>LPNX010095571.1:80191-122071 GCA_001517045.1 Pseudotsuga menziesii
AATAACACACTCAGTTGAAGATTGTCTGAAGATGAAGGAAGAAAAAGAAATGTGCAAAGACATTTCTACAAGGCAGGATCAAAATTGTAATTCGGTGAAGGAGAGAGTTGAAGAATGTATATAGCCTGTATATCAGACCATTGGAGAAATAGGTGATGGTGACAGATTGATGTTTTGTTCGGACCAACACAACAGGGGGTTGCCAGAGGAAATATCAAAAGGGAATTCAGAGTCTCATGTTTTTGAAAATGATTATTAGTGTATGACTGCAGGTATTGAAGAACACTTAAAATACGTGTCTATGCAGGTTGTGAAGCATAGGATGGATGCTTTGAGGAAAAAAGGAAAAATCAAAATTAGACCATTGACAGAAGAATATGTTCACTGTTGTTTAGCAGAACATAAAATCATCTTAGAAGAATATGACACAGAAGAGGGACTAGCTGAAAGTCTCGTGAACTCTTGGGAGAGTTCAGATCAACAAAAGAATGTGCTGATACGAGATTCAATGGGTGATGAAAATTTCAATATTTTTGAAATTAATGAATTATGTATATCTGCAGGAATAACATGTGATGAACCTTGTGAGGTTTTCCCAGAGGTAAAAGAAGAAGAAGGAGAGTATCCATGTATTCTTGACATGGACCAAAGCTAGAAGTTTGTTCTGGGATTGAAGGACGAGATGACATGGTCTCATGGAGATAAACAAAAGAGAACACTTGCATATTTGGATAGTGGTGTTACTGACAAAGAGGGGAAGAAATCTGTCATGACACAAGAAGAGACTATATTGTCTCAAAAGGGCGATTGGTACCTAAAGAAATTTGCTGTTGCAGAGTTGGCTAATGGAGACAAAGAAATTTTTTCTAACCTCAGGAAATATGATGAAGAGTTAGAAATTATGGAAGATTGGTTGATTAATCCAAGGATTGATAATGATGACTTCTTAATGTTTGATAGCAGCATTAGAAAAATACAAGGTCAAAACATTAGATTATCTTGTAATTTAGGGGATAGCAACAGAGAGCCAAGAGGACAACAACAATTTCAAGAGAAGAAGATACAGATGTACCAGTAAAAGGATAGATTGGACATGGAGATTGAAGAACTAAGGTTGCTGATGGTGAAGATGTATCAGAGAAGGCATGAAGAAAGAATGAATATTTACATCAGCAGAGCAAATAGAAAAAACAATGGCAGAGGACAGATGACAGAAAAATATTGCAGAAGCAAAGCTAGTGGACCATTACAGCAGAAAATTTGGAAACCATGAGAACTGAAGATGACAAAGACAAAACAACATGATGAGATGGATGATCAGTTACAGAACAAGGTTTGGGATCCAGGCATACTGAATATGGAAGGTTATGACTAGGATGTCATATTGCTTTCTTCCTGGGGAGTCTGATGCAGGAGCATCCTGCTCTCCATTCAAATTCCAAGTTAAATGTTGGATCAGGCCTAAAAGGGGTCTTCAATTCTGAATTGATGGTCTTTGAACCATCACATTGTAAATAAACCTATGTTTTATTTGATTCTAGATAGATGGTGAGTCATTGGGTCAATTGATGAGTCATTGTAACAAAGCCCTCGTCTAATGGTAGCGAGTCATAGGATAGGTTAGAGGATTTGTTGTAATTAGGATTAGTTAGCAGAAGATTAGGGATTATTGTGTGGATTATGGATGTGAACCAGAATGGTTCATGAATCTTGTTGTATATATATATATATATATATATATATATATATATATATATATATAAAAGCCTGCGAGGCATAGATAGAGGAGACAAAGATAAACATATAGGAGAAGGAGAAGTAGTCATAATAGATTAAATCTGGCTCAAGCACGACCATTTAAAGATGTATCATGGTAAGGAGATCAGAACGCGGGTTCTGAAACAAATTTGTATGTATAGTTTCAACATGTGAACGAAAAAATCCTATTTCGGCATAATCTCTGGGCGTGTAAATTCAATTTTGTCTGAGTGTGTGACTTCATGAATTGAATGTTTGGTTAAATCCTGTGTTAATGAATGATAAGCCTGTGTGTGAATTCAGGTTTCTGAAAGTGATTAAAACAAAGATCGATTGATCGATTCTCTGATCAATCGAAGGAAGAATTTGATTGTTAAGACTTCGTGAATGCATTTTATCTTGAATTAACCTTGTTGCAGGTTCGATATTTTTAGATCGATCATTGCAAGGATTGATATTAATTAAGGTTTAAGTTTGCGTGGGTTTAATGGTCGAGATCATCGTAGGAACATATCTACGGCTGAGGAAGAATTCCAGAAATAGGAGTTGCACCCAAGATACTCCTAAACCAATCTCCCAGATAACTTAAGATCATACTGTGGAGATAGATCTTGGAGAAGATCAACAGTCATAATTAAGTTCCGCAGCAAAGGGACGTAGATCCACACAGTAAAATGAAATTTTGCACTTGATCAGAGATCAACAGCCGGAAAACATTTTGCAAAGAAGGATCTGATGGTTGAGGACAGATCCGCATTAGAATATGGATCGATGGTCAAGATCCACCTTGCAATAGATCAACGGTTCAGGAAGAGGCTTGCATGAGCAAAAAGGCGGAAGTCCAAAAGTTCAAGAACTTGGAAAGTTGACAAGCCGAGTTCTGCAACCCGCATGCAGGATAGACTGTTGCGACCACAATTGATTACAGAAGTTCAATTAAAAAAAATAGAAGTGGTAAAGCCACATCTCGCATTTTGCACTGCGGAAAAGGTGAATGCGGAAAGCCCATTGCGGAAGAGAGCGTGCGAAAAGGTTGGTGTGGAAACAGAAAACTACGGAAAGTTGGAAGGTGAAACATATAGTTGCGGAAACCCAAAAATGGAAGGATCAGGGTTGTAGAAGAATGTTTAACACAACAATTTGGTTGTAGGCCGGAAGGGTTTAAAGTCCCTCCATGCTTTGAAGTTCATGTGTTTAATATCAGAGGTGGAAAAAGCACGCCACCAAGGTGGAGTTGGCATCACCATCCTTATTAATACCTAAGCCATTAAATCCCAAGTTAATCCGCAATTTGAAGTCCACTCTTGTCGTATGCTTCACAAAAATACCAAAATCTTGAGCATGAACAAGAGTACACAATGAAGTCCTTACTATATTTTCCTTAGTCATGGTCTTTACATCTTATATAAACATAATCGTTCTCTCCTCCTCCTTCACCACTTCAACTTCTATTTGAAGATTGTTCGAAATCAAATCATTTTGAAATTTCTCCATGGCTTGGAAATTATACTCTTTAAATTTGTTGAATTCGAAAGACAAAGTCTCTACTTTTCGTGAGTAGAGATCCACATTCTTTCAACTTATCCATGGTTATCTCCTCCCCCAAGTATTTTATTATCTCTTCAACACTTCATTCTCCTCCAAGTATTAAATTATCTCTTAAGCACTCCATTCTCCTCTTTAATAAACTAATGGCATCTTTGCAAGTCCTAGAGTCTCCCTCTAAGAGATTTTCCCATGGTTCCTTTTTATACATGGTTTCCACAAAACTTAGGAAAACTATGGTGATATCAATAGAGTGTGCAAGTCAAAATTGCTAATGGCACTCAACATAGATTTTAATTTAGAATGGTATAGCTTTTAAAACTTCACAATTAGCGTTATGTCTTGTGTATAGAATTTTTTTCATTGATTCCTTAATGCAGGAACTAGAAAAGGGAACACTAACAATAACCACTATCACATAGATGCAATGTATAATACAATGTATTTTAACTATATAAAATACTCTTGAGGAATAAAAATCCATATTTATCCAAGCAATACATGGGCTTAGTAAACTCTAATTCAATTAGGTGTTGGCTCAGGGATGTCATAGAGTTTCTCATATAATCAGGGAGGAGTTCATGGCATGCTTTTGAGTCTTTGAATGCCTTTAATGGCCTAGCCATCTCTCACCCAATAGTCTTCTCCATTAATGTCTTTGTTTCCATTTCTTATTATTCTACCACATGCTGATGCCAGTTAGATTTTCCTCTCAATACGCTTGTTTATTTCGCTTTACAAATATAAATAAATTTACTCTTCATAAGGTCATTCTCTTTTCTTGCATTTCTTCCTTTAATTGTTTGGCTAGTTCACCATATTGTCTCTCAAGTACCGATCTCTAACTAGGAATCAAATTGCCCTAAAGCATTGAACCCTTAACTATAGTTGTTGCATTTCTTTTATAGCCTTATTGTAATAATCAATAATAGGGTAACATGTCCCTTTTTAATTCACAACTCTAATAGTTTTGATGATTATCATCCTCACATGTGACTCCATCATTAGTGGGTTGCACTCATTCGCTGATTGGTCTCCCAACCTTGTGACAATTATGGAAAAAGATTAATTTCTAAAAAATTCCTTCGTGGTTAAGCTCTTTAGACTCCTCCTTGTGAATTACATATCATATGTTTCTTAACAATTGGTTTACCGCCTTCATGACCTTGACATGCTATGCACATGGTAGTCTCAAATTGGGAAATAACTGCTTTTATGGATGAGTGAGCCTTGGATTTTGTTTCCATGCGAAAGGCCTAACCAAGTATTCCTACTTAATTAAGGTTTCTAACCTACCAAGGTTTTTATATCCAATGGGGTTTTCTAGCCTATCAAAGCATCACTCCCATGTGTGAAAAATAAACTCACTTGATTTTCTTTAGCTTTACTTCCTTTCTCAAGTTTTCTAAATATTGTCTTCCACATAGAAGTCCCAACCCAAAACTATGGTCTCCTTTTATGTTAGGTGAGTAGACGATATCCTTGCATCTCAAAAAATTAATTCCTTGCTCAATCTTGTGCTATTTTACTTGATCAACAACTAGTCCTCCTATTTGCTTGATGACTTATCTATGCCTTTGCTCAATATTCAAGATTTAATTTCTCACACCCTTCTCCTTAGCATTCAACATTTGACTTGCTATTTAATCAAAAGCCTGTGTCATAGAAAATCCTCAATGTTTACCTTGGTTGATGGATATATAAGCTCCTATGCTTAACAAGATTAGGATTTCCTTTGCTCCATGTATTTCCAATTTCAATTTTAGTTCCTTTATGGAACATATGTTAGATTCCTTTAAATGTGTATATAGCCTTCTTCCTTTCTTATGTGACCAGTGCCTTAACTAATTTTTCCATGCTCTCATTTTCTCGGTGACTCCTATACTAGGTCGATTCGTTAGCATTTTTCTTGATAAATTTTTTTTTCTTGACCTTTGGCCCTTCACTTAGCATCCCAAGTTTATTACCATTGGTGAACTAGTCCTTTCCCCAGTGGAAAAAGCCTCCTTATGCTAAAAAGTCACCCTTTGCTAATTTTTTTTACCTTAGCCAATTTTATATCATTTTATTCTACGTGGCATGTCTTATCCTTGTTGTTGTGGCACAAATTGGCACTCGCATTTGTGATGATGATCTCCCAAGATGACACGTAAGCATCCAAAAACAATCATTAACATGAACCTATCATCATGGAAGCAATGTTAACTTGATGATATATGACAGTTTGAACTATCATAAGGCAATCCCATTATGTCCTAGTTGAAATCACTAAGTGACAAGCAAAATTGAGGCCACACGCACATTTCCGTTCCGGAGGGTGAGTGGCCACACTCCTTTCCCCTAAGCACGACACATGGGCCAAGAAAAGCGTACAAAAATATTACAAAAATTCATGAAATAAACCAGTTTCAAGGTGGTTGCCCTCAATTGCAAGTGATAAAACTAATTGGTAACCATTCTAACTATCCCAAACACTTCTAAATAGAGGATGTGTGAACCAAGGGAGGGAACACACCCTATTAATGTTATGCTGGAGGAATTTCTCTACTCTCCCAAGCCCGTACGCCCTGTTTCCCCTTAGTGACCCTCGTCCCACATGTAATATTTACATTGCACATTCCAACAAGAATTATTTCATCTATTGTTGAATTCATCCCCCTTATATGACTTCTCCCTTATACACCATTGGAAGATAAAGCATTTGGGAGTTGGAGTACAAGTGGTTAGAGTGCAGAGAGACCTAATCAAAGGTTTTGAAAGGTGCCAAGATGGTGGAGAGGTAATATGTATATTAGTATGACTGTTTATTAATAGAAATTTCCAATCTTTCCTTCCCACAAATTCATGTCTAAATATTGAACTACTATGTCTTTATTTGTTAAAGGATACTAGTCTCTTCAATACCTTAATCACGATTAATTATGATTATATTAATGCCTTTGATTTGATTTGTTTTTATATTAAATCCATAAATCTTGCGGGGAATATTGTTTTTCACGTTTACAGGTCTCAAACTGTTGGAGTGGAGCACATCAAATTTGAATGGCGTGATCAACAAAAGTTCATGTTTTGTAAACAAACCACCCTTCCTCTCTTATCTATCTCTAATGTTTGCTTGATTGATGTAATATCTCAAGTGTATATGGATTGTCAATTTAGAGATAACTAGTGTTGTTAATATTATTGTCATTGATTTCAAAGGAAATGGGAGACTACATATGTCCAATATAAATATTGCAACATGGAGATTGTTGGAAATATTGATTTTGGATTTTTGATGCTCAATTTGGATACCTTATATTTGAAGGAATTTTTTATTTAGATACCTAGCTCAGATGGGATTATAGGTTACATGGTTAGAGATCTTATTCTGATACCTTTCCAATGGTATATGGAACCCCTCTCATTCCATATGAATGAGGATATATGAAATGATTTATAAAGTCATCCAAACAAAATTTCAGGTCGGCCCTGCCAGAATATTGAACAATGTTATGACATCCCAAAAAGTGATCATAGAATAGTATAAATAAGAGGGAA
The DNA here is from genome assembly GCA_001517045.1 of Pseudotsuga menziesii. Taxonomy (NCBI): domain Eukaryota; kingdom Viridiplantae; phylum Streptophyta; class Pinopsida; order Pinales; family Pinaceae; genus Pseudotsuga; species Pseudotsuga menziesii. The sequence continues at coordinate 87,035 of LPNX010095571.1, forward strand.
ATTTCCTCATTTATTCACTCACTCATCTAAGACATGGGTATCTCATATGAGAGGCGCACTAGTGGAAAGGGTTGCAACATTTGAGGAAGAGTATGAGCAAAGATTGAGTATCATTCCAAAGGGGAAATTTTTAGGTCAGTATGGAACTTCCACTATAACTTTTGTTCTAGTATGTTCAGGCCATGCCATTTGGAGAAGTTGGAGAAAAGATCTTGAAGTATACGTGGTCCAAGTTTTAGATGTTGGTTTGCTATATTATAGGAGATATGAACTCGGGAAGTTAGGATTTCTGAATGATCCTAAAATCAACTTCAAACAGGTCGGTGTGGAACTTTCACTATAACTTATGTTATAAGATGTTTCAAACTATGAAACCTGGATAAGATAAAGTAGATATTGTGAAGTACTCGGATTGAAGTTTCATATTATGGTTCTCTATATTTTTGGAGATACGACCTCAGGAAGTTAGGGCTTCTGAATGATCCTAAAATCAGCTTTAAACAGGTCTGTTTGGCATTTTTCCTATAACTTTTGTTCTAGGATGTTTTAGCGAGTGAACCTTGGTGGAGACAAAGTATAGATCTTAAAGTGCCTTTTGTACTAGCTTCACATGTTGGTTTGTTGTATTTATATATATATGCTCTCTGGAAGTAAGGGTTTTTGTATAGTATGAATCATATTGAAGCAAATTATGGTGCGTCTATAGAAAGAGGCGTTGTTTATTTGAATAGTACAGATTGGCATATGGTCATAACACAAAAGAAAGTACAAGAAGAAGTAGAAGCAACAACAATAACAACATTAGTAGCAACAATAAGATATCGGTGTCTCTAGTAGGTTATTGCTTACAAACTTTGCAACACTAAGTTGGTGCCTACAAGAATTTATTAGCTTTAGTTTTTGTCATTTTCTCCCGAAAGGGTTTCCACATTAAATTATGTGTACTGTGATTTGAGTTTATGTGTATTTACTGTTTCAAAGTAAATGAATGATTGATGAATGGTCAAAATAAGGAAAAATAGCTTATACTAATTCACCCCATCCCCCTCTTAGTATAACCATAAGTCCAACAATTAGTCAAATTTCCTCCTCTCAGTTTGTTGGTGGTCATCCCTAGCCATTAGGAAACTTTTATTCACAACATAAATGTCGATTCCATTGGGAAGTTAGTCTTTGAAGGGAATTTGTAGTTTAGTTTTACTAGATATTGTTGGATGTTTTCAATCCATTAGGTCATTGACACAATCATTCATCCTGGAATTTCCAAGAAAATTGCAAAATTCTCAGTTTTAACCCCGTTTTAGGCATACCCAAGCATCTTACTCACCCTATAGTTATGACAAAAGCATGGATCCTTAATCTCATACACCCTGCGTATGTAAAAGGAGTGTGGTCATGCTCTTTATAGTCAAGACAAAAGCCCTAGCCACGTGCAGAAGCACCTACCTTTCGTCTATAAGATGGAAGGATAGAGTCAATGGATAAACAAAAACCTGCAACAAACTGTTAGCAATAGACTAAGCAGAAATATCTAAACTATGAACTAAACAATAAAAAACATGGAAGCCATTATGCCTCAGATTTGTTTTGGAAGGGGGCCACCATGCCCAAACTAAGAAGATGCCTCTCCACAGGCAGGGATGGCGTGGAGTCTGACTCAACACACCAAGGAATGGGAAAATGGGGAAATGAGGTGAATGGGATGAATGGCTTGAGAGGAAAGGTCTCTCAAGGCACTCATATGACTATAGTAACGATAGGTAGAAAAATAGTCATGAGTGATGGGGACCCCCACCCCTCCTTTTATAGTTTTTCTCATGTTTTTAGGGTTTTAAGCCTTGGGTTAGGGTTTTGGGCCCTACCTAGGGTTTTAAGCCCCCTTTCTCTTATTTTTAGCTCCTTTCGGGGTTTTTAGGCCCTTTTAGGAATTTCAGCTCCTTTTTGGAGGCTTCAGCCCTTTGTGAGCTTTTTAGCTCTTTTGGGGCGTTTTAAAGCTTTTTTTGATTATTTTAGCCTTTTGTGAGAGAAACATAGGTTAAATGTGGGGGTGGGGGTACAATGGGTTAGGAAATAGATGTATGTAGGTGGTGTAGACCTTGTAGAGCAGGTTAGGCAAATTTTTGCGTTAACACCCAAGCATTTCACTCACCCTATAGTTATGACAAAAGTGTGGATCCTTGATCTCATACACCCTGCGTATGTAAAAGGAGTGTGGTCATGCTCTTTATAGTCTAGAAAAAAGCATGGGGGTTGGAAATTGAGGATTTTAACCCTATCTCTGCGTAATGTTCACATTGATGAATATTATTTAGGGTTTTCGAGGCTGGTTAGGAGTTAGCAATATAAGATTTGGAAACTTTTGATGGTTTTTTGATCCTTAGATAATTTAGGAAATATATTAAGAAGCTTCATAAGTGAATATCCCAAACAACGGGATCAATTACTTGCTCAAGCAGAGTTTACTTACAATGATTCACCAAACATGAGCACAAGTTGGAGTCCATTCCAAATTGTATACATAATGCACCCATATGGAATTTATGAGTTGAGAACTTTAGGAAAGCAAGAGTTGAGGAGTGTTCATGATGAAGGCATTGCTACATCTATGTAGGAGCTACATGATCAAGTGAAGCATAAATTATAGGAAAGCAACATCTAATACAAACAAAGGGCATAATTGAACATAAGAGTGATTAATTTTAAAACGAGAGATTTGGTATAACACATCTCATTAAGGAAAGGTTTCCCAATGAAGAATACAACAAATTGATGTTACAGAAAATTGGACCATGTAGAATCTCGAGGAAATTTTCTTCAAATGCATATGAAATAGAGCTTTCACACAACATCAGAATCTCTCCAATTTTCAATGTTTTAGACTTGTATCCTTACAAGAGAGGAGCAACAAAAGTTTTAGTAGATGCACCTAAAACTGACCAGATTGTACACTAGGAACAACAACTAGCTACAGTAAAGCCAAATCAACTTGAATCAATATTTGATAAAAAGGCATTAAAAAAGACAAGGGGCAAGGAGTAATTTCAGTACTTAGTCAAGTAGAAGAATCATCTACTTGAAGATGCTACATAGATTACTGAAGCATATATTCAACAAATGGCAGCAATATTGAAAGAATCATGGGCCGAAGCCCATGAACCAATCTTTTTATTTGTTTGAGCCTGTCCATGAACCATTCTTTTTATTCTTTGAACAAATGGCAGCAATATTGCCAATCTTTTTATTTTTTGACCGTGCCCATGAACCATTCTTTTTATTCTTTGAGAGTCTAATATAGGATATGACCGTGCCCATGAACCATTCTTTTTATTCTTTGAGAGTCTAATATAGGAGTATCGGCTTTTTCTTTTAATTTCAAATTTAAATTTTTAATTGTAATGAATAATTAGCGGGAGGAGGAATCAACTCCCTTGCCAGCTTGCCCAGCTACGTAGGAGCTAGTTTACCTATTTTAGTTTAAATCTAGACTTTAAGATATTTTAGGCGTAGATATGATATTTTCTAATAATGGGAAGATCCGAACTCATCTTGTGATGATCGAATCATCTCCCTTGCTGTGTATTTAAACGCAATATTGGCATTGCAATCGTGGAATTTAGAGCATCAGTGTTTGAATGAAATTGAATGAAGTTTTATGGTCAATTCTCGCGTTATTAGTCTCCTCTTTATGGGTGCCTCAATGGAATAACCCACTTGCAAATTCGGCGTATCTATTCCTTCGAAAATTCCAATTCCATTTATGTATGGTTTCCTGATACTATTTCTTGTTGCTTGGCTTAACGTTGGTTCCACCGGCATCATAGTAAAAGCTTTGTTATTCCGTCATCGCAAAAAAGTCACGTAAACCATATCCATAGTAAAAGCTTTGTTATTCAGTTTCGACAATTTCAAAACCACAGCCTTAACGCCCATTGGGGACCCACCACCGGGTAAATTCCATTGGCATCGGCTCATTAGTGTTGGCGATTGTTTGTTACATTGGGTTTTCCCAACCAAAGTATAGTTTATTGAGCTTACTCTTATCAAAATTGAGATCATTATGTCCATTGGTCTCGGCATCTCGACTCAACTCAACTCGTATCAGGTTCTCAACATCTGGTTATAGATAGAATGTGTTAAATATTATGCATACGAGGTAGATAGGCATTCCAATTAAAGATGTTACTCTTTCCTTTCCTTTGTGAGTGCTTCATCCTAAATCATTCACAAATTCTTTCAACATTGTTTTGAATCTTTCAGTGATGATTATTGAAGCTTCTCTTAAAAGAAGATTATCAAACTGAGATGAGAGTAATTTACTTTCTTTTCCTTCTCTATAGAGAGCCAACCAATATTTCCATCTCCAATTTCCAACTAAAATTATCAAGCATGATAATGTAGAGGAGACATGACAGAGCGACCTTGATTTATACCCTGTTTACTTTGAAATAATTCATTTGGCCATCCATTTACCAACGGGGTAGTCTAAGGATTTCCTATAGATGCTTTTGTCCAATTTATGATGTTATCAACAAAACCAAAGTGCTTAATAGTGAAGAAAATAAAAGAATGGTGTACCATGTTGTAAGATTTGGCCATGCCCATTTTAATGATCATGCCTTTCTCTTTTATTCTCTTGGTTGAGTGTATTACTTGTTACACAAGGAGAATATTGTCTATGATTTGTCGATGTTGAAGAAAACCTCCTTGATTTCCAGAGATAATGAAAGGAAGCAACTTCTTAATTATGTTGGTTATTATTTTGGTCAAAATTTGTAACCAAGAGATCATGAGAAATATTGAGAAAGAGGATGGTTGGTCTATTTGGGAAATAATGCCAAGAAAGTGGAAATTGTGATTCCCTTAACTTTGTCCTTCTATCTTGCCCAACTAAGAATTTTCGACAAATCATATTTAATGATGTGCTAGCAAGAGCAGTAAAAGGAGAAAGTGATTTGGTTTAGTTCGAGAGTATTTTCAAGCTCCAAAGCCCATTGTTGACCCGATTTTCAACTCAACACCAATAATTTACAAAGCACTGCAAAATTTGATGATTAATCCTACTTGAATTTCCTCCTTCATTAGAACATTGTCACCCCTGAAATAAAAGGATAATGAGTGAAGGAAGGGGGGGTGGGGGTCCCATCTCGGAATTGTGAAATGATAAGGAGCATATAAAAGGGATTATAAAGTGGATCTCAGATAATTGGATGGCATAGTTCCAAATGATTGTTCATTGCATGCTCTGATGGTTATATACTAGTTGATGTTCTATTGATCATACTGCAACTTTTTACTTCACTTAATTTGCTTTTAAACACAAGAAGGTTCTTGTGTTGAAAATCCACCATCATGTGGGTATTGTTAAAAATTCACAAGTATGTTTTAAGGGTTCATTATGTGGAACAAACTGTTGATCATATGAGCTATGTGTTGTGCGTTTGAAAGTAATGCTGCTAGCAATCATGCATTTAAATGCATTTGATAAAAGGATTTATGTTGAAGACTCGCCATCATGCTTCTCAAAGTTTGGTTTATGAAAAATAAGTGGTTGATGATTTGAGTTATATGTGATAATTAGTATGTTTTAAAATCTCTCTAATTTGGAGAGGTTCATTCAATAGTATTTCCCTGTAAAGGGTAAGAAAATATTTCATTTGCATTAAATCATTGAAGTTGGTATGCTATAGCGCTCAACTCTACATTTAAATGTATTCTCTTTATGCAACATCACCCAATCATTGCATATAATAGGTGGCAAGTTGAAGGAATGTTTTGATGACCAAAAGGGTAATTTGACTGAGAGACCCCTTGTAAAGTACCATCATATGAACCAGATCGATGTTAAAACGAGGTGGGTTATTACATGATACTTGTAATGTGTCACCCTATAGATAAGTTTCAACATTATTCAAAGCAATGTATGGTTATGATGTTGATCATACAATGGGTGTGTTTATCACAAAGATGAGTGCTGAGCAATATTTAATGTAATGTGTTGGAACATTGAACCACCCACCATATCAACGATGATCATGCAATATCCAAATATCTTGCATGATCCTTCCCTTTCCTTGAACTTGCTACAACTCCTTTGAAAAATTTGGCATGTAGGCCATATGTATACACTATACCTAACATTTATGTAGCTTTTAATGTGATGGTTGGAAAAAAGTGACTTAAGGTTGATATATGCCATCAATGTCACATTTTACATTGGGCATGAATAGGGTTACCACCTTCTTAACTATTCAAATTTCATTTTGCTACTACATAGCTTGCAACCTGTAGCTCTATAACCTGGCTTGGTATTGTTATTCTCAACACTCATAGTTTCAATCTTGTAACTGGTCCCCACCCATTTAATTAACTTGTACCACGAGCTTGAGCACCCTGGGGAGCCTTTGGGATAAGGGTTGGTCTTGGAGGTTTAATTGTTCAACATAGAAAGATAGGTGTTTCACTTGCTAGCTCTCTAATGTTTCTAGGCATGTATTCTAATTGGCATTGCATGGAATTATCCGTGAGATGTAGAACAATTGGTGGCAGGGTATGGTTAAGACGCCCCCTAAGTGGAAAGGTCGCCGGTTCTAATCCCGTGGATACCAAAAATCCAACCATGTTAAGGGTTGGTGCGGTCCAAGATGGGTACGATTCTTGGGTGATTTTGACGGCTTAGATGCCCATGGTTTGTGGTAATTTAGCTAATGGAAAACCTGCTAGTCAAGGGGGTTCCACCACTTTGCCGACAAAAAAAAAACTGGCATTGCATGGAATTGACATTGATTTAATTTGGTTGATTTCTTGGCCTTAACCTTGTTCTCCCTCATCCTCTGTTGAAAGAATATTAATGCCTAAGTCATGTTAACAATTTGTATAAATTAAGGGAGGCCATAGAGGGCACCACCCTGTAACGATAGTCGACGGATAAGTTGGTCCTCCACGCACAAAAGGCACTTCATGACTATGGTCACAAATGATAAACACTCTTAACATCATCTTTTGTCGTGTGCTCCATGACTCCATGAATCATAATTACCTTTCCCCAACTTGCATATGGATGTTGGTGGTTGTCTTCCTATATTTGGCATCAACTATAAGTTGGGAAAAAAGGCAATTGTATAAAATATGAGTGTGCTCTGTTCTTGGGTACAAAATATGTCAAAAAGTTTAGTTGTTTTCAATATAGGTCTTTCTATTTTCTTGGTAGCATAAACAAAAATAGTGATTATTTATTTTTCTTATAAGAGGCTTGACCTCGGCTACACATCACTTGAACTAGGAATTTCCTTTTCCTGCGTAATCACCCTCCCAAGCCTCCATTAAATTGACGACCTTGTAGGAAAAACCCATGAAGAGATTGGCTAGGAAGTTGGCTATGTGACCCTTTACATAAATTGCTTTGCATGCCAATATACTCTCTCAACTAGTAAACACCCCCTAGTCTTAAGTCACCCCCTTGCCAATCTCGTCGATTAATTGATATTCATTTTTGTGTATGCTTGGTTGTGGTCATTCTTGTGTTCATTTTTCTTGTATTCACACAGTAATAAATGGAATGGAATGTCGATTATTTGGCTGCTAGATAAGTTTCTTTATCGAAGGATTAAGAGCAGGATAAAGGTGTAGACCAAATGTTATATAACAGGACGGTGGGAGGAAGAAAATTAGATTCTTTGTGAACATTGATGTTGATTCTAACGAGTTTAACTAACTCACACCACTAGTATAAAAAATGGGATATATGACTAAAAAAAGGACTAAAATTTGCATATAAATGACTAAGTTTAGTCGCGTGACTAATTGTCATTTATTTCTAGACACTTATAATGTGACTAGATTTGTGACTAATTTTTTTTAATCATTTATTGGTTGTTTTGATTGGTCAGTTTGGTCATATATTTAGTCATTGTTTTAGTCATTTATTTAGTCATTGATTTCTATTAACTGATCATTTATGTAGTCATTGATTGTTGTTAACTGTCATTTAGTTAGTCATTGATTGTGGTTAACTAGTCATTTAGTTAGTCATTAAGTGCAATTAATTGATCATTTATTTAGTCATTGATTGTTGTTAATTAGTCATTGGTTGTTGTTAACTAGTCATTTAATTAGTCATTGATTTCTATAGATAAGGCACAAAGGAATCGAACCACCAACCTCTTTTTTGTACGGTGGGTGCTCTTCCATTCATGTTGCACCCTTAAATAGAAGAATCAAAGTTCACACTAAAAAAATAAGTTTAGTTAAATATATAAATCACATTTTTATTTTGACTTTTTTTCTTCCACGAAGCACTAATAGTGGCACAATAAGACTTGACCAAACAGAAAGATATCTAGTAAACACACACATCAAAATACTTATAAATCACTAACATGTTTTCCTTTGGAGAGACGAAATCTTAGAAAATGGAACATTTACAAAACCCCCAAAGGAGACACCAATGAATATAATAGTGACATACTATGTTGAATTACCATCCTTAAAAGGAATCTCAGAATTTAAATTTATCCACGTTGTCAAAATAAGGACGTTGCAATGCCTTCATACTTGGGATTCTCTTGGATGGCTCATAAACCATAATTTTCTGTAAAAGACATGAATTTGAGTTTCTTTAGTATACTATTCCTACAAAATGGAAAAGAAACAACACAACTCTTTTAGTATATATATATATATATATTAAAGACACTTATAGTCAATAGGTCTACGCCACTTGGTTTCAAGTCGAAAACAACATGACTTAAATCTCGAGGTTTCCATACAAGATAGATCTGCCAGTGCTTCAATTTAGTCACTCCTAGCCATAGTTCTTCAGTAGGGGTTCTTAAAAACATGTTGCATGGAAAGACAATTATTAGAGCAAAAAGTTATCATGTGTATGAAAATGAAGGCCTAAAAAAATAGGATATCTCTTTTTTGGTAATATCTTAACTTGAAAAAGCTCAAAAACTCTAGTGAACAAAGCATGCATTCTAGACATTTCAACTACAGAATTGGAAAGAAATATTTCATTTGCATTAAATCATTGAAGTTGGTATGCTATAGAGCTCAACTCTACATTTAAATGTATTCTCTTTATGCAACATCACCCAATAATTGCATATAATAGGTGGCAAGTTGAAGGAATGTTTTGATGACCAAAAGGGTAAGTTGATTGAGAGACCCCTTGTAAAGTACCATCATATGAACCAGATCTATGTTAAAACGAGGTAGGTTATTACATGATACTTGTAATGTGTCACCTTATATATAAGTTTCAACATTATTCAAAGCAATGTATGGTTATGATGTTGATCATGCATTGGGTGTGTTTATCACAAAGATGAGTGCTGAGCAATATTTAATGTAATGTCTTGGAACATTGAACCACCGACTATATCAACGATGGTCATGCAATATCCAAATATCTTGCATGATCCTTCCCTCTCCTTGAACTTGCTACAACTCCTTTGAAAAATTTGGCATGTAGGCCATATGTATACACTATAGCTAACATTTATGTAGCTTTTAATGTGATGGTTGGAAAAAGCGACTTAAGGTTGATATATGCCATCAATGTCACATTTTACATTGGGCATGAATAGGGTTACCACCTTCTTAACTATTCAAATTTCATTTTGCTACTACATAGCTTGCAACCTGTAGCTCTATAACCTGGCTCGGTAATGTTATTCTCAACACTCATAGTTTCAATCTTGTAACTGGTCCCCACCCATTTAATTAACTTGTACCACAAGCTTGAGCACCCTGGGGAGCCTTTGGGATAAGGGTTGGTCTTGGAGGTTTAATTGTTCAACATAGGAAGATAGGTGTTTCACTTGCTAGCTCTCTAATGTTTCAAGGCATGTATTCTAATTGGCATTGCATGGAATTATCCGTGAGATGTAGAACAGTTGGTGGCAGGGTATGGTTAAGACGCCCCCTAAGCAGAAAGGTCGTCGGTTCTAATCCCGTGGATACCAAAAATCCAACCATGTTAAGGGTTGGTGCAGTCCAAGCTGTGTGGGATTCCCGGGTGATTTTGACGGCTTAGATGCCCCTGGTTCGTGGTAACTTAGCTAATGGCAAACCTGCTAGTCAGGGGGGTTCCACCACTTTGCCAACAATTTTTTTTTTGGCATTGCATGGAATTGACATTGATTTAATTTGGTTGATTTCTTGGCCTTAACCTTGTTCTCCCTAATCCTCTATTGAAAGAATATTAATGCCTAAGTCATGTTAACAATTTGTATAAATTAAGGGAGGCCATAGAGGGCACCACACTGTAACGATAGTCGACGAATAAGTTGGTCCTCCACACACAAAAGGCACTTCATGACTATGGTCACAAATGATAAACACTCTTAACATCATCTCTTGTCGTGTGCTCCATTAATTCATGAATAATAATTACCTTTCCCCAACTTGCATATGGATCTTGGTGGTTGTTTTCCTATATTTGGCATCAACTATAAGTTGGGAAAAAAGGCAATTGTATAAAATATGAGTGTCCTTTGTTCTTGGGTACAAAATATGTAAAAAAGTTTAGTTTTTTTCAATACAGGTCTTTCTATTTTCTTGGTAGGATAAACAAAAATAATAATTATTTATTTTTATTATAAGAGGCTTGACCTCGACTACACATCACTTGAACTAGGAATTTCCTTTTCCTGCGTAATCACCCTCCCAAGACCTAAATTGACGACCTTGTAGGAAAAACCCATGAAGAGATTGGATAGGAAGTTGGCTATGTGACCCTTTACATAAATTGCTTTGCATGCCAATATACTCTCTCAACTAGTAAACACCCCCTAGTCTTAAGTCACCCCCTTGCCAATCTCGTCGATTAATTGATATTCATTTTTGTGTATGCTTGGTTGTGGTCATTCTTGTGTTCATTTTTCTTGTATTCACACAGTAATAAATGAAATGGAATGCCAATTATTTGGTTGCTAGATAAGTTTCTTTATCGAAGGATTAAGAGCAGGATAAAGGTGTAGACCAAATGTTATATAACAAGACGGTGGGAGGAAGAAAATTAGATTCTTTGTGAACATTGATGTTGATTCTAACAAGTTTAACTAACTCACACCACTAGTAGAAAAAGTGGGATATATGACTAAAAAAAGGACTAAAATTTGCATATAAATGACTAAGTTTAGTCACGTGACTAATCGTCATTTATTGCTAGACACTTGTAACATGACTAGATCTGTGACTAATTTTTTTTAATCATTTATTGGTTGTTTTGATTGGTCAGTTTGGTCATATATTTAGTCATTGTTTTAGTCATTGATTTATATTAACTGATCATTTTTGTAGTCATTGATTGTTGTTAACTGTCATTTAGTTAGTCATTGATTGTGGTTAACTGGTCATTTAGTTAGTCATTATGTGCAATTAATTGGTCATTTATTTAGTCATTGATTGTTGTTAACTTATCATTCATTTAGTCATTGATTGTTGTTAATTAGTCATTTATTTAGTCATTGATTGTTATTAACTAGTCATTTAATTAGTCATTGATTTCTATACATAAGGCACAGAGGAATCGAACCACCAACCTCTTTTTTGTACGGTGGGTGCTCTTCCATTGAGCTTGCACCCTTAAATAGAAGAATCAAAGTTCACACTAAAAAATAAGTTTAGTTAAATATATAAATCACATTTTATTTTGACTTTTTTTCTTCCACTAAGCACTAATAGTGGCACAATAAGACTTGATCAAATAGAAAGATATCTAGTACAAACACATCAAAATACTTATAAATCACTAACATGTTTTCCTTTGGAGAGACGAAATCTTAGAAAATGGAACATTTACAAAACCCCCAAAGGAGACACCAATGAATATAATAGTGACATACTATGTTGGATTACCATCCTTAAAAGGAATCTCAGAATTCAAATTTATCCATGTCTTCAAAATAAGGATGTTGCAATGCCTTCATACCTGATATTCTCTTGGATGGCTCAAAAACCATAATTTTCTATAAAAGACATGAATTCAAGTTTCTTTAGTATACTATTCCTACAAAATGGAAAGAAACAACACAACTCTTTTAGTATATATATATTAAAGACACTTATAGTCAATAGGTCTACGCCACTTAGTTCCAAGTCCAAAACAACATGACTTAAATCTCGAGGTTTCCATTCAAGATAGATATGCAAGTGCTTCAATTTAGTCACTCCTAGCCATAGTTCTTCATTAGGGGTTCTTAAAAACATGTTGCATGGAAAGACAATCATTAGAGAAAAAATTTATCATGCGTATGAAAATCAAGGCCTAAATAAATAGGATATCTCTTTTTCGGTAAGATCTTAACTTGAAAAAGCTCAAAAACTCTAGTGAACAGAGCATGCATTCTAGACATTTCAACTACAGAATTGGAAACCTTCATAGCTGAAATGGCATAGTGGACATGTTACTCAATAATTTTGATCATAAAAATCAAATTGAAACATCTATGTAAACTCTCCATGAAATGTCTTCGTGAATATGTTATCCTTAAACTTCCAAACACTGAAATTGTGTAAAATTGTTTAGAATTTTCAATCTCTTATGATGTTTATATTTTTTATGAGAAAATTTTGTGATTTTCACCAACATCCTAACTTTATTTTCTATAGATTAGGGTACATATTCAGTTTCAACTTTGCATTGACAACCCTTTTGAGGATTTTTAATTCTAATATCCAAACTACAAATATTAGGCCGTAAAATTAATAGTCAAACCACAAAAGGTAAAATAAACTTCATCTAACTGACTCTGACTCAATAAGATCACAAATTATGACTCTGCTTTGCTATTAGTTTACCTCCACTATAGCCTATGAAACAACAAGATTTTGTGTAAGTTGCAAGCATATCATTTTTTATAGAGACGAGTTACCAATCCCCTATTGCAATGTAATCTTGATGTAGTGATAACCTATTAGCTTAGATGACATAAAATGACAAGCTAAAGATCATCAAACAAAAAGGCATCTCTAGGATAGTACTAAAAGCACAAGAGTACTATTTCCATAGTAATATTGACCAAGGGCACAAGGAATCCATGAGATTAGTTGAACATAGGAAACATATGGAAACAAAATTAGAAAAAGGAAAACAAATTTCTCAAATGAGCTTTAATACACAGTCAGATCACAAAAAGAAATAATTCAAAGGATGTCAAATCTAAAAAACCAAAGGTTTTGTACCTTAATTTCAGATTCTTCAATTGAAATATCAACATCAAGGCCACAAAGAGCCCGTAATGAAGATTCAAAATCTGATTCCTTTCCTATTTTAGCCTGGTCCCAACATGAAAACAAGTTAGATCAAATTTTCCTTTTACAAATAATGGTGCATGGAATTTCTCCAATTTATGTAGTTCATAAAATTTGTTACAAGAATTTAAGCTTTCTAAAATATCTTCAACCATTATGGAGATTCTAGGATAATGGAGAGACCAATAGTCAACATAACACAAGGAACTAATCTTGCACACTAGCCAAAATCAATTCTTTTTTGAAAAAGAGTATAAATTTTGTACGGTTGTAGCTCCATCTTATAGACTACATACCTATAATTTCCAAAAGCCTCCATGCAACAAACAACCCAAATAAAAATTCCACCGATACACCAATGATAATTGAAAGTTATTCCACAAAAATGATTCTTTGGTCAATTAGACTTAAGGCTCCCCTAGACATTTACAAGTCATTTACATCCATGCTTCGAGATGGCTCCTTAGAAGACCAAGATGAAGCTTTACTTCTAAGGTGAAAAAGACAAGAATAAGAAATTTACCTGATTCATAATACCAAGACCTCCCCACAAGCGCTTTGGAGCTATCTCAACTATATATATCGGTACCTAAATTTACCACAACACAAGAAGAACATTAGATGATAGAAAAAATTATTGTAGCAACCACCTTATCAAAGGTTTTGGAGATGGAAAGGAACGTGAGGGAGTGGTAGACTTACTATGAATGGTATGAATCACATTCCAATTCCTTCTACTTGCATACAATAATGACACGTTATGCACCAAGGTAAAAGTGACAATACTAAATCAAATACGTACTTTATTTTTTCATACCATACAATGGGGATATTGGTGTCCCAATTTTATCCACATCTTAAAATGTTTTCAATGTCTCTTCAATTGAATACAACCATTTATTCTCCAAGGTCCTCCAATGTAGTATGGAACAAAATTTATCATAGAGATATGCCACTATAGTAAGATAACTTGCAATTATAGCCATCACATAGAGGTTCTTAGAAGGCCCAAGGTATGGCATTGAAACTGTCAGCAATGTTAGTATCAGAGAGAACCAAAGTCACACAATATAGTGAATGAAATCCTAAATTATCATCCATTTAAGCTCTTAAAACACTCATGGAATTTGATGTGTAACTACATGCAGTCTATTTTTTAATATATCATTAAAATCATACTACAAATTAGATTGTAATTGACCCAAGTACAAGGCGATAGTGCAAAAAACCATAAATATGTTTACCATGCTATGTGTTAGTTTTTACAAGATTGTAGCAGTATAACTTAATTGCAAATAAACAATAGGATATCGAGAAGAAAGACAAAGCACAACAACAAAGAACACAAGAATTTATCCTGGGAAACCCAATCGGGAAAAACCCAGAAAACCTTTGTATAGAGATGATAGCTGTTGAGAGCAGAGAGATGAAGAAATAGAGAAAATATCTCTCTAAGATACAACCCTAGAAAACACTCTCCTTGACTGCAGTAGCGCACCTTTTAAGCTAGAGTGAACTTGTGTGAGTGACTGATAGAATGAGGAGGGGCACCTCCTATTTATACTGATTTTCCAAGTGAAAAATTACCAGGGCTGACTTAACAGTTTGACCGAGGCCCACCTACCTTGGGAAATACACAATAATTTTATTATTATTATTTTCTTGTGTATTCTTTCCCCAGGGTTTACATTAATTATTTTTAGGGTTTACATGAGTGATTACATCAATATAATCTCTCGTATGAGGTACAAGGAAATACAATACAAGTTCAATAAAAATAACTTGTAAAGTTACACAAATTCCAACACTCCCTCTCAAGAAGGAAGGTATTCTTCAAATATGGTCATCATCAACATCACAAAAAATTGGGTCTTCTTCTGCACATCTCATATGTCTTGATAATCTCTATACATACTGAAGGTTGTGAACACTGTCTCTGTTTGTCGATAGGTGTCATCAAAAATCTGCTCGACTCAGTTCGTCGGTAGATCTATCATCTCTGCAACTCTTCACAGTTTTCCAGAAAGTACAACAATCAACATCTCATCTGCTATAATTTTGTCTCTACTCGAGAACCAAGACATGCTTCACATGGCCATCTACTATCAGTTCATCTCAAGTGTTGGTGAGAATTATTCTACACCAAGTTGGGAACCAAGGCTGGTGGGAATTCTCCAAAAACACCAGGACCAATAGGGGTCAACAGTGTACACGACCATCTACTACCAGTTCATCTCAAGAGCTGGTGGGAATACTCCAAAGAACACCAGATTAAGAATCAGAACATATAGTGGTCGTCATTGCACACAACCATCTGCTACCTTCCCATCTCATACAACCGATGGGATTTCTTCCCTTGCCATGCTAAGATTTATAATTAGTAGTGTCACCAGTGTGAAAGTATCATAGATATCAGTCTTGGATTTCCCTCTCCACGAGGGATGCATTTTCTTCTACTCCAAGTCTTCTGCGAAAGTATTCAAACTTTGTCTTGAGAAGAGGCTTGGTAAGAATATCTGTAGTCTGGTCATCTGTCGGAACATATTGTGACTCAACTGCACCTTTATGCACCATATCACAAATGTAGTGATATTGAATCTCTATATGCTTTTCCTTACCATGAAATACATGATTCACTGACATTTGTATACAACTCTGGTTGTCACAATGAATCGCAGTTGGTCTTGGAATCTGACCAAATAATCCAGTAAGGAGTTTTTGAATCCATACCACTTCTCGAGCTAATGTACTGGAAGCCATATATTCGACCTCTGCGGTGCTAAGTGCTATTAAGGTCGGCTTCTTGCTACACTAGGAAATCACTACAGAGCCCAAACTGAAGAAACATCCAGAAGTACTCTTCCTATATGCAACACACTCGACCCAATAGGAGTAAAAAAATCCTTGCAATATCATATTGCATCCTGAAGATTATTTTCGAGCATATCCCATAGTTCCACATAAGTATTTGAGAACATGTTTTGCAAAAACCCGGTGAATCTGCCTCAGATTACTCATAAACTGGCTAAGAGTATTCACAACAAAACATATATCTAGTCTAGTGTTTGTTAGATACATTAGAGATCTAATCAATTGGTGATACATGGTGGGATCAATCATATCAAATTTTGAAGTAGACTCCTTCAGATCCTTGAAATTTGCATCCATCGGGGTAGCCATGGACTTGCAGTCCAACATCCCAAATCTCTTCAAAATATCAATGGTGTATTTTCCTTAAATTAGAAAGATTTCCTTCTTCCTATGCCATACTTATAATCCCAATAAGTAATGCATCAATCTGAGGTCCTTCATTTTAAACTCAGAGGCAAGCTTCTTCTTACACCATCCAATTAGTTTCTCATTTCCTGTGAGAAACAAGTCATCCACATACATGATCAAAATCAGTGGCTCATCATCCATAATCTTGCAGTAAATATTAGGATCTGCATCACTCTTGGTGAATACCAAGTTTACTTGGTATCTATTATTTCATCCATACCAAGCACGAGGTTCTTTCTTGAGTCCATATAATGCCTTTTTTGAGTTTACATACGTGATTTAAAAATATTTCTCATGGACAATAAACCAATCTGGTTGTTCAATGTAAACTTCTTCCTCGACGATACCATTGAGGAAGGCAGTATTTAAATCCATCTGATGCAACTTCCATCCCATAATTGAAGCAATAGCAATGATGGTTCTAATGGAAGTACATCTAGGCACATGAGCAACTGTTTCATCATAGTAAATTCCCTATTTTTGAGAGAATCCTCTGGTAACAAATCCGGCCTTGTGTTTTTCTACGCTACCATATTCTTGTGTTTAATCTTTAAAATCCATTTGGAGGTCACGAATGACTTCCGATCAGGTATCGATACAACCTCCCATATGTCATTCTTCATGATGGATTGGAACTCCTCTGTCATGACATCCTTACAAACTTGGTGTTTGGATGCCTCTTTGTTTGTGGTAGGATATGTGTCGATGATGTGACTCATCAATGCTACATAAATCAAGAACCTCTGAGGTCTTTTGCTTTCCCGATGGATTTTGTGTGGAGCTTCATGCCCCTATTGTTTCTATAAATTCTCACCTTCTACGGACATAATTTTTTTCCCTAGATCTTAATGATACATGTCTATAACAAAACACAAACCCAAAATGTTAAACTTTCCCTAGATTTGGTCAATTGCTTGAATATAATGCCACAATACTTCCCTTAAAGGATGTCCTCGCTATTCTTGAAACTTTCACCTCTACTACTATTGAAGAACCCTATTAAATATTGAAGACAACAAAAGAAAGATGACAGCATACAAGATAATGAACCAGATCTATGCTTGTGAGCAAGGAATCAAGCAATATATACACATGATACAATAAATATGGGAAACAAAGGACACTTTGTATTAGAAATGATTGGAGAGACTACAACCATTATTCCTTGGTGTTTAGAGTTCCTTCCAATGGCTCCTTGTCTCTAACTTCACCTTGCTTCCAATAGCTCAAGAATTATTTTGACAGAGTTTGGGTGTTTAACACAATTCTTCCTCCCCCTTCCCATGGGGGATGAGCCATTATTTAAAGGCATGGGAGGATGTGATAGGTTGAGGACCTCATGGTTTAGGTGGAGAGAATATCTTAAAATGAAGGATATTGAGCTCGAGGTGGTCCTAAACCATAGGGATGAGGCTCCATGGAGGAAAGCTTTGAGAAGCCTCTCGAAGCTCCCTTTTTTGCCTTTAAAACTCGAGCACCACACTTTTAATGAAGGGGAAAAGAGGTGTTAAGGGGGGTAACGCCCTTTTCATGAAGGAAAAGAGCGACAACACCTCCATTTCCACATGTAAAAGGTGTGTTGCTAACTTAGGTAACACTTTTTCTCTTATGATAAGGTGTGTTACTAGCTCAAAACAAGGAAAAACACAATGGGGCAATTTTCTTCCTCTCATTTCTCTAGGACAAACTCTGAGGGATTGGAGCAGACAAGGAAATGCCTATCTCATAACATAATGGTGACGAGATTTAGGTGTAACACCTATGCATCCTGTAATGTCTGTTGTGCCCATTTAGGTCTTTTTCGACTTACTTCCATATATGTGGGAGCATCAACTGGATCAATGGGATCGATGGGTTCATTCCTTTCTTCATAATCCCTCTTAACTTCTAGAGGGGGATGTGATTTGATCTCTTCACCATCATCAATCTCCATATCAGTTCCTATTCCTTTTCGAATAACCTTCTCTTCTTCAAAGGTCACATTCCTACTGATTTTGATCAGCCTCGATCATGGGATGTATACTTTGTAAGCCTTTGAAGACTCATTGTATCCCATGAATGTTCCCTTCTTGCTCGAAGGTTCTAGTTTCATTCTTTTATCCTTGGGCACATGAATGTAGTCCAAGAAACCAAAGATATAAAGGTGGCCCACTTATGGCTTCACTCATGTGAATGCTTCTTCTGGAGTAATTTTCTTCAAGATTTTATGAGGCGATTTGTTTTGTACATAAACCGTTGTTATGGATGCTTCTTCCGATAAGAAAATCGAGAGAATGTGGTCATGTATCATGGCTTTGGATTTCTCCAAAACTATTCAGTTCTTCCTCTTTGCAACCCCATTTTGTTAAGGGTTGCAGGGAACTGTGAGATCCCTCTTAATTCCTGCTTCCTTGCAGAAATCTTTGAATTATGTAGAGGTATATTCTGCACCATTATCTAATCTTAGGATCTTAGTTCTTCTTCCTGATAGATTCTCGACTTGTGCTTTGAATTCCTTGAATTTGATGAGTACTTCCTCGGATTCCTGGGTCTTGAGGAAGTATATCCATGTATTTCGTGAGTGGTCATCTATAAATGTTACATAGTAGTTGTAACCACCCAATGAAGCAACTGTCATGGGTCTGCACAAGTCAGAGTGGAGTAAATCCAATATTCACTTGGATTTGCTTTCACTTTTCGGAAAGGAACCCTTGGTATTTTTACCAAGTGCACATCCTCTACATACATCATCATGGTCTACATGAAGCATTGGTAGACCTATCACCATGTTCCTTAATGTTGGGAGATATTGATAGTTTAGATGAGTTATTCTTCAATGCCGTAGATCATTGATGTTAGTGAAATCATGGATTAGGGCTTGAGTTGGTAGAGTGCTTAGACGATACAAGTTTTCCTCCCTTACACCGATCACTTTTGTTGTGTCCATGCTAGAATTATTGTGCCATGTGAGCGCATTTCCATATGAAAATGTAACTATATATCCCTTGTATTCTAAGGCAGAGATGGAGACAAGGTTTCTTTTCATACCAGGTACATACAACACACCATTCAGATGTAGTAAGTCATTGGATTCCAATTGAAGAGAGGTAGATCCAAATCCTTTAACAGTGTAGTTGATATCATATCCAAGTACAACGTGGAGATGGGATTCTTTCTCAACAACTTCTGAAAGGTTCTCTTTATAACCAGTCATATGCTTAAAATCACCACTATCTATGAGCCATGTATCACTAGTGGTGGTGACAGTACCTGATAATGCTGATATGATGAATAATTCTTCACGATGTTCATTTCTTTGTTTCTTGTGATGATGACCATCTTCCACACAAACTGTTGAAGCTTCATGCTTCCTCTTGTTTGAAATAAAACAATTGCTTGCATAGTGACCATATTTCTTACTCTTATAGCATTGTGATGCAGGGGCATAGACCACTTGAGTAAAGTCATCTATGACTTTGCTAGATCAAGAAAACTTAAGGAGACCTAGGGTCTCACATGCTTCTAATTTGATGAATAAAGAGGATAAGGATGTTAGATCCTTTTCCCTATGAAATCGATAGGGTTAGTTGAGCATTTCCAGAATTGTAGAGTCAATTAGTGAGTCACTGATGAATCATAGACTCAACAGAGTTGAATAAGGATTGTTTTCCCAAAATTGTAGGATCTAGAAACAAAAATCCTTCTTGTATTTAATTCAGCTTGAGTGATTTAGTTAGGGGCTTTTTGATAGCTCACAGAGCTGTGGTAAATCATGGGAGTTTTTAGTTAAGCTAGAGGAGTATTGGAATAGCTCACGGGGTTTGGAATGTAACTAAAATATTGGAGGTAGACAAAGAGGAAGTTCGGATTAGAATCCTGAAGTATGCACAAAGATTGGGATCTCTGGTTGTAAGATCTAATTTGTTGCATTCAAGTTCAAAATATTTCTTTGTGAATATAAATAAAATTTCTGTATTTGCTATATTTACAGAGTTGATTGGTAAAATTACAGAGAATATGAGTTATTGTGCATGGAATAAGTGAATGGGAGAGTTTCAAGTCAAATGTAGAAACAATTCTTGCTTAATCAATATTATGTTGATTACATCCATCAAAATTCAAAGTAATCGATGAAAGTCATGGGTATATTGCATGAATTGTAGATATAAACTAATTTTCTTATTGTGTAGAGGTCAATTGAGTTTTTACACAGTAAATTAATAGTTTTTGTGCATTTTAGGATCTAATCGATGGGTGGATAGGTCAACTAACTAATTGATAAAATGAGTATGGAGATCTCTATTGATATCTAGTGAAGATTGTAGACAAAGTTATTCTTTTGTTAAACATAGAATGAGTGAAAATTTACCCACAAAGCATCAACAATTGTTGTGTGTTAATGAAAGAGATCAATGGTCCCTGTAGCTTATCAATTTGATCAATGGTTATTGCGCGTTGGATAGGAAGATCGACGGTTAAGTGTGTATATCGCACTAAAAAATGCATAGAGTTATGGAAGTACCTTTTTGAAATGCGTTGAGGAATAAACAAACATAGGTAAGTCATATGGTAGATGACTTCGGGTTGCGTGTTCAGAAGTAAAGCACAAGAGAGCTAAGGAGTTGGTGGTGAGGTTGGCGGAGGCAGCCAAATTTGAAGGAAGAGGTAAAATAGTTATGATTATCTATTTTAACTCTGTCTATTTTTATAACTCTATTTTGTGGATTTACAAGAGCAGGTCGAGAGGCATATTTTGAATGAGTTTTTCATTATAAAAAAATGTTTAACTAAGAGGTAGGGTATTGATCATTACACTCAAATGATCCTCATATGATTCGCTTTGAGGATATAAGGCCATCATTTTTGGTATAAGAGAAGGAGAGTATTAGTCTTTAATTATAAGTATGGTGGATTGTTAGTCATTAAGATTGGAGTTTTGTTTTCTTGAATGAAAAGAAAGATTGAGCTACTCTTGTACTACTAACAGATTCAGAAAATATGTTACTGACAGTAAGATTGTGTCAAGAAGTGGTTCGTTGTGCCAAGATATGGAGGTTAGAGTTGGAAGAGGTCGGGGAAAGAGAGGAAGACGTGTTTCCAATGTAGACTTGAGAGAGGAGATAAGAGCTATGAGAGCAAGGCTGGAAGCCTTAGAGACTGGCAGACATCATGAGCACACTAGAGACACAAGTGATGAAGAGGTACCTAAAGAGGAGGAGGATACAACTGCTGAAACTCCTGAGGTAAAAATACTGAA
Source organism: Pseudotsuga menziesii (assembly GCA_001517045.1). Taxonomy (NCBI): domain Eukaryota; kingdom Viridiplantae; phylum Streptophyta; class Pinopsida; order Pinales; family Pinaceae; genus Pseudotsuga; species Pseudotsuga menziesii. Next base: position 108,807 of record LPNX010095571.1, read on the forward strand.
ATCAATCTTTGGTGCAGGTTCAAGTTCAAAGGCTGATGTACCATTCTATAATGGGAGCTTGGATCCAGAGGATCTAATTGATTGGATCAATGTTGTCACAAAGTTGAGAGGGAATGCATCCTTGTGGTGGGATGGTGTGCAAGAGGAGAGGATCTTGAAACACAAATCCAAGATCAATAGTTGGAGCATAATGATAGCTAAGTTAAGAGGTAAATTTCTTCCTAAATATTACAAATTGATTTTGTTTGGGAAAATGCAAAATCTTAAGCAAAAGTCAATGACAATTAGGAAGTTTACTGAGGAATTTTATAAGGTGAATATCAGATCAGGTCATATAGAGGATACACCTGAGAAAGTTGCCAAGTATGTAAACAGTCTAAGGTTTGATATATAATATGAACTAAGTTTCTTGCCATTGAGATCTATTGAAGAAGCATATCAGGTTGCTTTGAAGGCTAAGGAGAAGCTGATGAGAAAGCAGAGTCAAAAAGCAAAGGTAAGAGGCTCTGGAGGAAAGGAACATCAACAGAAAGGTGAAGCTAGCATTTCAAACCAACAAATACAACCTGACAAAAACAATGAGAAGAGAGGCGAAAGGAATGCTTCAAGAGGAAGAGGTTGAACAGTGAGATGTTACACATGTGGAAAACTAGGTCACATGTCATGGGACTATCCAGAAAATATTTCCAGACAGAGAGGAGCACAAATAGTGCAAGCTGAAACTGAAGCTCGAAAAGAATTAGAGGTGGTTGAGAATTACCCTGAACAAGGTGAAGCCTTGTTGACAAGGAAGGTAATTTATGAGTTAGTCCAAAGGAAGATCTTGTTTAAGACAGTTTGTAAGGTTGAAGGTATGTGCTTTAAATTAATTAGTGATAGTGGTAGTAGTGATAATTTGGTGTCTACAGAGATGGTGGAAAAACTAAAGTTGAGGAAGATAGTACATCCAGAACCATACAGGGTTGCATGGCTACAGAAAGGTCATCAGGTTCTTGTGAGTGAACAATGCCAGGTAAAGTTTCAGATTGGAAGCTATCAGGATGAGGTAATATGTGACATTATTAATATGGATGTTTGTCATTTTTTATTGGGTAGGCCTTGGCATTTTCACAGGGAAGCAGTGCATGAGGGTAAGAGGAATATCTATTCATTTGAAATGAATGGGAAGAAGCATAGTCTTCATTCATTCAAGGGTAAGCAAGAAGGAGCTAATAATTGGTTGATGATGATGACTGATAAGAGAATGGTGAGTGATTGGAAAGTTGAAGCAAAGATAGCAATAAATTTGCAAGTAAATGATTATGAGGTTGAATTGACTAATATGATGTGTAGTGGTTGGTTGAAGGTAGAACAGACCAGCAAGAAATGTCCAATGCAAGCATGTCATTGATGGAAGCAACACAATATGAAGTTATTAATGATGATGGGAAGTGTATGGTTACTGAAATTACCAAGGATGGTGATGTGACAATAATAAGCAAAATAGAGGAAGGTCAAAGAATACAAGTAGAGAATTCATGGAGATCAGGCATCATTATGCTAATAAGTTTTATGTTTGCTGTTGTAACAAGAAGGCTGAATTATTTATGTGCAGATGAACAAGAACATATTGACAAATTGTTTGAAGGTCAGAGGAAAGAAGAACTTGAATGTTCAATGAAATATGAACATAGGATGGAGGAACCAAATAATATGTTGCAGACACAGTGCTGGAAAGCATGGATGAAGGGGCTGTTTAAAATGAGAACACTGCCCAGGTTTATATCTTGGGTCTCTGCTACAATCCTACAAAAAAAACAACAGGAAAGGAGCTCATGGACAGGAGCGCATGAATAATTTTAAGTTGGGGAGTCTGATGCAGGGGCATATATTGCTTGAGTAAATTCATCTATGACTTTGCTAGATCAAGAAAACTTAAGGAGACCTAGGGTCTCACATGCTTCTAATTTGTTGAATAAAGAGGATAAGGATGCTATATCCTTTTCCCTATGTAATCAATAGGGTTAGTTGAGCATTTCTAGAATTGTAGAGTCAGTTAGTGAGTCACTGACGAGTCATAGAGTTAGTAGATTCGAATAAGGATTGCTTTCCCAAAATTGTAGGTTATGGAAAGAAAAATCCTTCTCGTATTTAATTCAGCTTGAGTGATTTACTTAGGGGATTTTTGATAGCTCATAGAGTTGTGGTAACTCATGGGAGTTTTGAGTTAAGCTCGAGGAGTATTCGAATAGATCAAGAGGAATGTAACTAAAAGATTGGAGGTAGATCAAGAGGAAGTTCGGATTAGAATCCTAGAGCATGCATAGAGATGGGTATCTCTGGTTGTAAGATCTAATTTGTTGCATTCAAGTTCAAAAGATTTCTTTGTGAATATAAATAAAATTTATGTATTTGGTATATTTACAGAGTTGATTGGTAAAATTACAGAGTGTATGAGTTAATGCGCATAGAATAAATGAATGGGAGAGTTTCTAGTCAAATGTAGAAACAATTCTTGCTTAATCAATATTAGGTTGATTACATCCATCGAAATTCAAAGTAATTGATGGAAGTCATGGGTATATTGCAAGAATTGTAGATAGAAACTAATTTTCTTATTGCGCAGAGGTCAATTGAGTTTTTACACAGTAAATTAATAGTTTATGTGTGTTTTAGGATCTGATTGACGGGTGGATTGATCAATTAACTAATTGATAAATTGAGCACGGAGAACACTATTGATATCTAGTGAAGATTGCATACAGAGTTATTGTTCAGTTGCACAGAGAATGAATGCAGATTTACCCACAGAGCATCAATGGTTGCTGTGTGTTAATGAAAGAGATCGACGATTCATGTAGCTTATCAATCTGATCGATGGTTGCTGGGATTTGGATAGGTAGATCGACGATCAAGTGTGTATATCGCACTTAGAAATACATAGAGTTATGGAAGTGCCTTTTTGAAATGCGTTGAGGATTACAAAAATAGAGGTAAGTCATATGGTAGATGAATTAGGGTTGCATGTTCAGAAGTAAAGCACAAGAGTGCTAAGGAGTTGGTGGTGAGGTTGGAGGAGGCAACCAAATTTGAAGGAAGAGGTAAAATAATTATGATTATCTATTTTAACTCTGTCTATTTTTATAACTCTATTTTGTGCATTTACAAGAGCAGGTCGAGAGGTATATTGTGAATGAGTTTTGCATTATAAAAAAAATGTTTAACTAAGCGGTAGGGTATTGCTCATTACACTCAAATGATCCTCATATGATTGGCTTTGAATATGTAAGGCCATCATTTTTGGTATCAGAGTAGGAGAGTATTAGTCTCTAATCTTGAATATTGTAGATAGTTAGTCAGTAAGATTGGAGTTTTGTTTTCTTGAATGAAAAGCAAGATTGAGCTCCTCTTGTACTACTAACATATTCATAAAATATATTACTGACAGTAAGATTGTGTCAAGAAGTGGTTCGTTTTGCCTAGAGATGGATGTCAGAGTTGGAAAAGGTCGGGGCAGGGGAGGAAGACCTGTTGCCAATGCAGACCCGAGAGAGGAGATAAGAGCTTTGAGAGCAAGGTTGGAAGCCTTAGAGACTGGAAAACATCATGAGCACACTGGAGACACAAGCGATGAAGAGGTACCCAAAGAGGAGGAGGAGACAACTACTGAAAATCCCGAGGTAAAAATACCGAAATCAATCTTTGGTTCAGGTTCAAGTTCAAAGGCTGATGTACCATTCTATAATGGGAGCTTTGATCTAGAGGAACTAATTGATTGGATCAATGCTATGAATAAACATTTCGATTATGCTAAGGTAAAGGAGGGCATGCATCCTTGTGGTGTGATGGTGTGCAAGAGGAGATGATCTTGAAACACAAAACCAAGATCATTAGCTGGAGAAGAATGAAAGCTAAGTTAAATGTTAAATTTCTTCCTAAAGATTACAAATTGATTTTGTTTGGGAAAATGCAAAATCTTACGAAGAAGTCAATTACAATTAGGGAGTTTACCGAGGAATTTTATAAGGTGAATATCCGATCAGGTCATATAGAGGATACACTTGAGAAAGTTGCCAGTTATGTAAACAGTCTAAGGTTTGATATACAAGATTAACTAAATTTCTTGTCATTGAGATCTGTTGAAGAAGCATATCAGGTTGCTTTGAAGGATGAGGAGAAGCTGATGAGAAAGCAGAGTCAGAAAGCAAATGTAAGAGGCTCTGAAGGAAAGGAACATCAGCAGAAAGGTGAAGCTAGTAGTTCAAACCAGCAAGTGCAACCTGACAGAAACAGTGAGAAGAGAGGCGGAAGGAATGCTTCAAGAGGAAGAGGCAGTGGAAGAGGTTGAACAGTGAGATGTTACACATGTGGAAAACTGGGTCACATGTCATGGGACTATCCATAATATGTTGCCAGATAGAGAGGACCACAAATAGTGCAAGCTGAACCTGAAGCTCCAAAATAATTAGAGGTGGTTGAGAATTACCCTGAACAAGGTGAAGCCTTTTTGACGAGGAAGGTAATTGATGAGTCAGTCCAAAGGAGGAGCATGTTTAAGACAGTTTGCAAGGTTGAAGGTATGTGCTATAAATTAATTGGTGATAGTGGTAGTACTTATAATTTGGTGTCTATAGAGATGGTGGAAAAACTAAAGTTGAGGAACACAATACATCCAGAACCATACAGGGTTGCATGGCTGCAGAAAGGTCATCAGGTTCTTGTGAGTGAACAATGCTTGGTAAAGTTTAAGATTGGAAGCTATCAGGATGAGGTGAGATGTGACATTATTGAGATGGATGTTTGTCATGTTTTATTGGGTAGTCCTTGGCATTTTGATAGGGAATCAGTGCATAAGGGTAAGAGGAATATCTATTCGTTTGAAATGAATGGGAAGAAGCATAGTCTTCATCCATTCACGGGTAAGCAAGAAGGAGCTAATAATCAGTTGCTGATGATGACTGATAAGAGAATGGTGAGTGATTGGTAAGATGAAGCAAAGGTAGCAATAAATTTGCAAGTAAATGATTATGAGGTTGAATTGACTAATATGATGTGCAGTGGTTGGTTGAAGTTAAAATATACTAGCAAGAAATGTCCAATCCAAGCATGGCATTGATGGAAGCAACACAATATGAAGTTATTAATGATGATGGGAAGTGTATGGTTACTGAAATCACCAAGGATGGTGATGTGACAATACCAAGCAAAAGAGAGGAAGGTCAAAGAATACAAGTAGGGAATTCTTGGAGATCATGCATCATTATGCTAATAAGTTTTATGTTTGCTATTGTAACAGAAAGGCTGAATTATTTATGTGTAGATGAAGGAGAACCTATTGATAAATTGTTTGAAGGTCAGAGGAAAGAAGAATTTGAATGTTCAATGAAGTCTGAACATAGGCTGGAGAAACCAAATAATACGTTGCAGACACAGTGCTGGAAAACATGGCTGAAGGGGTTGTTTAAAATGAGAACACTGCCCGGGTTTATATCTTGGGTCTCTACTGCAATCCTACAGAAAAACAACAAGGAAGGATCTCATGGAAAGGAGTGCATGAATAATTTTAAGCTGGGGAGTATGATGCAGGGGCATATATTACTTGAGTAAAGTCATCTATGAATTTGCTAGATCAAGAAAACTTAAGGAGACCCAGGGTCTCACATGCTTCTAATTTGCTGAATAAAGAGGATAAGGATGCTATATCCTTTTCCCTGTGTAATTGATAGGGTTAGTTGAGCATTTCCAGAATTTTAGAGTTAGTTAGTGAGTCACTGATGAGTCATAGAGTCAGTAGATTCGAATAATGATTGTTTTCCCAAAATTGTAGGATATGGACACAAAAATCCTTCTCTTATTTAATTCAACTTGAGTGATTTAGTTAGGGGATTTTTGATAGCTCATAGAGTTGTGGTAACTCATGGGAGTTTTGAGTTTTTTTTTTTCAATGTGGTTCACGCGCCGGTTTGACCGACGGGCTACGTCCACGGAAATAAATCAGGCGGGCCCACCCGAAGGGGCCTCACACCTTCGGCACACTTCATGCCTAACCCCAATAGCATCAATGAGGATTGAACCCGTGACCTCTATACCGAGAGGCCTAGCGACGGGTGCTCAACCAATTGAGCTAACTCTTGGGGCTCATGGGAGTTTTGAGTTAAGCTCGAGGAGTATTCAAATAGATCACGAGGTTTGGAATGTAATTAAAATATTGGAGGTAGATCAAGAGGAAGTTTGGATTAGAATCCTGGAGCATGCACATAGATTGGGATATCTAGTTGTAAGATCTAATTTGTTGCATTCAATTTCAAAATATTTCTTTGTGAATATAAATAATTTTTTTGTATTTGCTATATTTACAGAGTTGATTGGTAAAATTACAGAGTGTATGAGTTAATGTGCATAGAATAAATGAATGGGAGAGTTTCTAGTCAAATGTAGAAACAATTCCTGCTTAATCAATATTATGTTGATTACATCCACCGAAATTCAAAGTAATTGATGGAATTCATGGGTATACTGCATGAATTGTAGATAGAAACTAATTTTCTTATTGCACAGAGGTCAATTGAGTTTTAACACAGTAAATTAATAGTTTCTGTGCATTTTAGGGTCTGATCGACGGGTGGATAGATCAATTAACTAATTGATAAATTGAGTATGGAGTAATCTATTGATATCTAGTGAAGATTGCATACAGAGTTATTTTTCTGTTGCACAGAGAATGAATGCACATTTACCCCCAGAGCATTAATGGTTGTTGTGTGTCAATGAAAGAGATCGACGGTTCCTGTAGCTTATCAATCTGATCGATGGTTGCTGGGATTTGGATAAGCATATCGACAGTCAAGTGTGTATATCGCACTCAGAAATACATAGAGTTATGGAAGCACCTTTTTGAAATGCGTTGAGGACTAAAATAAACAGGGGTAAGTCATATGGTAGATGAATTAGGGCTGTGTGTTCAGAAGTAAAGCACAAGAGCATTAAGGAGTTGGTGGTGAGTTTGGAGGAGGCAACCAAATTTGTAGGAAGAGGTAAAATAATTATGATTATCTATTTTAACTCTGTCTATTTTTATAACTCTATTTTGTGCATTTACAAGAGCAAGTCGAGAGGCATATTCTGAATGAGTTTTGCATTATAAAAAAAATGTTTAACTAAGAGGTAGGGTATTGCTCATTACACTCAAACGATCCTCATATGTTTGGCTTTGAATATTTAAGGCCATCATTTTTGGTATCAGAGTAGGAGAGTATTAGTCTTGAATCCTGAATATTGTAGATTGTTAGTTAGTAAGATTGGAGTTTTGTTTTCTTGAATGAAAAGCAAGATTGAGCTACTCTTGTACTATTAAGAGATTCATAAAATATATTACTGTCAGTAAGATTGTGTCAAGAAGTGGTTCGTTGGGCCAAGAGATGGAGGTCAGAGTTGGAAGAGGTCGGGGAAGGCGAGGAAGATCTGTTGCCAATGCAAACTTGAGAGAGGAAATAAGAGATTTGAGAGCAAGTCTAGAATCCTCAGAGACTGGCAGACATCATGAGCAAACTGGAGACACAAGTGATGAAGATGTACCCGAAGAGGAGGAGGAGACAACTACTGAAACTCCTGAGGTAAAAATACTGAAATCAATCTTTGGTGCAGGTTCAAGTTCAAAGGCTGATGTACCATTCTATAATGGGAGCTTTGATCCCGAGGAACTAATTGATTGGATCAATACTATGAATAAACATTTTGATTATACTGAGGTAAAGGAGGACAAGCAAGTGATATTTGCTGTCACAAAGTTGAAAGGGCACGCATCCTTGTGGTGGGATGGTGTGCAAGAGGATAGGATCTTGAAACACAAAACCAAGATCAATAGCTAGAGAAGAATGACAAATAAGTTAAGAGGTAAATTTCTTCCTAAAGATTACAAATTGAGTTTGTTTGGGAACATGCAAAATCTTAAGCAGAAGTTAATGAAAATTAGGGAGTTTACTAAGGAATTTTATAAGGTGAATATCAGATTAGGTCATATAGAGGATACACCTGAGAAATTTTCCAGGTATGTAAACAGTCTAAGGTTTGATATACAAGATGAACCTTTGTATAGAGATGATAACTCTTGAGAGAAGAGAGAAGAAGAAAGAGAGAGAAAATGCCTCTCTCAGATACAACCCCAAAAGACATTCTCCTTAACTGCAGTAGCACACCTTTTTAGCTAGAGCGAAATCATGTGAGTGAATGATAGAATGAAGAGGGGTGCCTCCTATTTATACTGATATTCCAAGTGAAAAGTTACTTAGGTCAACTTGACAGTTTGACCGGGGCCGGCTTACCTTCGGGAAATAGAAAATAATTTTATTTTTATTCTTTTCTTGTGTATTCTGTCACAGGGTTTACATAGATTCTTTCTAGGGTTTACATGAGGGATTGCATCAGTATAATATCCCGTTGGAGGTATAAGGAAATAAAATACAAGTAAAATAAGAATAACTTCTGAAGTTGCAAAAATTCCAACACTATGTCCAGTGAAGGCCTTCAAGCCACTGAAAAAACAAGAGTGCCTAATATGCACAATGATACATTTGAGTTGTGAGATTCACCAAGTCAAATTCAAATTTTAACTTCCAATGCAACGATTTGAAAATAAATGAGCTATAAGTGACTTTGCTCCAAATAACCTCCATTTAGAGGCATTCAATCAAAATTCATGAAACACTCTGTTGGTCTCGTACAATTTGGTAGGTTACATTAGCTCAACATCTTGACATATCTATAGATTTAATTTAAGTTTTAGTGAAGCCATTTTCCATTGTCTTGTTTTTTTTGAAAACATGAGCACACTAAACTAATACGATACACATGATAAATTATATTGGAAGAATAAAAATCTACAACTACGACCAACTACATTGACCAAGTTGAAATCTTTTGTACTTGAAATATTATTGTGAGAGAGTGCAACATACTCATTATGATACTGGGACCTTGTTCTCCTTCTGTCTTATGGATTCCCAGCACCATGCCCAGATGCTTCAATGAGCTTTTGGGCCCATTTAGGCTTAGGCCACTAATTTGGAATGGGAGCTGGTTTTGGATCTAGATTCTCATGAGGTACAACCTTAATATCAAGATCATGTTGCTATTTTTCCTCTTCATTTGAATATGAAACATAAGACAAAATATCATCATCAATAGGAAATGGAAGAATGTTTATACCTCCTTTTGCTTTAGATGGTTTTGGATCAAGCAACCGATCTTCTTCAAACTGATCATTGTTCTCTATGAAGCACTTCCTAGTTGAAATATCCATCAATTGATATGCTTTTGCATCCTCAACATATCCCAGAAGTATGCATTCTCTACTCTGGGATTGGAATGTCTTTCTCTTGTCCATAGGTATTCTAGCCCAAGCTTTGTATCCAAAGACTCTCAAGTGAGAGACATCAGGATTATGCCCATGCAATGCTTCAAATGGAGTTGCCCCAACCACATATTTGTGAGGCACTCTATTCTATATGTATGAAGCACAGTTTACAGCTTCATCCCAAAGAGAAGGAGGAATATTCTTAGCTTGAAGAAGACAGGTTGCCATCTCCTTCAATGATCTAGTTTTACTCACAGCCACACCATTTTGCTGTGGTGTGTATGGAATTAAGTGTTCCATTTGAATCCCCTCTGATCCACAATACTGCTGAAAATATCTTTTGATGTATTCACCTCCATTATCTGATCTAATGGACTTGATATTCTTTCTGAAACTATTTTCAATCAAAGCTTTAAAAACTTTAAATTTTTTGAATACCTCTGATTTATGTTGCATAAAATATACCCAACAGAACCTGGAACAATCATCAATAAAAGTAAGGAAATACGTGGAACCATTGTTTTATGTTGTGGGCATAGGTCCTGAAACATCAATGTGTATCATATCAAGTATAGAGGCAGCTTTGTTTGCCTTCCCAAATTCATACCTCTTCTCTGGATGCTTACCTACCCAGCAGCTGGGACATACTCCATCTGAAGTTTGGATGAGAGGCAAACCTTCAACCATTTTGTCATTGTGGATTTGATGGAGATATTTGAAATTGAGATGCCCAAATATGTCATGCCACAACTTGTTGGTGTTATTTCCATGAGTTAATAGAGTTTTTGGATGTGAAGCAGGTAGGAAATGGGAGAACTCATATGCCTTGGAGAATGGTTTGCAAACCCTTTTGCTATGACATTTATAGTATCCTTTTCAGTGATTTCCATTGAGTTAGAGTCTAATGTAACTCTCTTGGGAGAGCATGTGTCATCTGATAAACATACAACACATTTGCTGCAAGAGAGGGAACATAGCAAACATTCTTGAACTCACCATGTTGCATTTTAATAGAACCTCTCTCAACAACTGGGATTTGGGAGTCACCTCCCATGTGAATTCTAGGTCCTCCTGATAGAGTGAGAGTGGTGAAGGATTCCTTGGAGGAAACCATGTGGTTGGATGCTCCATAATCTATCAAGTAAGCTTTCAACTGAGTGAGTCTTTCCTTCAAGGCATGGCATCTCTCATGATCTTTTGTCGGTTGTCCAACATCATACTTCTTTGCTCCTTGTGGGAGGGAAATATTGTTCTGTTCAAGGAGTGTTGACAATTGGTTGATTTCCTTCTTCATGCAATGGCTCTCTATATGAAAGGTTGTCATACAATATGGACACTTAGTCTTCTTGAATTTATTCTTCTTCTTGGATTCTCCTTTGGCTTCAAATCAGTGGCTTTGGTCTCCTTCCCTTTGTGCTTCCCTCTTGATTGTGCATTGTTTGACTCTGTCATCAAGAGTGCTTGATTCTTGGAGGTTTGAATCACTCCCATTTGAACGAATTTATCTTGCTCTTGTATTAAGGACTCAACAAAAACATCTAGAGAAGGCATCTTCTAATTGGGGACAGAAGCTATTCCAGAATGGAATGTAGAGACAAAGACTGAGTACTTAGAGCCAATATTGCTAAGTACATACAACACAAGCTACTCATCTTTCCTCTCCAATCCACATTATTTGCATGGCAGTACTAGTGACTTGTATTTTGTGAATAATTGCTGAATGGATTCAGAACTGGTAGGATGGATAGAAATGAGCTCATTCTCCAATATGTACCCTCGAAGCTCATCTTGCTTTCCAAACAAAGATTCAAGATTCTCCAAATCTTCCCTTGGAGTCTTTAGTCCCTCAAGATGGAATAAAATATCTAGGGAGATATGGGTGCACATGAACCTAAAGGCCTCATCAAGCCGATTCAAAAACTTGTTCTTGTCAACATGCTATTGGGGCTCATTTTATTTGCCATAGCCATCCTATACAGACCAATATTGCATAAGGATACCTTCATATCTACCGTCCAATCAGTGTAGTTGAAGGGTGTAAGGATTCGGGGTACGAGAGCCGAGGGATCCATCTCTCTATATTTCAAGACAATCGATTCCTCAAGAAGCTACGTAGATACCTGCAAAAAAACTAGAAAAACCAAATTCAATTCATAATCATGTCAGTTTCAAGCCTTTCCACCTCAACATGTACACTTTCTCAGATTCCGTCACACCCGCATAAACTTCTCTGGACAAATCCAGAGTTAGCAAGGCAAAAATTGCAAGATTTGTGTGGAAACTCAGCTACTTCTGGTGTACAATGAAGATTGGACAAGACTTGCTACTAGCCTAAACAAGGCTCTGATACTGTTGGGCACCATTTTTACCTATTTTGACATCTAGATACCTACCAGTTTTCTCCATAAACCTTCATACTTGATCCATAAAACCTTAATTTCATCCACAAAACTTTGGTCAAAGGTATAAATGTTGTCGCTTCTTAACAAATTGAATTATGAGATTTTTAAGGCATTTAAATTAAGGTTTTATTCAAAATTACAGAATGTGCTAACTTCCCGTAATTTCTCCTAGGTTGGATACTTGCAGGCCAGCTAGGTGCAAACTGAGAGATGGGAGGAATATCCCTGATGTCCAAGAATGGTTAAACTTCTAACGAACAGATGATATGGTTTTCACAGGTGTCGAGTCAATGCCGGTCAAAGACGACCACCTGTGCTACCACTTAGCATAAAAACATGACAATTTCGATTTTGTCTATTTTGATGGATATGATGGAGGATATCGAGGGTCGTATATCATTATGATTCTTCCATATTTGTAGCATTTCTAGTTTTTTTTTAAAAGATTGTATAAGTATTTGATTTTACATATGAAAGAAACCTCCTGGATCATAGACGTGTGGTTTTGAAATAAAAATTGTGGATTTGATAAATTATTGCATATGCCCAATTCTATATGGTGAATGCAATTGAGTTCTAGAGCTCTGTGATTTTCTCTGCGTGTGTAAACGAAGCATTGGAGGGCCCCCTTTGCCAAGTCTGCACACCTCTTTCTGCATCATTGCCTGTGGTATGTTTAATTAAATCCTGTAGAAATTGATTTTCCTTATTTTAAATACTCATAGATTGCAGAATGAGTTAGATTGTATGAACATGGTTGTGAGCTTTGGTATTTAAATGTTTAAATGCTGTAGGAATTATTTAGATTGCATTGATTATTCAATATCGAATTACTGAGGATAGTTATACATTGTGAATGTCTTCTTATAAAGGAAATAAATGTTTGACTGCATTCAACAGTGAGATAATAGGTAGTGTATTGTGATCTATTTTTAGGATTTAGGTTCAATTTTTATCTCAGAATATTTCACATATGAATTGCTGGTTAAACTAAGAAATCAAATGAAGTTGCTTCTGTAAGGGAGGTTTTGCATTTCAAAGTCACAACATTCTAGCATTTAATAGATTTGTTTCATAGATTAAACTAAATTTCCAGTTAGGTCTAGCTTTGAGTCTCAATATTTGGGATATGCCTCTAAGCCTACAAACTTCGGATTGACATAAAATTAAGGTCTAATTTACCCTAGTGGATTGGAACCCAACATTTGGCACCGTTTCCGGGGAGGCATTTTAGAAGCAGACTTAAGCACTTTAGTTCTCTTATAAAAAGAAAATTTCAAAAACACAGAGTAGATTTTAGTTTTATGTCAAGACAAAGAGATGAGAAAGGAAGATTTATCAAAAACCCCCCAAAAATAGAAGTAACATGAACTTCTTTATCTGATAAAAAAGGAATCATTACAACTGTTGATACTTTTGAAATGGATGAAGAAGAAACATCAAAAGGGCCAACTGCAGAACAGAGAAGGGAGTATGAGAGAAGGTTAGAAATGGAAAATAAACTAAGACAAGAGAGAAGGGAAGAAGAGAGG
>LPNX010095571.1:122115-145955 GCA_001517045.1 Pseudotsuga menziesii
GATGAAAGGGTAGAAGAAGATCAAGAATCCGCCTTTAAATTCCCCATCTTGGACACTAGCATCATCCTAGGGGAAGAGGTAAAAATGAAAAATATTCCACCATCTATCCTACCAAATTTCTATGGTATGACTTCTGAAGATCCGGATTCTTTCCTATTCGAATTTGATATCTTGTGTCGAACCTATGGATATAGTGATGACACCCACAAACTTCGTCTTTTCCCTGCTACTCTTAAAGCAGCTGCCTTGAAATGGCTCATGTGATTAGGAGAGCATTCTATAACTAGCTGGGATGAGATGAGGAAATTTTTTCTTAGAAAATATCAGGCATATTGTAGATCAAAGGATTTAAAATATGACATTTTTTAGGATGTCTCAGCAAGAGGACAAAATCTTGGAAGAGTATCTAGAAAGATTCTCATACAACTTGTAGAAATCCAAATACAATTCCTTGACACCTGAGATCACTCGGACAATATTTTTAAAAGGAATAAGAGAAGAATATCTTGATATTTTGAATGTTATGGGAAAATGTGACATCTCCTACTTACCCTTTGATGAGATACAAGACTTATGTCAGAAGTATTCAAGAGGAAAGGCTAGAAATGGGAAAAGGGATGTAACTTCCAAAGTAACTAAATTTGCAACTAGTGGCATACCCAGAGCTGAACTTGGGAATCTGTTAGAAGATTTTAGGACTAATCTATTGAGTACCTTAGGAACACAAGTCGAAACATCAAGAACTAAGAAAAGACAAGAACAACAAGACCAACAAGATCAAGCCCTGTCTATTTTTTGCCCTAAATGTAGAAAGAAATACCCATTAAAAGGATGTCCTTTAAATACTGTTCAAATTTGTGCCTTATGTATTGCAAATCATAAAACTGATGATTGCCCCAGATTGAAAGAATTGTAGGCAGCCCGAATGGAGGAGAATCAAAGCATGGAGTCTCTCTATTTTATGGGACAATGAAGACCTTGGCAGCCACGATTTTCAGGTATGTCTCAAGATCCTATGTAGCAGTTTCATTCAAATTATCAAACTCCTGTTCATAATTCATGGAGTGCACGCATGCCCTGGCAAACTTGGTCTCCTCAATTATCCCAATCTGCTCCAAATTGGCGAGGGTATACTCATGGTAACCAGACATATCAACAGGCCTATCTATAGCCCTATAAACAACCTTCTGCATATCCCCAATACCAGCAGAATCAAGCCCCATTTTTACAACAACCCAATCTTGCTCCTCAACTAGGCCAAGAACCTCAACAGCTTTAATTACCACCCAATCAGCCTCCACCTCAACCAACACAATTGCTAGCCCAGCCAATACCAAATCCAAATAATAAAATGGATAAACCCATGTATAACGTTGATGATGGAATGGCACTCCCCTACTCAATCCTCCCACTTCAAAATATCCACTTAAGATCTGAAATTTTTTTACAAAAAGAATCTCCTGTTATTTTAGAAGAACAAACAGAAAATGAGAAAAATTCAAAAAAATTAAATATAGAAAAGTCACAGTCAGAAAATTCACAGTCAGAAAATCACAGTAAAAAAGGGAAAACATTAGTACCTTACATACCTCCCTTTCCAGGAAGGTTGGTCAAGGAAAAACTTTCAATCGCCCTACCTAATTTTGATGTTTTGAATGAGTTAACCAATGTATGTGTCAAAATTCCCTTACTGCAGGCTATAAAGGATATTCCAATCTATACAAAAGCAGTTAGGGAATTATGTCTCAATAAGAGAAGGAAGGATCCATAAAAAATTCATGTGGTAGGCAAATTAGCAGGATTAATATCTAACACTGTTTTTATTGAAAAATATGTTGATCTTGGCATCCCAATGGTCACAATCACTGTCAACAATTTTTCAATTCCAAAAACACTGATTTATTTAGGTGCTGCTATTAATGTCATGACACTAGAGACAATGGAATACCTTCACTTGAAAAATATCAGACCAACCACTACAATTTTGGAACTAGCTGACAGATCTAAAATCACACCTGAAGGGATCTTAGAAGATATCATTGTTTCTTTAGATTCCTGGGAGTATCCTGTAGATTTTATAGTGCTGTAACCAAAGTCTAATATAGGGGGGCATCCATTGATTCTTGGCAGAGCCTAGTTGGCAACAACTGATGCTTTCATAGGGTGTAGATCAGGAAGTATGCTCATTTCACATGGGACACAGAGAAAACAAATTACACTTTATCCTTCTGCCCAATGACCTTCTGTATTAGATAAGTTATCATGGATGAATGAGACCAAAGATCAAGAAGAAGAAGTAATTCAGCCTGTCCTAAGTATCAATCAGTTCTTTGATTTTCAAGAAGAAAACAACAAAGATTTGCTATATTACTTCATTGCTGAACCTAATATTTCTGAAGAATTAAGAGACATGCAGTATGCTATAGCAGATCAAGTTTTGGGACAGAATTTTCAGGAAAATTGCATAGTACATTCTCTAGCATTGGCACTTCATGATATTTTTAATGTTCATTCAATCACTGATGTCCAAAGCAAAACAATTCCAATCAGTCCAGGAAAACATTTGAATATCAGTGCACATCTTACTACATCACAGGAAGACCAGTTGATTGCCTTACTGAATAAATATTCCCATGCATTTGCTTGGGAATACACTGACATGCCAGGCATTCATCATGAAACATGCACTCACCACATTTACACAGATGATAAAATCAGACCTCTCAGACAACCTCAACGTAGAATGAACCCCATACTAAAAGAGATAGTTAAGGAAGAATTGCAGAAGTTATTAAAAGTAGGATTTATCTACCCTATCTCTGATAGCCAATGGGTTTCTCCCTTGGTTGTTGTTCCTAAGAAAAATGGAAAATGGCGGATATGTGTAGATTACAGGGAGGTAAACAAGGCAACACTAAAAGATTATTTCCCATTGCCCTTTATTGATCAAGTGTTAGATGCCTTAGCTGGAAAAGAATATTTTTCATTTCTAGATGGTTTCAGTGGATATAATCAAATTAGCATTGCAAAAGAGGACTAGGACAAAACTACCTTTACATGTCCCTGGGGCACATATGCCTACAATGTTTTACCTTTTGGCTTATGTAATGCCCCAGCTACCTTTCAGAGAGCAGTCTTGGCCATTTTTTCAGATCTAATTCATGAATGTGTTGAAGTCTATATGGACGATTTTTCTGGCATGGAAGTGCCTTTGAGGATTCCTTAGCAAACCTGGAGAAAATTTTAAAAAGGTGTGTTGACTCAAATCTTTCCCTTAGCAATGAAAAGTGTTTTACGATGATGACTAAAGGGATAGTTTTAGGACATCACATTTCTTCATCTAGAATAAAAGTAGATACTGCTAAAATTCAAATCATTGTAAATCTATCTGAACCAACAACTCAAACAGATGTAAGAAGCTTTTTAGGGTATGCAGGCTATTATCGTAGATTTATTGCAAATTTCAGTAATATAGCTCTGCCATTGTTTAAATTACTTTCAAAGGATGTACATTTCAAATGGGATACTAACTGTCAATCTGCATTTCAGACACTTAAAGAGAAGTTCTCAACTGCTCCCATTTTAAGGGGACCAAATTGGACATTGCCCTTCCATATTTCTACTGATGCATCTTATACTGCAATAGGGGCCTCTTTGGGACAAAAAGAGCATACCATGACCTATGCTATTTATTTTATTAGCAAAAATCTAACACATGTAGAATTGAATTATACAGTCACTGAAAATGAGATGTTGGCAGTAGTTCATGCTGTGAACAAATTCCGTCATTACATTACTGGCTACGAAATTTTTGTCCACACAGATCATTCTGCTTTATGATATTTGATGAATAATTCTATTACTAATGGTTAGATAACTAGATGGTTACTATTAATGCAGGAATTCAATATCACTATTTTAGATCGGCCTGGATGAGAAAATCAAGTGGCAGATTTCCTGTCTCGCTTACACAATACTGGTGAGGTTGTTCCTATTTTAGATAGTTTTCCTGATGAACACTTGTTTGCAATTTCTGTTATCACTCCTTGGCATGCTGATATTGCCAACTATTTATCATTAGGACAGCTACCTCCATCTATGTCATCTAAATAAAAGAAAAAAGATTATTAAACAAAGTGCTAGACATATATGGGTCAATGGTGATCTCTTTTACATAGGATATGATCTAATTATTAGGAGATGTGTATGATAAGATGAAGTTTTAGATATTTTGAAAGCATGTCATGATGAACTGTGTGGTGGCCATTTTTCAGAGAAAAGAACAACATACAAGATACTCAATTTGGGGTATTACTGGCTTTCTATTTTCAAGGTTTCTAAGAAGTATTTTAGGAGCTGTGATACTTGTCAACGGATAGGACGGCCAGTATGATTTGATGAAATTCCACTCCAACCACAAATCCTAATAGAACCATTTGAAAAGTGGGCTCTTGATTTCATTGGTCCGATTCATCCACCATCATAAGGAAAGAAGTACATTCTAGTATGTACCGACTATGTTATAAAGTGGGTGGAAGCCAAACCATTACCAAGAGCCATAGGACAGATAGTGGCAAACTTTCTTTTTGAAGAGATATTTGTTAGATTTGGGGTTCCTAAAGAGATTGTCACTGATTAGGGTGCACAGTTTACTTCTAAACTAGTGTAGGAGATAGCAGCAAAGTACAAGATTAAGCATAGAAAATATACACCTTACCATACACAAGCCAATGGCTAGGTGGAATCTACAAACAAAACTTTGGAAGGAATCATCACCAAAACTGTCCAGATGCATAGAAAGGATTGGTCAGCTAAGCTTACTGAAGCTTTATGGGCATACCGAATCACTTGGAAAAACAGTACTGGTTTTTCTCCTTATCAGCTCGTTTATGGTAAGCAAGTCCTCTTGCCGATAGAATTTTAAAATTCATACCTTTAAGTTAGCAGCAGATTTGGGGATGAATCTTTCTGAAGCACAACAAGAAAGGATACTACAATTGAATCAATTAGATGAGATGAGACAGGATGCAATAGAACACAATATTTTGATACAACAACAGAGAGCCCAATGGCATGGCAATTTTATAAAAAAGAAACAATTTCACATCGGTGACTGGGCCCTATTGTTTGATTCAAAATTCAAAGACTTAAAGGCCAAGTTCACAACTCATTGGCTTGGTCCGTATGAGATTGCAGAGGTATATGACAATGGCTCAGTCAAACTCCAAACAATCAATCATGAGGCACGTACATTTGTGGTCAATCGCCATCGGCTAAAACTCTACACCAAGCCTATCAACAAAGAAGATTTCATACAACAGATTTCACAGCAACGAGAGATGGAAGTGCTGGATAAACACACTGGTGTTTCTCCTTCACTTTCTTCTTAGCCATATTTCTGATTTGATAAAACAAAAAACAAAAAAACAAAAAAAACAGAAAAAAGAAACAAAACACAAAGAAAAAGAAACAAAAAACAAAAAAAAAGGGAGTTTAGTTGTGAAAACCAGGCAACTGGCACAACATAAACTTGAATTTTCCTTGGAAAACCAGGTTTGCTTGGCCATTAAAAATTCACAAAAATATTTTCACTTTCTGGCATTAGCAACTTCATGCCTCATAGGCAGTTTTTTTTTGCATAATAAAGATCTTGTTTGACTTGAGGACAATTCAATAAAGAGGCCTGTGAGGGGGATAAGCATTTCATGCTTTCTATTTTTTTCTTCTTTCTTGGAACCCTCCAAGCCCTTTTTTTTTTCAAATGCAAGGGGCCTGACTTCCAGTTTAACAGAAGGGACCTGAGATGGCAGGCATTTTTAAAAAGTAGACATCAGAAGGACATATGTGAATCAAAAACGAAATTGAAAACCAACTACATCAAGCAGCAAGCTCAGCATAAAGGGATATCAAGCAAAGATTGTAAGGATTTTAATTTTTATGCTTTAAAAGTTGCATGATTCTTTGTTTTTAAGTAATGACATATCTACCTTTCCTCATAAGCCTAACTGTCTACTCTATCACCTTCACAATCCATGCTAGCATTCCATTCACTTCTCATTATCCTACCCTAGGTGTGAAAATGGTGGTCAGAATCAATCCCAGAAACAAATTTCAAAATTTCAAAACCTAAACTGCATTCTACAGGCTGGGTTTTCCTCTCAACAGGAAGAGACATGTTTAAAAAAAAAAAAAAACAACAATGGCATTCAAATGTTTTTATATCTTCATTTATATACTCCAGGACAAAGATATTAGTGCATTATTCATTAAGTTAAAATATATATGGAATATGGATTGTAAAAAATTTGATATAAGGAATGGCTGTTTGTATTTCCAAAAGGAGAAAAGAGTCCACTCCAAGTAAAGAAATCCCTTCCTTGCAACTCATTAATCAAACACTGGGGTATGCAAGGGAACTGGAGTGCATTGTATAGAGATGGAATGGTTATAACTTTGCCTTCAATCTTTTTCCTTGAGAAATTTGTACCCGAACTAGTGACGGGGATATAAAAAAATGACATGTTCAGATAATGATTGTAAAAGACGTGGGAATCACATTTGTATGCTCCCATGAAAATATATATGTGCCTAGAAAATCGCATTGTAAACTTATGACACTAGGATTGCATACCAAAATGGTCATTTCATTTTGATCATTTCCTAGACTTCACTCTTCCATCTGCAGACCCGATTGCTGTATAATGCAAAGGCATATAGGGGTAATATTTCATAGTGAAAAGAAGGCGTGTATCACAGAGGAAGAATGCAGGAACTAGATTTTTGAAGAATGCATACGCACAGGAGAAATTTTGAAGCAATAACGCCAGAGGAGAGGTAAAATTTGAATCTTTTGCCAAAAGAATTTGCTAGATCAATAGCAATTCTAGTTTCAGAGTATCATTTTGAAATAGGAAAACGTTTACAGAGTTAAAAGTTACAAAGCTGGGGTTTTTGGCTGCATATTTCTTTTCCTGTTAAAATTGCAAAATGGTGTCTAGATTGGAACCAGAGAAATTCGATTCCACTATTATTCATGAGAAATGTATGGAAATTTTTGAGAAGAAACAGTGGGTGATTTTTTTTGAAAAGTTTGATGGGCACAATGACAATGTTAGCCTAGCCTTTTCTAACTCATTTGATGGTGAAAGGGCTACAGTAGGAAATTTGAATTTCAGACTGTCTGAAGACATTTTGGCACAGATCGTTGGCTTACCACAACAAGGAGAGAGATTCTTTAAAACCAAACAATTCAAGGAGAAGGCATGGATACCCTTTCTGTGTAGGTCAAGGGAAGGATCAATGAACTGGAAGAAGGGAATACCAAGGAGCTGGTTGGTTCATCCCTGGGACGAAATAGTCTATATCGTCCAAAGATTCATCACCTGTGAAGGTCGATTTAGTATTGTATATCTTTATCATATCAAGCTATTGCAGCATCTGAGGAGTGATTGTGAGATTAACATGCCCCATTTTTTTTAACAGAGTCTTTCCAAGATGGCTAAGGCTGTTCAAAAGTGTGCAGAAGATAAATTAACAAGCCTTTTCCACTGTGGGCTCATCAAAATAATCATCACATATGAGTTACAGAAGCAAAACCTGACATGGCAAGAATTTCTAATTCATAATCAGTTTGAAGAACAAGAAGAGCTGCTTGAAGAAGGTTTGAAAGAAGACAAACTATTGATGATAACATACCCCAAGGATGGAGAACAGAACCCTGAAGCAACAACCTCAAAACTTCTTAAGGGGAAAAAGAAAGAAAGAGAGGTGTTGATGATCACAGATGATGAAGACAACTCGAAGGCAGCAAGCTCAAAATAGCCTCAGAGAAGGATACGAACCAGGAGTGTGATGAAAGAAGAAAGACAGTTCCAAAAGAAAGATCAAATCTTCACCACTTATAAGAAAAAGCCAAGGAAGCATCAGTAAGCTCGAAATAAGTCAGCACTAGAAGAGGATGATGAAAGCCAGTAGAAACAGTATGAATACATACAATCCTTGGAAATTCAAGAAGAAAGTCTAACAGGTGAGATAGGGAAAGTCCATGAAGAAAACGATACCCAAGAAATTGAAAAGATTTCAGATGAAGTGATAAAGCAGACTAAGAAAATTAATCTCTTCTTGGAGCAGCAAGAAAAAGAAGAGAAAAAGCATCCAAGATAGGAAATATTAAATGATCCAGCTTCTCCTTTCTTAGAGCAACAAACTATGGAAAAAGAAAAGAATGGAGATTCAGTACAAGAGAATGAAGAATTGGGGATGGACACTAATTCTGTGCAGCCTCCAATGAAGATGGAAAAGAAGAAAACTTCCAAAAACAGTAAAAATATTAAGAATTTGAAAGTAGAAGTAAGGGAATTAGAACTGAGGAATGAAAAGTTAAAAGAAAAGAACAGGAAGCTTAAAGTTCAAAGGGCACGAATCTCCAAGCATGCATGTAGATGGTATAAACAAAAGAAGACTTACAAAACCAAGTATGAGAAACTGAAAGTCCTTTATGCATTTCGAACTTCTACAGATGCATCATCTCAGACAGGAGATTAAAAGTAGAGGGTCAGCAACAAAATTTTGGTCATGATATAAGCAGGGTCAAATTTTTGAGATACTTTTTGTGCATGAGGACATGCAACAACTTCCTCTTGGGGGAGATGTTGGGCACCATTTTTACCTATTTTGCCATCTAAATACCTTCCAGTTTTATACTTGCAGGCCAGCTAGGCGCAAACTGAGAGATCGGAGGAAGATCCTCGATGTCCAAGGATGGTTAAACTTCTAACGAACAGATGATATGGTTTTCACAGGTGTCGAGTCAATATCGTTCAAACACAACCACCTGTGCTACCACTTAGCATAAAAACATGACAGTTTCGATTTTGTCTATTTTGATGGATCTGATGCAGGATCTCGAGAATCGCATATCATTATGAGTCTTCCAGATTTGTAGCATTTCCAGTTTTTTTTTAAAGATTGTATAAGTATTTGATTTTACATATGAAAGAAACCTCCTAGATCATAGACGTGTGGTTTTGAAATAAAAACTGTGGATTTGATAAATTATTGTGTATGCCAATTTCTATATGGTGAATGCGATTGAGTTCTAGAGCTCTGTGATTTTCTCTGCGTGTGTAAATGAAGCATTGGAGGGCCGCCTTTGCCAAGTCTGCACACCTCTTTCTGCATCATTGCTTGTGGTATGTTTAATTAAATCCTGTAGAAATCGATTTTCCTTATTTTAAATACTCATACATTGCAGAATGAGTTAGATTGTATGAACAAGGTTGTGAGCTCTGTTATTTAAATGTTTAAACGCTGTAGGAATGATTTAGATTGCATTGCTTATTCAATATCGAATTGCTGAGGATAGTTATACATTGCGAATGTCTTCTTGTAAAGGAAATCAATGATTGACTGCTTTCAATAGTGAGATAATAGGCAATGTATTGTGATCTATTTTTAGGATTTAGGTTCAATTTTTATCTCATAATATTTCACATATGAATTGCTGGTTAAACTAAGAAATCAAATGAAGTTGCTTCTGTAAGGGAGGTTTTGCATTTCAGAGTCACAACATTCTAGCATTTAATAGATTTGTTTCATAGATTAAACTAAATTTCCAGTCAGGTCTAGCTTTGAGTCTCTATATTTGGGATATGCCTCTAAGTATACAAACTCCGGATTGACATAAACTTAAGGTCTAATTTACACTAGTGGATTGGAACCCAACAGATACCATGTTGAATTTGTGAACCAATTGATCTATAGGAAAATGAGAGAAATTTGGAAGTGGATTATGCAGTGGAATCTAAAGAACAATGTACACTGAACAAGACAAATTTGAGATAAATATGATAAGAATTGATCAGTAAATTACAACATTAATCTTCATTAATTCAACAGTAATACAACAATGTTACAATAAGGAGAATTTGAATCATGTGGATAAGATTCCAATCTACCGACTCAATCTGACTGAATAGCTAACTAAGAGTGTCTAAATCATTGCATGGGAGCAACTAGTCTGACTCTTGATGTCTAAATTAGTTCGACAATCATGAAAAACTGGCGCTAGACTAACTGAGAGTGATCTAACTGAATGTAATTGGAGGTTGACTTAGCATAAATACCTACCTACCACAACCAGTTGATGGAGGCTGCTGGTGGCACTCATAGTGTCTCCTAGAATGTAGGGATTGGCATCAGTGGCATCAAATGGCATCAGTGGCACCAATGGCACCAATATCATGGTGCCTCCAAACTCACCCAAATGACTCCTAAGTAAGACCAGATGATTAAATAGACTATATATGGACAAGGAAGGATTATATAATCCTAACATTGGAGAACCTACAATTAATACTCAATGCCAAGAGAAATATGTTTAATTTAAACCAGACAGATAGCTTGGTTTATGTGCATTTCAACTTGTGGTTGTTGTACCATTACTACGAGGAGGCACATATTTTGACTAAACATATAAAATTTGGGACAAATATTTATATAAGGGCAATTTGGAGGATGGAGCATTGCTCTGGAGAACTTAGAGACAACACTTTTTTACGATGATCATGTTGAGATGCCACCACCACCTATTGCTATATTCAACCCAATCCAAACTCTAGCAAAAAGAGCTTTAGGTACAACTTCATATCCACATATTTCTCCACATCCACAACTATGTGGGCCTCATGATGGTCATGGTGGTGCCAAGGGGAGGGAAAATAGAAAATAGATTAGAATAATTCTCTTTTTTTCACTTATATACTTGTCATATTAGAGTTTTCAAGTTTCAGAATTCAATTTTTAATATCTATTTTGTAAATTAGGCACATAGCCTATTTTATAAACATAACCCTTTGGTCATGATGACCTATTTTAATTTTCAATTCATAATTATAGTCTACTCTAATTCCTATTATTTGATTGTAGTTTAATGTTTGTAAGTTTGTACTTTGTTACAGCATTTGCAATGTGGTTGACAGTATCTATGAAGTACTAAATGGTTGATGCTCTATGATTGTTTTGTATTCTACTATGATGACATATTTACAACATCATTATAAGTAGACAAGTAGAATAAATATCGATGCTTTCATCTTTTCATCAACTAATTTGCATTTTACGTGTTTTTTTATATGAATATGTATGGATTAAAATATATAAAATATATATCATATAAAAAATCCTCTCTAGACACTCCGAGATTTTTTTGGAAATGGCACTCCTAGTTTGCTTCATTCTCTAGTGACGTTGGGTTGTAATGTTGTTTTCACAATTTTCAATCATGCATTGGTTATATGTGATTCAAAGGCTTATGTTTACAATTTAATTCTTCCATAAAAAATTGTCTTCTATAGAATTGCACTCGCTACAACAAATTAGCTTACAAAATGGTTAAATGAAAGAAAGGCATGAGATAATAAATATCAAATATTTACAAGCACAATTCGCATCAATGATGACAAGTATGGAGGGGTATCAATAAAAATTTATAAAATAATAGAAACTACTGATAATCCATGTGGTAAAAAGTGATGTTATTGACATAGGGTTGATTAGATATCAATATGAAGTTATAGACAAAGGGATGGCAAGGGATTAAAATCAATGGTGCAAGCCTCAGATACGAAAAAAAGGAAAACAAGGATTACCAGTAAACAACCATGTATTCTTCGGTTTAGAACTAAGGCAACAACTGTTCATCACAGACATCATTACAGATTCCAAAGAATCAACAGTTCATCACATACATCATTCCACATAAATTGACCAAAGTAAGTATCTGTAGAAGGGTTTATAAAAAAATTTGGTTAGAAACTAGATCCATTTAGAGTAATAGACACTTTATTACTGTCTTCAATATCATTTATATAGTTAAGTTTTTCTCAAGAAATGACACTATAAAAAGGGGAAAAATGGTTTCAAGCTTACTCCAAAAGGACGAAGAGTCTTCCTCTGGTGATAGCTGGCCAAGCGATCCCCTCGAGTTTGCAACATCAGAAACCTCCTTGAAATCTTTATTCCCTTTTTTGATTTGGAGCAAGTGGAACCTTTTCAAGAGCAAGTTTTCCTCTAGAGAGATGTCACTAGAAACCCTCTGACATTTATTCCTTAGATAGCCAGTTTTTTGACAAATATGGCATCTAAAAATACTATATTCATTTGTTTCATTTTTTGCAAAATCAAAATTTGTAGTAGTCGCACCCCTTTTATCTTTACCTTGTTTTCTCCTCTCCCCTAATACAAGTGCCCAAATCCAAATCCTACAGAGTTCATTGTCTACGGGGCAATGTTCATTGTCTCGACAAGCTTGATAAAGCCTATTGATGACAAGTAGTTGTAGTGGGGTACATTAGGAGACATAAATTAATTAAGGTGCAAAATGAAACCTTGGGGGTGGTCATATTAACCCTTTAACTACAACAATAAGCTAAGGGTTAATAACGATGAAGCAATGGCAACAAAATTATTTTTCTTTACAAGATAACTAAACAAATGTAACAATGAACAAACATTCGATTACATGGAGAGTAGGTATGTTTCTGCTCCTTCCCAAGTGGAGATTTCACAACAAGCTGAGAGCTAAAGTTTAAGCATACCATATCAGTTAATGTGAAGGGAAGGATGAGCAGTAGATGCATCAATATTTTCCACCAAGAAAATCCTCACAACAATACTCCAATGCGAGAAAGTGAAGCCCTAGTATGAGTACCAAACCAACGTGAAAGAGGAACTAGCTCAAGCTACTCGTGATATTAGCCTCCCCCCAAAAAAAGCCAAAGAAGAAAAAATCCCTCAAGAAATTCCCTTTTTCATTTATTTTCTTTTTCCTATTTTTCAACTTTTTATTTATTTTCCCTCTTATTCGAAATAAATGAAAAATTAATATTTTTTAGTCATTTTTAATTGCGTCACATATTATTTAGTTGTAATTTTTATCCGATGATTAAAATAGCTATTTTATTTAGTCATTCTTAGTTGTGTTTCTCTAATTTAGTCATTTTTATCTTATAAACAATCACATGACTAGCTTTTTTAGTCATGTAGTCATTTATCTCACTTTTTCTACCGGTGCACTAACTAGTCATTTATTCTTGGATGGAAAAGCAATTTAACAACCCTTAATGCTAACCCTTCCATCGTTGCAACCACATCCTAGAATTGGTAATGTCCTTGAGCAAGCTAACGATGGTTGGGATGTGAACCCTAACCCACCTTACTAAGGAGTTGTGGGTTGGGGATACCCAAACCTGGACAACAAGCTCCTATGCCCTAGTCTACTACTACATTTGTTAACTCATTCACACATTTTGAAAATCATTACAATCATGTTCTCTCATGATAGAACAACTCCTCAAATATAAAGCTAAGCATATTGTTAATTCTCTAGATTCTAGAAAATTGCATGAAACCCCTCTTGTCTTTGTCCATATAAAAGAGGAGGCTCTTATATCAGAAACGAGCACTAGGGGTGACATCACTTATCTAGATATGCATTCACAAATTTATTCTTGTTGATACTACTGTGGTTTACTATTAGTCAATGTTTCTTCCTCTTCCTTTAACAACTCCTTGAAATGAGTGAAGGAATCCTTTTTAATTTCAAAGAAGATAATATTTTATCTCCATTTGAGTTTTAAATCACAGAAACATTATTTTGATAGTGTGTGTCTTTTATTGGATCCCATGATCTTGAGTTAAAATGAGGAGGCATTAATATTTTTTGCTCCAAGAAGTAATTTTAAATTTTTTTACATTGGAGGCTCACTCTAGAGCCTGCTTTCCTGGTTCATCCCTCGTTAGAGGTCGTTTTTGAGGATTTTGGTTACTAAAGTGCAGAGGATCTAAAGTTTTGTGAGGAGGTTTCCCTGGAATCTCAAAATATGTTGGAGTCCCAGCCCACGTTGGTGGACCCGTTGAATCCTTGTTTGCAGGTTGATATGGTGCGTGGTGGATTGATCTGGTGCATCTGCGTGCCAGTCTGATCTGGTATTTTTTTATGCAACGTGAGGATCCTTGGTCTGCCCTATGTTGGGTGGCTGCTCTCGACCTCTAAAGTCGATTGCTCTGTCTTTATTTACTTGCTTCTTTTTTTTGGTGAGATCTTTCCTTTTTCAGCTCAGCGGGTTCGCTACTGCAGGTATTTCTTATTTGTTTTCTCTTTTCTTGTTCTGACAATCCGAGCCTTTTCTCCAATGGATGCTGGTGGGGTCCTTCTTCCTCCTCTTCCATATGAATTGGAAGCCAAAATTTGTTTTCTTCCAATGTTAAGAGGAAAGGTGGTCCATCACATAGATTTGTGAAGAAGGTCGACATCACCTCTGTTGAACTTCCCGTTGATCAGATCTGCAGAACGACTTTAAATATTTCTGAGCATGGGCTGATTGGACAATTTATTGGCCTCTGGCCTTCTCCTAAGGCTATTGATGGCTGGGTTCAAATAAACTAGAGGCCATTAGTAACTGAAGGCATTCGAAACCACTTTGTTGGTAGAGGATCTATGTCTTTGTGTTTTGATTCAGCTGAAGACCGTGACCTCATCTTTCTAAATGGTCCATACTTCATGGGCCCTTAGGGAATCTATATGAACAAGTGGACCTTGGATTTTGATCCAACCCAAGATGTTCCGTCCGTAGTTTCTGTTTAGTTAAGGCTCCCTCACTTCCCTTTACACTGTTGGAACTTAGATTCTTTAGAAGCCATCAGGAACAAGCTAGGTAAATATATTGATAGGGCATAATGGAAAGATCAATATTCATGTGCCAGAATATGCGTTGAAGTTGATTTGGAGATTGGCCTGCCAGAGGCGATCAAGCTAACAGTAGTTGAATGGTATTACATTCAAGAGTTGGACTACGAGCAAATTCCTTTCAATTGTCGGTTCTGCCATGGTTATGGACACTTTGCCCGTAATTGCAAAAAAAAATCATAAGAGGAGCTTGAAAACGAGAAAGATGAACATTGGAATCAAGTTCAGAAATCAAGAAATACTAATCAGAATGTTAGAATGAAAGGTAAAGAAGGAAATTCTTTGAAAGGAGACTCTGCCGTTGGGAGGAATCCTTAGGTTGTAGAAAATCCAAAAGCATCCTCCAATAATTTTACTGTCTTAAGCTCTCCTGAAGTCCCTATTCTTGAATAAGGGGAGATGAAACAACTCGAAGAATAGGATGATGTCCCTATAGTTAATTCAGGATCTATGGTACAATCTGGAGAAGTTATCTCATAACTACCTAGTGTTGGTGAAACTCTACAGGAAGGCCATTCTCCAAATAGATATAAGACTCCTCCTTCTTATGCAGATATAACTAAAAAGAAGCCAGCTGATAGCTCTGGCTCCTCTGATGAAGATTCCATTGAACAACTTTCGAAAAAGGCAGGAAGGAAGTCTCGAAAGGAGGCTCGAGAAGAAGAGGTTGATAGACCAAATATGTAGGGTAGTCAGTCCACCATTGAAATGTTGTTTGGTAGAAGCAAGAGGAATCAACCCACTAAGGGAGTCACTACTCCTTCCCTCTAGGGTAAATAATGCAGACCACTGATTGGAACTGCAGGGGGTTAGGGAACCTAACCAAAGCAGAAGCAGTCAAGGACTTATTGAAAATGGTTCCTTTTGACATTATGTTGCTTCAAGAGACTAAGATCAAGGAGGAAGCTATACTCCTATTAAGTAAAACCAAATGGAATTTGAATGCTGGAAAAGCTGTCAGTGCGAGAGGCACATATGGGGGACTTGCAACTCTTTGGAGTGTTGAAAATTTTCAGCTAAATCATCGGTTTGCCACCCAGAACTAGATTTTACTGATCTCTATCATATCTCCAGTAATATTTCCTTGGCCTTCTTTAATCTCTATGTTCCTGTTAATTTCAACAAAAAAAAGAATGTTGGAAAACGCTTTTAGACTTCATTGAAACCAATTCTCCTTTTAATATAATAGTCGCAGGATATCTTAACATCTCTTTATCTCCAAACGAGAAAAAAGGTGGGGTATGCGGCAAGGATTATTTTCAAGCCACCGTAGAGGAGTTGATCCATGCCTGCGACCTGAATGACTTTAAACCCAAAAAAGGACGATACACTTTGTCCAACAACAGAATGGGCTCTGCTAACATCGCTGCTCGTCTTGAAAGATTTTTAGTCCAAAGTTCATTAATGGAAGGGAAACTTATCAGCTCAACTAATAGCCCGCCCAAACTCTCTTCAGATCATCATCCCATATCGTTGAATTTTGAAAAAGAAGTTGACCTCGACCCAATCCCGTTTCACTTCAGTCCCCTCTGGATTGAGAGAGACGGTTTTTGGGATACTGTAAATTAAGCTTGGTCTCAGTACATTGTTGGATCTCCCAGTTTTCTTTGGGAACATAAATTAAAGAACACTAAATTTGCTTTGAAAAACTGGGTGAAAAAACCTCTTCATACTCCGACCAACAACAGACAAGAGAGTGCGAGAGCTATCAAAGATCCAATTAGGAATGGAAGAAGTCGAAATTACCAAATATCAGTTTGCCGTGGAACACTTTTCTCAATCTAAAACCACTCTATATTTTCTCCAGGATGAGAAATATCTTTGTCTGAAGTCTAGAAGTCTTTGGTTGTTGGCAGGGGATAAAAATACTGCCTTCTTCCATCGCCAATGTAGAGCTAGACTGTCTAGAAATCATATTTCAGAAATTTCCATTGGGGAGGGGGTTATTATTAAAGGTCAAGACAATCTAAAGCAAGCTGCAAGTAAGCACTTTCAACTTCTGTTTCAAGAGGACGGTCTCTTTGATGGTGTAGCGTCTGCAGAATTTTTGGATAATGTCCCTTCTCTTGTCAGCTTAGAGGATAATGTTGATCTAATGAGACCTTTCACTAAAAAGGAAATTTTGTACGTGATTTGGGCAATGGAGCCGGATAAATCCCCTGGGCCAGATGGGCTCTTCTTCCAATTTTATAGAGCCTGCTGGAACATCATTAAATCATATCTGATATGCATGGTGACAACATTCCAAGAAAAACCAAGGTCGGAGGGTGTATGAACTCTGCATTTTTGGCTCTTATTCCAAAGGAAGTAAATCCTTCTTCTTTTGACAGATTCCATCCTATTTCTCTTTGTAACACCTCTTACAAGATCCTAGCCAAACTGCTCGCTAATAGATTCAAGCTATTGCTAGGCAAGTTGATCTCTCATGTTAAGGGGGGTTTCGTAAAAGGTAGGCATTTATTCGATAATGTAATCCAAGTCCAAGAATCCCTCCATTCAAGTTTCCAAAGGAAGGAGGAAATAATGATAATCAAACTGGACATGAAAAATGCCTTTGATTGAGTAAAGCACCCCTTTCTCTATTAAGTCCTTCTTTCTTTTGCATTTAGTTCTGAGTTTGTGAATTTGATCAAAGCTTGCATAGATAGGCCTTGGATTGCGCCCATCATCAATGGTAGACCCACACATTTTTCCATGCTTCAAGAGGTCTTCACCAAGGATGTATGATGTCTCCATTTCTTTACATCTTGATGGCTGAAACCCTTAGTAGAAAACTTCCAGTTGAAAAGGAAGCTGGTTACATTTCAGCCATAAAGATAGCTAGGGGTGTGGACCCAATAAACCATGCCCTTTTTGCTGATGATTCTCTCCTTCTAGGAGGGGCCTCTTTGAATATTTCTCATGCCTTTAATGAAATTCTTCAAAAGTTCTATCTTATTTCTGGAGCCTTGGTCAATAAAAAAAAAGTGTCATGTATGGTTGGAACGTAGATCATTTGGCAATTCTTAGAATTTCTAACTCCTTGGGTTTCCCTAGATTTGATAAGTGGGAGAAGGTAAAATATTTGGGGCTGCCTTTAACTCTTGGATCAATCCCTCCTTCTCTTTGGCACGAATTAATAGCTAAGTTAAAAGTGAAAATCACTTCTTAGGGTGGTCAGTGGTTAACCAGGTCCGGAAAATTGATTTTGATAAAGGCAGTACTCTCAGCTTTTCCCATATTCCAATCATCTTTGTTGCTCGAACCTAAGTCTATTTCGTCTCAGATTTCCAAACTTTTACGAGATTTTCTCTGGAATTGCGGCAAAGGAAACCAGAATAAGATGCATTTGGTAAGCTGGGATATCTTTAAAAGGCCTATTTCAGAAGGTGGATTACAAATCCGTGACCCTGGTTTGGCTAATATGGCAATGAGACGTAAACTCATCTGGAAGCTATACATGGGTAAAAATCACCCTGTCAGTAATATTTTTAGGATGAAATATCTTAAGGGAGGATCTTTGAGAAACTTATCAACTTCTAGCACTCCCACATGCACAAATATCTGGATTTCATGTAGAAGAGGGATTGATAAATTCAATCAACAAATTTATAGAATCCCTGGAAATGGGAAGAAGATCCTTCTCTGGGAGGATAAAATCTCAAAAAATCCTCCTCTTTCTTTTGTCATCCTACTAGAAGAGATCAAGAGCCGGTTAACTAACAAAGTTCTGCTCCGTTTGGTTGATATTTGCTCATGGGACAACGTTGGAAACTAGGCAAGATGGTCTCTTCCTGAGCTCCCAGTACATCTTAGCTCTCAAGAAATTATTTTGCTTTCCTCCCTATCAGGTCTTGTTCTAGTTCATCGCTCCCTTAAAGACAAATGGGGCTGGGGTAAGTCCAATACGCATCTGCAAAAGGTTTCTCTGAATTACAAGATGCACTTCCCTCAATACTGTCCCCCGCGACTTGGAAATCAGTCTGGTCCTCTATTTGTCTTCCCAAGGTAAACTTTTTCACATGGTTGCTTATGCACAATAAAGTGCTAACATGCGAAAATTTCCTAAAACATGGATTTTATGGACCCTATCGGTGTTGTTTTTGTAATTTAGGCTATGAGGCGACATACCATCTCTTAATTAACTGTGTATTTTCTAAAACGACATGGGACCTTGTTCTCCATGGCTCTAAAATCTCTGCCCCAGGAATTTTTCATGTTATCTCATTTTTTCTTTCTTGGATTGGGCATTGTCCTAAGAAAATTGATAAATCTTTTGATTGTTTCAAGCTCTGGCTTCTAATTCCAAAATGCACATGGTGGAAAATATAGATCACGAAGAATAATTGGATTTTCAGCAACTAGGCTATGACCCCTTAGATCGTGGCTAACATCATCAAATTGTTAATTGCCAAGTCCGCAGGAAGCCTAACGCCCTCTTCATCTCTTCCCTCTGTGTTTTTATCTTGGCTGGGACTCACTTCAACAGGAAGGAGAAAATTGGTTTGTGTTAAACCTGTCATCCTCTCTCCCTGGCATTTTCATGGTAATGTTGATGCTTTTAAGCAAATGTGGATGAGTTCCTCTTCAACGATAATTTTCTTCGATGGTGCATCCAAGGGAAATCCGAGGATCTCTAAAGCTGGGGGTGTGGTTTTCTCTCCAGATAGACTGATTGCATCTAGTTTTAGTTGGGGTCTTGGAACCATGTCAAATAACCAGGATGAATGTTGCAGTCTCCTCATGGCATGTCAGATAGCAAAGGACAAAGGATACAAGTCAATCCAAATTTTTGGCAATTATGAGATGTTGATCAAAGTTTTTATTTCAGCCGATCAATTCAATAATTCTACCTTGAATAAAATTCTGTTGAGAACTCGAAATATTCTAAAAAATTTCGAAGGCGTCACATCTTTCCACATTCTTCGGGATCTAAATAATCTTGCAGATGCTTGGCAAATAAATCATGCTTTCTGACTCAAGGTACCCTTTGCATCATCGGAGAATCCATCTATTTTCACCCAATTCCATAATTTGTGATCCAATAAGCTGTAATTTGCTTATTATGAGAGATTCACTCTCAATCTGTAAGAATTTGTACAGAATCTGATTTTCTCGAAGCATTTCTTCTAATTGTGTAATTGGTTGTTTGGAATTTGTCAAAACAGACGAGTGTCCTTCCACAGAAATAAAAATAAAAATGATCCATTTTTGTTAGATATATATATATATATATATTGTGTGTGTGTGTCTTCTATTCATTTACAAAAAATATTGGTATCCTTTTCCCCTATCATTAATCATAGCCTACATGTTTTGACATGATAGTGCTCCTATTCCCTCCTAAAAGTATTATGAAGATATTAATACAAATATTTTTCTTATAATTGCAACTATTGGGTAATCTCTTGTTGCTCCATACTATTTATAGATCCAACAATTGAGTTGCAATCTTCTCTCTCTTTGTGACTAGGTCTTGTAAGTTCTCTATCACCCATTGCTTTGATGCCAACTAGGTTTTTTTTAATGTAGATTCCCATATGAAAACAATTGAGTTGCAATCTTCTCTCTCTTTGTGACTAGGTCTTGTAAGTTCTCTATCACCCATTGCTTTGATGCCAACTAGGTTTTTTTTAATGTAGATTCCCATATGAACCGTGGGGACCCTTCTATA
This sequence comes from Pseudotsuga menziesii, assembly GCA_001517045.1. Lineage (NCBI taxonomy): Eukaryota > Viridiplantae > Streptophyta > Pinopsida > Pinales > Pinaceae > Pseudotsuga > Pseudotsuga menziesii. Next base: position 142,515 of record LPNX010095571.1, read on the forward strand.
TTTTGATTCCACATATCCTTTTCTAGATTAAAATATCTTTGATCTTGCAACCATAAGGGATTTCATTTAAAAGGAGGAGCCCCATAGTTTTCACTTGTGCACATGGAGAATGAAATAAGTTTGTGATAGGATATTGCTAAAAAAATAATTTATAATTTTTCTCTAGGTTGTCTTTAAGGAAACCATCATTTTTTAAAAACCTATCTAGTTAAGCATCAATATGCCCTGGCCCATGCCTTCTATTGGACAAAGTATATTTCCCCTTCTTCTGCTTGATGTCAATCAAGTCCCATATTGAGATAAGATCTTGAACGTATCTAGTTAAGCAGCAATATGCCCTGGCCCATGCCTTCTATTGGACAAAGTATATTTCCCCTTCTTCTGCTTGATGTCAATCAAGTCCCATATTGAGATAAGATCTTGAACGTTTTCTCTAAACTAATAATTGACTATACTTCCACCTTTCTTCTCGCGAGAGTTCGAGACCAAGCTAAAATAACTTACCATGATGGTATATTTAGGGCCAACTATGCCTTTCATTTCTTCTATTGTTTCCCAACATTATTATTTTTCTCTGTGGTGCATATGTGCATATATATAGAAAAAATTAAATGATTACCAGTTTGGTGGCATTTTAGGTCTAAGCATATCCAATGTTGAGTTCTTTGTTCAAGTTGCAATTACAAATAATAGAAATCCCTTTTGAGGCTCCATAGGAGATTATTTTTTCTCTTCACTAACTTTCCACTTCCTTTTCCCTATTTCAAACACTTCATGCTCTTGGAGTTTTATCTCCTACATTAAGAGAACGGAAGGATGACTAGATCAAAGGATATCCTGCATGGTTTCCATCTTGGTCTTACTTCCTAACCTTTATCATTCTAGGAGACAACAATTATTATTTAACTTACGGGGCTTTATGGGTTCCACTAGCTTCTAGTGGTATATGCATTCTTGGTATTTTGATCAATACAAGCTTGTTATTGGCTACTAACATACTTTTGATGGAAGTTTGAAGGCTAAGGAAATCACTCTTAGCCATTTCTTCTCTTTTTCTTTATATGTGTTCCTTCCCTTTGGAAATCACTCTTCCTTTATGTCTTATTCTTCCAATGGCTAAGCTTTCTTCCATGTTACCACTCCATCACGTTGCATTATAAGTTTCCCTAGGATTTTTTATTCCTTGTGGACTGATCTAATGAAGGTTCCATTAGGGAATCCAATTGAAAAATATGGAAATAGTGATTTGGAACAACTAGATGAGGATATGGGTTCATCTAAGAGGAGGGAAGATCTGTAAAATATTCATTAGGAAAATAAGATGGTTGACTTTGTAATTCCACAATAATAATTGACAAGGTGAGTTTTTCCAAGGGAACCAAAGTAGGTTAGTTGGAAATTGGGGTGATCTAGAATGGATCCAAATATGGGGTGTTAGAAAAACAATATCGCAGAGCAATAACAATAAACAATAAACAAAATGCAAATAAAAAAACACACTAAGACATTACAAGAGAGGCACTGATATAACGTGGTTCACCCAAGTTGGGCTACGCCCACACAAAAATTGCGAGTCCTTCACAATCACAAAGATTGTTTTAAAATCCTACAATACAATACACGATCGTATTACAATTATAGGGGAATTACCATCGGAAAATACCACGGGTCACCCAATACCATGGGCCTGTAAATTGTTGGCCATTAAACCTCCCAAAAATTTTCTTTCAGGGGCTTCACCCCTGAACCCCTTTTCTTGGGGGCGCTGCCCTTGAACCCCCGCCGGTTCCTACTAGCCTCTGGACTCCCACACCCCCGTGCTGGGATGAGTGTACATTAAAATTGGGGTACAAACACAACCGAACAATAAAATATCTGAATTAGGGAGACCAGGATCCACAACCAACATGGGGAGACAACTTCTTCAACTTTAGAAAGAATATCAAACCTATTTCTAAAAGAGGTAGTTGACCTTTTGTTTCCGAATTTGAAGAGGAACCATTTTGGTTACTACTCATATTTTATTTGACAACCTACCATTGTTATTCTTTTTCTGATAGATTTAAGACTGGGATTACTTTCTTGTAGTCTTTTGCAAAATTTCCATTTTCACATCATATCTTTCTTTTAAAGGGAAGTTGCTCATAGTCCAATTTTTTGGGTATGGATCCAATTGTCTAAATTGAGCTTGCTAGCCTTAGGAAGGCCTTTTTGGATATCTGCCTCTACACAAATTTGTGTGCAAGGGAACATACTTAATTTTAGTCATGATCTATCAATATAATTTCTTACAACTTTTTTTGTTGATCTCATAGAATCATCAGTCCAACAATAGAGAGGGGGATACAATAAACTTACCCATATTGGTATCGACGAGGGAACATTAATTTTAGGGTTAAATTATAGATTGCATTTATTGAAGTACATTCCCTTTGTTCATATGAATTAAGGCCCATTTCTGAGGATACGATCTTGATTCTCATTGAGCTTGAAGAGGAAGGCATAAAACCCTCTCCCACATAAGTAGTAGGATAGATTTAATTTCATAATTCATACAATCGTTTTGCATCCAGATGCCTATTGATTATGTAGATCGCCAAAGGCATGGGAACTAACCTATGAGGTCCATTTTGACGAAGGAAATATATTTATGTTGAGGAATAACAATGAGAATCTTTACCTTTGGTATAGAATCTAACTTTTTGACAAATCTACATGTGCAAGGTTTGGTCAACAAATTCCCAATAGTAGAGAATGAAGCCTAGAAGGTCACTTCTGTTAGCACTCAGAATGTACCCAGGTTGTAAAAGGTAAACTCCAAGGTAACAACAAAACCACTTTAGGAAGAAACTGGTATTTTCTTCTAGAGAGGGATCTCTCAATAAAGATTTAACGGGACCAGATATAAAATAACATTCAAAGATTTATGTATTTGGCTGAAATAATCACATAACCATTGGGCATGGAGTCATATACAATATAAAGATACCATAAAGACATACACATGATATTCATCAAAGGCAAGGTAATCACGTCATCACAGTCATTCAAATTGATTCAGGTGGAACAGAAGAGATGAAGAAACAACCCATTAATACAGAGCATCAACAAGGATGAGTTCTATATCAACTTTAGCAGAAAAAATCATATAATATCTGAAAAGATGACCAAAGCATAAACACATGAATTCCAATCATCTAACGCTGTTTTCCAGATATGAGGAAGAAACAAAATGGACTGCTACACAAAAGAAATACAATCACATAAAGAAAGAAGCACAGACTATGATATCAATGACACATGAATCTCTGACAAAACCTCATGCATTCACTTTGTTATTCCAAAACAGATATGTTCTCCAAAATTATTCACCACCCGATGGGTTCCAACCCCCATCTCTTAAAAAAGATGCATATTTATACATAAAATGATCGGTGCTCC
>LPNX010095571.1:152285-181904 GCA_001517045.1 Pseudotsuga menziesii
AATGTCTGCAATCTGATCCTTGTAGGATAGTAGTGCAGTGTGATGGTTCTGTCATGCACCAGTTCCTGAATGTAGTGCATGTGAACCTCTATGTGCTTCGTCCTCTGCTACTGAACTGGATCACTGGAAATTTTGATAGTACTATGGTTGTCACAATAAAGGTCCATTGAAGATGAAGTTTGAATTCTGAACTCTGCCAAGATTCCATGTAGACAAACTACATTAATAGCTGCATTCACAACTCCCCAATACTCTGCTTCTTTTGAAGAGAGCGCAAGTGCTGCTTGCTTCTTGCTGGACCAACAAATTGTCCTAGATCTAATCATGAATACAAATCCTGAATTGGATTTCCTATCATTTCAATCTCCTACCCAGTCTGAGTCTGTGAATCCTATGAGATCAATATGTGCTCCAGCTGCATAGTGAATCCCATAATCTTTAGTACCCCGCACATAGTGCAAGATTCTCTTTGCCGCCTTCCAATGCAACTCATGTGGCTCCTGCATGTACCTAGCAGCAACACTCATAGCATAGGATATGTCTGGTCTCGAATGTGTGAGACACATAAGGCTCCCAATGAGCTATCTATAGAGAGTCCTATCTACCAAAGGTGTGGAGCCACCTTCTTCTAGCCTGATGCAGCCAGATAGAAAGGGGTAAGGGGATGCTTTGCAATATTCCATGTGGCATCTTCTAAGCATGTCTGATGAATATATGGACTGTGAGATCATGAATCTTCATGATTCCCAAATTATTTTGACTTACTTCGAGACCAATGAACTGTCTTAACAAACCTAGATAAGTCATAGCGAATGCTTTGTTTAGAGAAGACTTGATGCTTCTCAATCCAGCAACAACGTTTCTAGTAATGAGCAAGTCATCCACATACAATACAATCAAAGCAATAAACCCTATTTCTTTTGTATGTAGACATTGCAATCTAATTTGCATCTTTCAAATTTATTAGATATGAGGAAGGCATCCATCTTGGAGTACCATGCCCTTGGGGCTTGTTTGAGTCCATACAGTGATTTCCTCATTTTGCAAACTAAGGAAGGATCATCAATAAACCCCTCAGTTTGTTTCATGTATATATCTTCCTTCAAATCACCATGGAGGAAGGAAATTTTCACATCCATGTGATGTACCTCCCATCTCTTGGAAGCTGAAACTGCCAAAACAAGCCCGATGGAATCCATTCTAGCTACTGGAGTGAATGTCTCATTATAGTCCAATACTTGGAACTGAGAGTATCCTTTGGCCGCCAACCGACCCTTGTACTTGGTTATGGTTCCATTAGAGGCTATCATGGTCTTGTAGACCCATTTTCATTGAACAAGTTTCGTCCCTGGAGGTAAGGAGACAAGTTCCCATGTTTTATTATCATGTAGCAAATCAAATTCCTCATCCATAGCTGCTTGCCATCTAGGATCATGGAAAGCTTCCTTGAATGCTTGAGGATATGAACCTAACATCATGAAACACCTCTCAGGGAGAAGTGGATATGTGTGGGACAGTGCAACATCCTCTTTCTGATACCGGGACCTCATTTTTCTCTTGTCGTCTAGACCCCCAACACCATTTCCAACTGCTTCTATGAGCTACTGAGCCCATTTAGGTTGCTGAAATGAGGTAGATGCTGGATCTGGATCTAGATCTCTTTGAGGTGTAAGCTTAATATCTGAATCAAGCCAGTGTTCCTCTTCTTCTGAATTTGAATTTGAAAAGTTAGGCAACAAAACTGTATCTACAATAGGAAGTAAAGGAATTTTGATACCTTTATTTGCTTCGAATAGAATCCGTGGTTGTACTGGAATTGAGTATGGCATGAAATGGGAGAAAGCATATGCCTTGGAGGCATGATCTACAATTCCTTTCGCTATAACATCCCTAGTTTAGATTTCTGTGATCTCTACTGAGTTAGGGCCAAATACCACTTGTTTTGGTGAGCCAGTGTGAGTCATCTGGTATACAGACAATAGATTAGCTGCAAGGGAGGGCACATAGAGGACATTTATGAACTCAGCATGCTGGATTTTAATGGTGCCTCTTCATGCTGCTAGAATTTGGGAGTCATCACCCATATGAATAGTATGCCCTTCTGTGAGGTTGAGAGTGGAGAAGAAATTCTTGGAAGAAACCATGTGGTTGGATGCTTCAGAATCAATCAAATAGGCTGTCAACTGAGGGAGGCCAGCTTTCAAGGCATGACACCTCTCATGATCATCTATCGATTGTCCATCATCAGACTTCTTTTCTCTTTGTGGAAGATCTATGTGGTTTTTCTTGAGGATAGATGACAGCTGGTCGATCTGCTTCTTCATACACTGGTATTTTGAATGAAAACCCCTCATACAATAGGGACACATCTTCTTTTCAAAATGTTTCTTCTTCTTAGAGCCTAAAGCTCCTTTAGAAGTATTCTGATTCTTTTTAGGCTTCGAATCATATGTTTTAGGCTCCTTCCCCTTAGGTCTCCCTTTAGCTTGCGCTTTGGTAGAGTCTGTCATGAGGAGAGCTTGATATTTGGAAGTCTGGATGACTCCCATCTGGACCAACTTCTCTTTCTCTTGTATCAAGGACTCGACAAAGGAATCAAGTGAGGGAATCTTCCAATTGGGAATGGAATATTGACACAAATATAGAATACTCAGTACCTAGTTTGGTGAGTAAGGAGAGCACGTGCTTCACATCCTTTCTTTCTATTCCACACTGTCTGCATTGAAGTGTAATAGACTTGAATTTAGTAAAGAATTGCTAGATGGTATTGAAACTACTGGGATGCAAGGCTATCAACTCGTTCTCTAGAATGTGTCCTCGAATCTCATCTTGCTTTCTAAACAAGACTTCAATCTTCTTCCAAGCTTCCCTGGGAGTCCTCAAACCTTTAAGGTGAAAGATGAGATCTCTAGATATGTGAGTACATAGATAACCAAAAGCTTCATCTAAGCGGTTCGGAAACTTGTTTTTGTCAGCTGGATGATGGGGCTCAACCTCCATTCTAAGTATTATCCTGAAGTCTCCCTTGTTGCTCAAGGAAGCTTGTATATATGCCCTCCAATCAACATAATTGAAGTGTATTAGGATCTGAGGTGTAGAAGGTTGAGAATCCATAATTATCCCATTGGAAAAGATAATATCTTCACGCAAGCTACGTAGCACCTGTAGAATTTCACTGCAAAACCAAAATCATTTGAACTTGTTATAATCAAGCCTTCCCTCTCGACATGCACACTTTCTCAGGGTCCGTCATGCCCACACTACCACTCTGAATAAATTCAAAGGAAGCAATGCAATATTTGCGGGAATTCTGTGGAAACCTAGCTACTTCTGGTGTGTAATGGAGAGTAGGAAGACTTGAAGCTTTCCTGAGATGGATTTTATACCATATTAGAATTATTGTGCCATTAGATCTTCAGGAAATCAGTGCAATCAGATTCTTAATTATTATGCAGTGAAGGAGAATGAAAAATACACACTGAACAAATCAAATCTCATAGGAAACAAACAAGTATTTCTTAGTTAATTACAATATTATCTTCATTACAGTATCCAGTGTTACATAAGGAGGAATTTGAATCATTAGGGATGAATTCGAATCCATAACTGTATCTGACTACATGGCTAACTAAAGATGTCTAAATCACTATCGGAGTTCAACTCGCTAACTCCAGATGTCAAATCCAGTCTCTTAATCAGTTACAATCAATCAAACTAGTCTAATTGCAGTGGTAGGTGAGAACTAGCGCCTTTCCACATGCAACCATGCAAGACCAACGCTAACTAAACTGGAGGGAAACTAACTAAATGCAACTGAAGCATAACTAAGCTTACCTAGTTACCAATAGCCAACAATTGAAGGAGGTTGGTCCTGACTCTCCCAGTGGCTCCTAAATTGTAGGGATTAGCATAGGAGGCACCTAAACTGATGCATGTAAGTGTTGTCACTCTCAGTTAGCCTCTATCGATGTTCCCCACACTCTAGTGACTGGTACATGTGGCCTCATTAGGCCAAGTGGAACCAATGGTACTAGCGGACCCAATAATAATTAAATAACTCCTAAGTTAGGCTAATATAATCTAATAGATAGTTTTGGACAAGGGAGGATTATAAATCCCAACACAATGGACAAAAATATGATGTAATTATGAAGTAATGAGGTGCATTTACCTCATAAATTTAACAAAATAAACCAATTTAGTTTCTTTTTATGAAAACAAATATAATGCATTGCATATGTAACATCATGACATGCACAAAGAAAATGAATTATTTGTAGTTAATGACATATAACCATGATGTTAAGTCCATGCATTGTAGTAGTATTTGTTCCTTTAAGTCTTATTATGCAAACATGCCTGTGAGAGCATAGGCTAATTAAATGTTAAGCTCATGACATATGGATTTCCTAATAGGGAGATAGATGCATTCAAGGTATCTAGAACTTCTTTGGAAGACCTAATAATTGAACACAGATAGGGCAACATAATTGGGTAGACTAAATGGAAGGTAAATCCTTATACCATTTATTAAAATATGAAAAATGTGTTATAAAAATGAATGTATGTCACATAATGACCTCAATATCATGTTTATCTTCTTTGAAAGTGAACTAATTTTTTTTTCCTAGGATTTCAGTAGTTGTGTATACCCAGCTATGTGGCTCTTACGCTTCCTTATCCCAAGCCCAATAACAATTTACAAGGGGACTCTAACCACAACGAAACTTAACCAGGTGCATCTCCTCAACCCATCACACACAATAACATATTCACTAAGGAGAATTTTGATTGTGATTTCACCAAAAGTAATCTCATTACTTCATGGAAGACCTTTGATACAAGATTGTAGAGAACTTTCATTGACACAATGGTTCTTACTACTAGGAGCTTTGATAGAGGGAACTTTGCAAGAGAAACAAGGAAAATTTTAAGGGTCCATAGATTTCTTAAAATGTAGAAGCCTTAGTGAATCATACTAATTCTTAAATTTCTAATCATAAAATCGTTGGCCATTTTTTTTGTAAATATATTGAAATTTCTAAGGATCTTATATAGTTTATAGACAATTTTGGTGATGCTTAGAGTAACATAATTTTATTTTGTGGATATTGATATATTATTTTAGAAAAAATGAAAATTAACAAATCTTTTTTTTTTTGGGAAAAACATAAAAAATTAGCCAATGGATTAAATTTCACCCCCAAAATTTTTCTTGGAATAAAAAAAAAAACAAAAAAAAAAAACAATATGACTCCATGTAGCTTTATTATGATGAACCAATATATGAAAAAAAAGGTTTTATAAGAAGTGTAAATGTTAATTAGATAGGTCATAAAAATGATACAACAACTCTTGTCGAAAATCTTATAAATGACCCACATATTAGGAAACCTTAGCTAGACCTCCTTCAATTGATTATGCCATAACTAATGAATCTTAGTCTTTGTAATAAATAAACATAGTGGTATGGTTCTTGGGGACCTATGTAACATTGCCGTAAAGGATTTTAAAGTGATTCTAATGAATCTTAGTCTTTATAATAGATAAACATAGTGATATGGTTCTCGGGGACCTATGTAAATTGTTGTAAAGGCATTTAAAGTTCAAGGAACCACTTTAAAAGAAAGTCAATTTTCCATTTAATTTCTCTAGTTTAATAATATAAGTTGTTTTTTACACTATTCCATATATGGGATTTATTTGGGAACTTCGAAACTCTCGAAATGTTTTCCAAAGAGCACATGGTTCTGTTGATGTCTGGAAAAATCCCAGGTACTGATAGTAGGGATTCTTCCCAATAACCATTCTCAAATAGATTGTTTATGGTTTGGTATGGGGAATCCATTTGGTTTGCGGTACGGCTACCGTAGAGTTAAAATGTATTATTAAATCTCTTTTATCGGTTGCGGCCCGATCCACCATTTATATATTTTATCTTTTATGTATGAAATGCAAGTGCCTAGATTAAATGCAAGTAATATAAACATAACAACTAATATAAATATATTCTAGCCTATCCCCAGGGAGCAAGATTGATATTAAATAAGAATGAATGATTCAATGTATTGTTTGCATAAAGAACTCTACAGATAACAGATAAATCCATGATACATACATACAACAGAAAGTTAACATAGAGATAGCTCAGTGATATTAAAGCATTCATCATTAATTATTGCATAAGATTCATCACATAACATAAAATTAGTCATAACCAGAAATAGTTCAGAGGGCTAGGAACAATCTCACAAATTGTATATAGTGCTAAAAAAGAAATAGTTCTTCACTAAGATTTACACAACATGCTTTGAGGCTTATCCAATACTCTCTCCAACAAAATTCCATCTTCTTTATTATAAAAGGAAATAGTTCTTCTTATAATAAGCTTCAGTAACTATGCTAGTGAAAAGTACATCATCTCATTCGATCTATCTATATTTATATATTCCGAAATGACCTTTGGTCTCCCTGCCCTTTGGGCTTCCTTAACTTTCAGTTACATAAAGTTTGTCTTTAGTGCTCAAAAAGTAAAAAATATTACAAATATGTCCATGTGTGAATAAGACAAACTAATTAGGTGGACCTAGTCAAACTATCTACGAATTGTTTCCAAGCTAAAGCATCTGAAGCAATTGTCTCGAACTCTGTGGGTCCTAAAAATATGACTGTGAGCAGTTTTTCTAGTAGACAGTTACTAATTTCTTCTTGGGCCACTAGACTCTTTACCAGCTTTTCATCTAAAGCTTTAACCAGCTGAATATTTAATTCACCCTCTTATAGCTTATCATTCAGCTGTTTTAAGTGCTCTTCATGCTCTGGAAATTATTGTAGCCTTTGCATTGAAGGAGTCAAACATTTGTTAAGAGTTATCAGCATCTTCCTGAAGATTTCTGCACATTTTCTATTGTCTTTTCCACTACCTTTATCAACCTCTCAGCAGCTCTACTGCTTTACAACATCACATTCAATCTGCAATTGTTTCAGACATTTTTTAGGCATGTGTTCTGGGTGCTATGTATTTTTTTCTAACCATGTTAGCTGGCCTTGTAGGATATCAAAAATGTCCTGGGTTCTTTCCTTGAATGTGGTAGCCACTGTTGAGATTTCCTGTAGTCAAGCTTCTACTTGTCTGATTTTGAAAACCTCTTCCGCGATCTGAACCCGCATCTGATATATAATCCACAATCTCTGATTTCTTCTTTCCTCTCTTCGTCTGATGTCTAGTATGAGTAGTGACTACAATAACAAGAAAATGTCTTAGTATTTACATCGTTAAACAAGTCCTATCTTTGAATAAAATAAAATGACTATTAAATGGTGAGCAAACTATTTCAAAAACAAACCATCATTTTATCCATTACCCTACTATCCTTAGCCACAGATACAAAATATATAAAAGGTTCTTGGCCTAAAGGCAATGCTCCACATCTCGGGGTAGCGATGCCCTAGGTTAAAACCTCCAAGATCAATATCCCATGGATAAAAGTTATGAAGCCAAAACCTACAGGGTTTTCTCGCAACGAGGAAGCCGTGGATTTTAATATCCCCAAAAGATGAGAAGCAGGTCAGCAAAAAGCTTAGGCCTCTGGATATTCATCATGATCTAATAGACTAAAGGTAAAAAATGCCTCCGAGCAAACTGGTGAGTTTCTAAGAACAGATAGCGGGGCCAGGGTGAGTTTAAAACATAAAAGGAAATGGAAAAACCTAAAAAAATGCAAGAGGAGAGCCTCTTAAAATGAAAACCTACCCACCCCTAAAGCGACGTATCAACAACTGATAGTTCAAAAACACCCTAAAGCACCAAAAACCCATGACAATGGCGGCTCTAACATCCCATCATAGCCGCAACCATTGAATTAAGACTCAACAACATGATTGCATTCCTTTTACGGCTCGACGGTTAAGACAATATCAGAAAGAAACTCTGAACGACAACCACCGTAGCGGCTACAACGCTGAAACACATCCGCTAAAGTGGGCTTGATGAGGTTTGGGTCACCGAGGAGGAACATTCTCCGACATTACGGTAGCGAAATGGAAAGACATCCGCTATGGTGGGTCTCAAAAATCATAGGAGGTCCCGATAACCAACTTGCAAGTCTACCCGCCGTTGCGGCAGAAACCCAGGAAACCTCCCCTGAAGTGGCTTCAATAAATCGAACAAGACGCAACAAAAGGTTAGCCGTCGTAGCGGATCAAAATTTGGAACCCATCCGCTGCATCGGGATAAAATAAATTGGAAGCATTTCTGATATTCAAACCAAAAATTCACCCGCCGTTGTGGCATGAACCCGAGAACACATCTGCCGTAGCGGCTCTGAACCTAGCCATCACTCACCATTGCGGCATGAAGCCGAAAAGCTGTCCACCGTAGCGGCTCTAAATTGAATAACCGTCTGTCGTAGTAGCTCGAAGATGAACAACCGTCTGCCATAGCGACTCGAGAAAAAGAATTCGCCCGCCATTGCGGCTAGATTCTCAAGAAGCTGTTCGCCGTAGCGGCTCAAAACTGTCACACCCACCCTCTACTGCAAATAAAAAGACTTTCCTGACTTAGTGAAAAAAAAACCCCAAAAATTGAACCTTTTCCCATGATAAAACAAGTTACAAAAGCTGGATTTCAAAACTTAGAACTCCTAAGAAGCAAAAACTAAGCTTTAAAAGGGGGTTCTAAAAAATGTAATTTTTTTTGGGGAAAAGTTGCAGCAGCAACAATTGGAGATTGGCTAGTGAAAAAATATCTCTGGAACAAAAACTGACTTTTAGGACCAAAAGCTGCTTCATGGTATTATGTTAAATCAATTCTTCCCAAAATTTTAAGATTTCTTTAAGATGTTCAGACGTTTCCAGGAATGCAATATTTAGAACTTTAACATTGATTATAGTCCACTAGGATAGGGTAACCAGGTTTTCAAAGTCCTGATAACTATTCCGAGGCGAAGATATGAGGTTCATTTACTTCTGCATTTGGATTGCTTCTAGCTCAGACACCACATGATCATAACAGAATGTGGACATACATATTTGTTTGTTCCTCATTCCCATTCCTTTTGCATTCTTTTGATGCTTTTTTACTTTTGTCCTTTTGAGTCTTCCCAGATTGCTTCTTTCATTTGAAACTTGGTTTAGGTTCTTCCATCCATAATGTACTTTTGTGTGAGAGATAGTTTGCTTTCATCTCACGGACGAAGAAGAACCTCTGAGAAATCTTATCTAATACTGATTTTATTCAGTATGTCTTTTGATGTATGCCTTCTTTCTAGGAGATTTGACTCTTTTAAGCCTTTTGGCTTTTATTTGTGGAATGGGATTATTTTAAATACCATATACCTGTCCACCCTGCTTCCTTTCCAGGGGTCCATTGCTGTTAGCTTGCTAAGACACATTTTAGTGTGAAATGGATGGAGCCCCAAAATAGTATTCCAGACTTCCCTTACCTTAGTTATTTAACAGGGATTAGATAGGCCTTCAATGTGCTCATAACCTCTCTTCAGATAGTTAATCAACTTAAAAAATCTGAATCATGCTACATGTATATTTAATACGCAGCTTTTCAGTCCAAATATTCATAGTTTACCCAAAAATCCAATGTCCTCGAAACATCAAAAGTTGTGCTGGCTTATTTGAAAAACTGAGAATAAAGCAAATAAAGAAACTGAAATAAATCAGACTCTAAGAAAGAAAATGTAAATAAGGAAAACTAACTACGAAAAAATGAAGCAAAAACCAAAATTTTATTTATGTATAGAAAAGAAAATTAAAAGCATAAAGTAAAATAAGGTTTGAGAACCAAGCCATTAAATGGAAGATTCTCTTCTCATCCCTGCAAGTCCTAAAGCTTATACGTTGAGGATCCTAACTTTGCAGCAATTAGAAATGGGCCGACCCAGAGATGTTGAAACTTAGTGTGCTTACCCCTTTCGTCATGCGGGTGATCCCATTCGAGGACTACATCTCCCACCTCAAAAATCATATTTCCAGACTTACGCTTGTCAAACCATCTCTTTACAATCTCCTGCTGATGCCTAAATATTTCTTGAGCCTTCAGTCTAGACTCTTCTAACTTGAGCAAGGTATTGATTCTGACTTGTAAAACTTCACTACTGGATCCTCTTGAAGCTTGGGCTAATTGGGAAGCCTAGAGTAAAATGTTTGGTGGAAAAATTGCTTCCTTTCCATAAACTAGAGTTTAAGGTGACACACCTAAGGAATTCTTTGGTGTGACTATATCAGCCCAGAGTGCATTTGGGAGTGCTATGTGCCAACTTCTTTGGTTTTCTATGAGGGTTTTCTTCAAAATTCTAATGAGATTTTTGTTGGTAGATTCTGCTAATCCATTACCTTGAGGATAATAATTAGCAGATTAATGTAACTTCATTCCCTTATCATTAGCAAATTATGTAAGTTTAATTGATGAAAAGTAAGATGCATTGTAAAAAACCAGGGAAATTGGAACCCCAAACCTGGTCATAATATGTTCTTGCAAGAAATCAATGACTGCATCTTCATTTACTCTTCGTAGTGGAATGGCTTCCACCCATATGGTGAAGTAATTGGTAGATGTAAGGATGTATTTGTGCTGCAGTGAGGAATTAGGATTGATTCCACCAATAACGTTGATTCCCCATTGTTCAAATGGTTATGAAACCACAACTAGTTGTAATGGCCCAGCTGCTCTAACAAGTCTTCCTCCACTTCGCTGGCATGTATCGCATTTCCTTATATATGCATGTGCATCTTTGAACAAGGTTGACCAATAGTATCCTGCCCTTAATATCTTGTGAGTAGTGGTATCTCCTGAATAATTCCCTCCTGCCAGACCATCATGCAATTCTTTAACCACTTTAGCCACATCTTTATGTTCTAAACATCTCAGAAGAACTTTGTCTTAGTTCTTTCTAAAAATAACTCCATCAATTACTTGATAGGATGCTGATTTCAACTGTAGTGCTCTTCTTTTCTTTGAAATCCAATGTTTCGGCAAATAACCTTGCTGGAGATAATGCATCACGTCTCTATACCATGATTCTGGAGCTGTAAAAATGGGACACATGTCGATCATATGAACTTCGGCCTCATTTTCTGAATCACTTTCCTCACCATTTTTACTTTCAGTCATTAGCTTCCAAAGTCCTTGTCCTTTAATAATGGATGCTGGCTTAAAGTCTAAATCATATTCTTACAGATCCGTAACCCAAATTCCTCTTCTCCCTCCCAACTCTTTTTGCACGAAGAGGCTTCAGACTACTATGTGAGGAACAACCAATTTAGTCCGATTCTTAAGTATATATGGCCTGAATTGCTTTATCGCTTTAAATACTGCGTATGGTTGCTTGTCAATGGCAGGGTAGTTCAATTCATCACTTTGCAGACCAATGCTCATAAATGAAATAGGGAGTTCATCTCCTCCTTCCTCCTTTTGCGTTAGCACTGCTGTGAGTGAATTATCAAAAGCAAAAGTGTACAATATGAAATATTTATCAAAATCAGGACTTCTAAGTGAAGGTGCATGTGCTGCTGCTGTTTTGATCTTAGTATATGCATTATTCTCTATGTTAGTCCATTTAAAATGCACACTTTGCTTAACCATCTGCTGGAAAGGTTTGACTATTTTTGCAAAATCAGGCACAAACCTTCACACAAAATTAATGGTCTCCATGAACGATTGCATACCCTTGTTATTGTGGGGAAAGGAGATAAGTGCTATAGCTTCAATCCTTTCTGGGTCTATGGATATTCCCTTTTTAGAAATGACATGACCCAACAGCTTTCCTTCCAGCATCGCAAAAAGACATTTCTTGGGATTCAATGAGATACCGTATTTTCGACAATGCTAAAAAATTTGTTTTAAATGATACAGATGTTCTTCTCTCTTCTTTGAAAATACTATTACATCATGCAAGTAGACCACCACACTTTGGCCTATCAGTCCCTGAAAATCTATGTCCATGGCCCTTTGGAAAGTGTCTCCAACATTAATTAATCCAAAGGGAATTCTCCTATAGGAAAAGGTTCCCCACTTTGTACAGAATGTAGTTCTCAGCCTGTCTTGTTCTGCTACTAGTACCTGATTGTATCCTGAAAACCAATCCAAGAAGGAGAATAACTCGGAGCCTGACACCATCTGCAAAATCTGTTCCATTGGAGGGACTGGATAATTTTCTTTTTTTGAAGCACGATTCAGATTTCTAAAATCCACACAGTCTTATTTCTCTAGATTTTTTTTGAATTGGTACCAAGTTCGCTACCCATTCCGAGTGTATAACCTAGAAAATAATCTTAGCATCAAGTAATTTCTTCACTTCACTTTGAATCAGGGGTTCCAGCTTAGGATGCATCTTCTGAAGCTACTGCTGGAAATGTTTTACACCCGCTTTAATAGGAATAATGTGTTGGATTATGTGAGTGTCATACGTCTTCATATCATCATAAGTCCAAGCAAATACATCCTTATATTTCTGAAATAAATTGATGAACTTCTTTCACCCGGAGAACAACATTTCCCCAAGTTGACATACTTGGGTATTCAGCTTCTGTTCCCAGATTGATTAGATCATACTGCATTGATGAACTGTGTGTTTTAACATTCACTTGCCTTCATAATTTGTTATTTATATCAAACATCCCCTCTAATTTCCTTACCCATTTGGTATGAAATTACCATTTTGAAGATTCGCTTGGTGTTCCTCCTCATCAATGACTGCATCTTTAAAAGTTTCCTCATTGGTTAAGAATTCCAAATTTTTTTGGTCATCATCAAATACTCTCAAATTGGTGACATTATCAGGTACAAATGACTTGAAAATCAATTCAATTGAACATTTTTTATACGTAGGCACCAATCTTGCAGTAGAGGTAGCTAATAAATCAGTTGCTGCATTTTTTAGTCTAGGAATATAATTAATATCAAAAGCATCAAAATTTGTTATGAGTCTCCAAACTTCATTTTGATACCCTTTTAAATGAGGAGATAAGCAATGGATTGTATTGCGGGCCTGTTTTGGAATTATTTCAGAGTCTACAAAGACTTTTAAATTCCTATTTTTAAACTCAATTGCCTTTTTTAACCCTTGAATCAGTGCTTCATATTCATCCATATTATTTGTGCATTCAAATTCTATTCTACAAGATAAAAAATGTTTATTTTTTTCTAGATCAATTAGGACACAACCGACCCTCGATCCTTCTTGAGTTTTCGAACCATCAAAATATAATAACCAAAATTTATTTTCTACTTCTAAAGCACTAGTTCTAATTTCTGAAACATAAACTAAATTAACTATATTACAATCAATATTGTCAGTCCGCGAAAGCTGAAGGAGACCAGACTGTTCGTTCGATTCACTATTGGCCTCTTCCGCTTGATAATTTCCTGGTTCAAGTTCTAAAAAGCAATTTCCCAAAACTGAATGCGAGAAATTCACAGGTTCATTTTTTCCTTCAAGCTGTGTCACATTATATTTCATATGTGGTTCTCTGAGTACTTTAATATGATTTTGAAAACCTTTGTAAGGTAACCACATGTGTGACCAATTTGTTGCAAAATACCCATTAAGCTTTTCAGACCAATCCCTACTCAGTATTAAACCATAGGCTTCAGGGATGTCTAGTACCATAATATGTGTGTACTGACAAACCCTTTTGTCAACTGCTAGTCGAATTAGTATGTTCTTGATCTCTCCGACCACCTTGAATTCCATCCTATCCAGTTGAATGATTTGACTAGCAGAGGGAGTAGGTTACCCATTTATCTTTTTACAAATTGATAAGGGCATGACATTCAAAGATGCTCCAAAATCTACCAGACAATTGTGTACATCCATATTAAATATTTCAAAGGTCAACAAGAATGGCTTAGTTTGAGACTTATACTTTCCTCCAATACTAGCTTCATTTATCTCTTTATCTAATGGTACATTGTCTGGAGTTTTACTAGGTTGAGGATCCAAGGCTTCCAAGAGTTTCTTCCTTTGTTGCGGTAAATTACACATCTCAAATAATGAAACATTTGCCTTGGTTTTCTTGATATCTTCTACTATATCATATCCCATTTATGCTACCACTAAACTTTTCTTATTATTGTCTGACTTATTCTCCACAACCTTTGCTAGTTTACTTATTGTTGGAGCTTTCTGCTTTGCTATGACCTTTTCAGGTATTGGTGGGATTTCAGTCTTATTAGCAAGATTTTTCAAACTTTCTTGGAACTTCTTAATCTTGGGAAAAAACTCTCATCTGTTATTGGTCCCTGACTTATTGTTGTGATGTTTACTGTTGAAAGTTGTATTTATTCAGTGGGTTCTTCTTCTTCCAACCCTAGCGCAGTCATACAGTCCCACAAAACCATATTAGTTTCTTCTGAAGTTGTTTCTGTTTCAATTTCCTTTTCTTCCTTAACTTCAGGTTCTGTTAGTTGAACATCTAATAGCACATTCACGACTAGTTTCATTGAATTAATCCACTGAGGGCAGCTTTTCTCTGAGTGGGGTTGTTGGTGAAAAGTACAAAAATTATCCATACCAACTTCAGTGAGATTCAACACAGAAGAATTGTCGGTGGGAGGTTGGGGTAGACTACTTTCTTCTTTCTTCTTAAAAAATATTCTAAATGGATTTCTAGAAGAATCTACTTATTTATCTTTCTCTAAGTCAACAATCTTGTTCGAGAGATTTTGTACCATTTTAACCACATTTTCTAATTCATTTGAACATTCCTCTTTGGGTTTAGTAAGCAACAAAGGCTTCTTATTAAACATTTTTGTATTTGAATTTGTAGACTATTTACTTATACTCTTGAGCTCCTCTTCCACCTTCTTAGCTTCTTCATAGGTTTCTAATAATCCAGGTTTTACCGACCGCTTCACGAACATCGCTATCGCTGGCAAAAGTGCCGAATAATAATATTCTATTAATGTCTCTTTAGCAGGCATTATGGCAGCACTGAAATTATCAAAATGGTGAGCGAACCTATGATTAAAATCAAGCACTTTTCTCTTTTTTCTCCATATTTAGAGGAATTAATTATTTCATCAGAGTAGCTGTGGTTCTTCGGTGTCCAAACTTGCTCTTAAATAGTCTTTCAAATGTGTTCCAGTTTGTGATGGAATTCGCTTGCAGGCCAAAATACCATGATGCTGCCTTTCCTTTAAGAGTATGTGGAAGCAGTCTGCATATTACATATTCATGTTCTGTTGCTGATAAGACTTCAAGGGATAATAATTTTTTTTGTAAATGATCATCCACATCAATTCCTTCTATCGGGTCGTACTTAGGTAATGACTTCTCGGGGTGGGCAGGTAAATTGTGTAACGAAGCAACTAGGACAAGAGGGGTTCTGGCCCTCCAAGCTAGTGGTGGAGGTGGCTGATTAGCATTTGGATTCATAGGTTTCTTTGCATTCACATTTCCAGCCATGATTCGGGGTGGAGAATGAACAGGGGTTCAAAAAGGTGAACACGAATGAGAATCAGGTTCCAACTGGTCAAAAGGTTAAACAATTTCTTGCAAGTTTAAATCTACCAGCTCTTCAAAATCTCCTACTAACACTGAATCTTCTGTGTAAGGGTGCTCTCTTCTGCAAGCTTGTCTTATGGGTAAGTCAGGGATATTCGGTAATACCCCAAGCTTCATTGCATATGACCTTGTGATTCTTCTTAAATTGTTAACTACTTCGAGAGAGACATGATAAAGGTACTATGGAAATTCTAACTCAGGGTTAGCTTTTATTTCAGGATTGGAACCCTTGGGAAAACTGGTTTCAGAACTGTCACCGATGGAAAACTGTCGAGAAAATGAATTTCCTCAGCCAACCATGCACTGGTGTCCCTCCTTCTAGCGCAAAAAACCGTTGATGGCTGGAAAAATCCCAGGTATCGACAATAGGGATGGATTATCCCCAATAATCGTTCCCAAATAGATCGTTTATTGTTTGCTATGGGGAATCCCTCTAGTTTGTGGTCCGACTACCATAGAGTTAAAATGTATTATTAAATCTCTTTTACCGGTTGCGGCCTGATCCACCATTTATATATTTTATCTTTTATGTATGAAATGCAAGTTCCTAGATTAAATGGAAGTAATATAAACATAACAACTAATCTAAATCTATTCTAGCCTATCCCTAGGGAGCAATATTGATATTGAATAAGAGTGAATTATGTACTGTATTGTTTTCATAAAGAACTCTATAGAAAACTGATAAATCCAGGATACATACATACATCAGAAAGTTAACATAGAGATAGCTCAGTGATATTAAAACATTCATCATTCATTATTGCATAAGATTCATCACATAACATAAAATCAGTCATAGCTTAGAAATAGTTCAGAGGGTTAGGACCTATCTCACGGATTGTATATAGCGCTGAAAAAGAAATAGTTCTTCATTCAGCTTTACACAACATGCTTTGAGGCTTATGCAATACTCTCTCCAACAAAATTCCATCTTCTTTATTATAAAAGGAAATAGTTCTTTTTACAACAAGCTTCAGTAACTATGCTAGTGAAAAGTCCGTCATCTGATTCGATCTATCTATATTTATACATTTCGAAATGGTCTTTGGTCTCCCTACCCTTTGGGTTTCCTTAACTTTCAGTTACATAAAGTTTGTCTTTAGTGCTCAAAAAGTAAATACAAAATATTACAAATATTCCCATGTGTGAATAAGACAAACTACTTAAGTGGACCTAGTCAAACTATCTACGGATTGTTTCCAGGATGAAGCATCTAAGGCAATTGTCTCGAACTCTGTGGGTCCTAAAAATAGGACTGTGAGCAGATATTCTAGTAGACAGTTACTAACCGCTACTTGGGACACTAGACTCTTTACCACCTTTGCATCTAAACCTTTAACCAACTGAATATTTAATTCATCTTCTTGTAGCTTATCATTCAGTTGTTTTAAGTGCTCTTCATGCTCTGGACATTCTTGTAGCCTTTGCGTCGAAGGAGTCAAACATTTGTTGAGAGTTATCAACATCTTCCTGAAGAATTCTGCACATTTGTCTGTTGTCTTTTCCATTACCTCTATCAACCTCTCAGCAGCTCTACTGCTTTACAACATCACATTCAATCTGCAATTGTTTCAAACATTTTTTAGGCATGTGTTCTGGGTGCTCTGTATTTGTTTCTAACCATGTTAGCTGGCCTTATAGGATCTCAACAATGTCATGGGTTCTTTCCTTGAATGTGGTAGCCATTGTAGAGATTTCCTTTAGTCGACCTTCTACTTGTCTGATTTTGAAAACCTCTTCCGTGATCTGAACCTGCATCTGATATATAATCCACTATCTTGGCTTTCTTCTTTCCTCTCTTCATCATGATGTCTAGTATGAGCGGTGGCTACAATAACAAGAAAACGTCTTAGTTTTATAAATTTTTGAACAAGTCATGTCTTTGAATAAAACAAAATGACTATTATATGCTGAGCAAACCATTTCAAAAACAAACCATCATTTTATCCATTACCCTGCTATCCTCGGACACAGATACAAAATATCTAAAAGGTTCTCGGCCTAAAGGAAATGCTCCACAGCCCAGGGCATTGATGCCCTAGGTTAAAACCTCCAGGCACAATATCCCATGGCCAAAAGGTATGAAGCCAAAACCTACAGGGTTTGCTCACAACGAGGAAGCCGTGGCTTTTACTATCGCCCAAAGATGAGAAGCAGGTCAACGAAAAGCTTGGGCCTGTGGAGATTCATGATGATCTAACAGACTGAAGGTAAAAAATGCCTCCGAGCAGACTGGTGAGTTTCTAAGAGCAGGTAATGCAGCCAAGGTGAGTTTAAAACCTAAAAAGAAATGGAGAAACCTAAAAAAATGCAAGGAGAAAGCCTCCTAAAACAAAAACCTACCCACCCCTAACGTGACATATCAACAACTGACAGTTCAAAAACACCCTAAATCACCAAAAAAACCCGACAATGATGGCTATAACATCCCATCGTAGTTGCAACCATCGACTTAAGACTCAGCAACATGCCTGCATTCCTTTTGCAGCTCGACGGTCAAGACAACATCGGAAAGAAACTATGAACCGCAGCCGTCGTAGTGGCTCCAAGGATGAAATGCATCTGTTGAAGCTGGCCTGATGAGGATGGGGTCATCGTCGAGGAACCGTTTCCACCCTTGCAGCAGTGAAAGGGAAATATAGCTGCTACGACGGGTCTAAAAAATCGGAGGAGGTCCCGATAACCAAATTGCAAGTCTACCCGCCGTTGCGGCAGAACCCTAGGAAACCTTTGCTGAAGCGGCTTCAATAAATCGAATGAGATGCAACAAAAGGTCAGCCGCCATAGCGGCTCAAAAGTTGGAACCCATTCACCATAGCAGGATAAAAGAGATCGAAAGCATTTCCTATATTCAAACCAAAAATTCACCCGTCGTTGCAGAACAAACTCGAGCACACACACACACAGAGCTACATCCTACATAGAGGCGATGTAGGAGAATTTTAAATCTAGGGTTTCCAATGAAGTGCAATAATAGGCTACTCTCCCATCTCACTAAACATAGTTATGTTTGATTAATTGTCCCTTCAAAAAATATCAATAGTTAATAGTGCGTCAATAATTACAGCGCTAAGAACCTCATGCATAAGAACAAGAGTGGACATGTGCACATATTGTATTGCTGAATCTTTTGATAAATGACTGCTATAGTAACGAAGCAAGAGACACGATTAGGTTGTAAGTTGTCAAAGTGCTTCATCATTTATAATGTCTGGAGTTGTAAGTATTTTTAATGACTCTGACAAATTAGAGGGTTCAAAAAATTACAAAGAGTGGTGTAGGCATATTCAAAGCACACTTATTTTATAATGAATTGTGGAAAGGAATATGTAACAAAAACTACTAAGCCTATTGATCTTGATAAATTAGAAAAATGGGATTTGAAAGATGAGAAAGCTTTAGCACTCATCCAAAGCACTGTTTCAGATGAAGTTTTTATGCACATTAAAATTCTCGTGATGTTTGGACAACTTGGAAAACAATGAAAGATTTGTTTGATTCACAATACGAGGCTAGAAAAACTGATCTTCAATTAAATTTATTCCAACAAAATCCGACTTAGGGAGGATATGTCATGGAATACATTTTAAGACTTAAAAATATTAGACAAGAAATTACAAAGGAGGGTTTTGGTAAAATTGAAAATTGTTGGATGGTTATAATTTTGAGTGTAGGGTCGCCAAAATCATACAAGCATTTTTTGGAAACATTACAAATTATAGATAAGTTGGACACCATACATTTTGACTGGCTCAATGAGCTGATAGCTAATCATGATAAAAAATTGGTAATACAAAGCAATCGGGAGAGGATGTATTAGTTGTTAGCACAAGCAAATAATCTACAAGAAAAAATGTTAATCCTACCAAATAAAATGATTAGTAAGGGCATGAACATGAACATAATTAGTTTTAGTATTGAGGCGCCCATCAAGGCCAGGGAAGAGTAAGTATCCGAGGAAGAGGTAGAGGTAGAGGTGATATGAATTGGAATAAGAGCAATTCAAAAGTTTAAGGAAGAGGTAGAGGTGATATGACTTCGAATAAGGGCAATTCAAAAGAAGATCAAAATTCATGTTCACAATACAATGGAAGATGAAGAGGCAAGAAACAAGTAACTTGTTTTCAAAGTAATAAGATTAGACATTATGCCTCCGTTTTTGGAGTTTCCTATGACAAGATTTTAAGGTAGAAAGATTCTTCATAGACACAATATGTGAATACATAAGATAGTGAGAATTGTGAATATGATAAATTACAACACTTCAGATACAATAAGCAAAAAAATTGGTTCAAACAACGTATTCTTTCATAAGTGATTTTGAGGATGCATGGATCATGGATACATATACCACTCCACATATGACATACATGAAAGATTTCTTTTGGAATTACTAGGATTGTAGTTTGAAATCAGTTTTTTTAGCAGATTTCAGCACTCAAATATCACATGGAAAAGGTTCAGTAAAGGTGTTTTTACGAGAAATTCAGAAAATAATGAACTCCAATGTTTGGTATGTTCCTTCATTTAAGAAAAAAATGTGTCTTTGGTTTTGATTCACCAGTAAGGACATCAAATTGTAATGGAATATGGGATGCTTAAAATCAACTCAATTAAAGATGCATAAAAATATGTGATGGAGGGTTATGAGGATGGAAAGGTTCTTAGAATGAAAGGCACAATCATTCCAAGAATGAAGAAATTTGCAAGTTTAGTTGAGACCAATATTACACCCATAATATTGTGGAACATTCATTTTGATCACTTGAATGTTGATAGTCAAGCTTACATTTATGGAAAACAAAGAAGGTTAGCGTTTATTAAAAGTAATTGGAGGGAAACTAGGAGAGTATAAATTGTTCACAATGATATTTGTGGACCTTTGGACAGTTCACTAGACCGATGGAATTATTTTTTACTTGTTGACTTTAGACAAATGGTTTCATTTTACTTTTGGAATGAGAAATCAGAGGCATTTGCAAAATTTTAGTCTTTTCAGAATTTGGTTGAAACTGCAACTAAGGGGAAAATTACAATTTTGAGGACTAATAATGGTGGCAAGTTCAAATCAAATGAATTCTTATCATATTGCTAGGAAAAATGAATTAGGAGGCAATTGAATAAATTCTATACTCCATAGTAAAAATGAAATAACAAAACAAATGAATCAAAGATTATGTTGTATGGAAAGAGCAATGTTGTTCTTCAAAGCATTAATTTCAAGTTATTGGGATGAGGCAGTGCATACAACAATTTACTTGAGAAATCAATCTCCCTCTTCATATTTGGATAACATTACTCTTAATGAGGCATGGTATGGATTCAAATATATGATTAAACATCTTAGAGTTTAGGTTCAATTTATTACATGCCCATAGAAGTATGATATGAATTCTAATCAAGTATTCTGAATATAAAAATGGGTACAAAATTTTATCAGTTTGGGAATTTTTTGTTAGAAGAGATGTTGTTTTTGATGAAATTGAAAGTCTAAGTGTAGAGGAAATTGAGAAACTACGTAATCACTTTGAGCAAAAAGTAACTAAGGAACAACAATGATTGCAACACTTAAACAAACCAGGGGATGATTAATGGTTTGACATGTCTTGGACTTTAAACAAACATGCTGAAAATGAAGATTCGACAAACCATTCACAAGTTAACTTTGAATATTCAACTCAATTTAAATTTTCCAACAACTCTATGGAAGGTACTTCATCACTGCCTCAAGTAGCACACAAGGCACCAAAGTGGACAACTAAGTTACTTTAGGAAGTTTATTTTGATTAGAAACATTAAAACAAGTACAACTTGGAGTTATAAAATGATTCAAGGGATTTTGGGTTCACATAATTTTGCTCCTTTTATTTTTTAGCCATCAACATTTGTAGAGGAAGTAGAACATGATGAATGGAGGTCAGAGAGGCTATTTTCATACGATGTAGTAATAAAAATTCAGGATTGGAACATTGTTGAGTCTCCGAAGGATGTGAACCCTTTAGTTGTAAGTGTGTTTACAAAATTAAATACAAGGAAAATGGTGAAGTTGATAAGTACAATGCTAAATTGGAGGAAAAGGGGTTTGATCATAAAGAAGCGATTGATTTTGAATAAGCCTTCACTCCAACATCTAATTGGATGTGAAGTCTGAACAAAATGGGTGGAAAGTGCATTAAATGGATGTGAAGAGTGAAATTCTAAATGATGATTTATAAGACGATGTATATATGGCTCAACCTCCTGGTTTTGAGATTCGAGGGAAATAAAGGAAGGTATGTAAATTGGATTAGGCATTGTATGGGTTAAAATAATCTTTTAGAGCTTGGTATGCTAAAATGGATCCCTATTTATAGAAAGTTGGTTTTCTCCGCAGTGATTCAAATGCCACTTTGTATTTTCAAATCCAAGAAAACAACTTAATCATTTTGGTTATGTACTATGTTGATAATTTTCTAAAAACATGTAATAATGATGATCATATTTCTCAGGTGAAGCAAGAATTTTAAAATGTTATGAAATGACAGACTTGGGTTTGCTTCATTACTATCTTGGAATTGAATTTATTCAATGAGAAAGAATCATATTTATTTCTCAAATTAATCATGTTCTCGAATTATTGAAGAAGTTTGGAATGGCGAAATGCAAGCCAACCATCACCCCCATGGAGAAAAACTTAAAACTTTCTAATTTTGAANCAAACATTTTTTTAGCTATCATCCTTCGTAGGTATATGAAAGAACAAAAAGAAAGTAATTGGAATGCAATGAAAAGGGTACTTAGGTATCTTCAAGGGAAAAATGATTTTGGACTTGAGTTTAGAAAGAACATAAATTTTAATATTGTTGTCTACTCTGATTGTTACTAGTAATATTTCAATCAGCGTGGACATCGTTTTTTCCCCTAGCCTACATGGTGCAAGTCTAGAACAAAATGATACAACAATGTATCCTCTCCCTAGATGATCGATCTACTTGAATGCAAAGCTCTCTTTACCTTGAGTGTGGAAGGTTGCCCTTTTTTTATAGATCTTTGTGTGATCAACTATACCTACAAATAACACAAAAACCAAGACAAAAATGAGAGCAACAAGATAAATCATTGACCTATACTAATGATCAAGGAAACTAGTAATAAATAATCAATATTAGCATAAATCATTTATGGAAAAGTGAAATATTTTTGTATTAAAGATGAGAAAAGAAAGCTACAACCAAAGCCTTGATGTTGAAGCTTTGCTTTTACAAGATATTTGACTCACTCACACACACTACAAACTATGCAACATCTCACTCATAGCCACTCTCTCTTTGCCTCATATACCAGACTTGAATCCAACATCATAAGGATTCTCTCTTGGTCTCCCCTTCACATGGTCCATGTAGCTTGCTTTAATAGGCCAAAGGAAGCCAAAATGGGTTGAGATATTTTGGGAGGAAGATAGGGAATGATCCCTAGGGGTTATGAGGTCAAGTGCCAACTCTCCCAAGTAGTTAGGATCATCCTCCACGAGATATTTTTCCTAGAATCTTCTCAAATCTTCTCTTTTTTTCCCTTTTTGGATTGCTGATGCTGCTTGTAAGATGGATAAGTGCTCCAAAGCTCTTTGTGGTTATGTGATAGGAACCAACAATGCCTTATGTCGGTGAAAAATAGGCGTCAGGGATGTATGACTCCTTGTGTTGCAACAAGGTGCATGAGACTACCTAAAAGTGAGCAGTAAGGCCCCAAAAGAGGGTTTTGGCCATGAAATTCAAGGGATCAGAGCATTAGGACATTTTTTGGGTGTTACAGAATTCCCCCCAAAGTATGAATCTAGAGGAATGCGATAGGTGAAATTATTTGCTATATATTGATCCCGGTATCAGAGGAAAAATAACGGTGAGTAAACATTTGACACAAGACCAGTCACCAAGTATCTGACTCAAACATCGTTGCATACCAATACACTGCTAATAATCCAAGAACAATAAGACTCAAATCACAACATGGCTATAGAACATACAAAGTAGATCCATGTTATCCTGGCTCAAAATATGAACATGACCACCAAACATACAATGTGGATCCATGTCATGACTCCAATCAATAATCCATCGCAACCTGAGGATAAGAACACATTCAAGTGAATACCTAACTACTCAGGGTCTTCATTCCAATTCCAAATGATACGATTCTATCCATGTGAATATATGTCCTGATGTCAAAAATGTTAGAAACCACTTGATTACCAGTCATTGATGTATACCATTAACAAGTGTGAGAGAGATCATCATCGATGCCAATGATTCCTAAGGTATCCCAGTGCATTCATTCAAATGCAAATAGAGGACTTGTAGTTGAACACTCGGAGGAATCCTTCAATAAGAGGCCATTGATGAAAGCCCACTGTTGAAAGCGAGGAAATATGCCATTGAGGCATGCAGGATTCAAGGTACTTCGACTTGGTTTCTTAGTCTAATTCCCAAATGATGTGTTGGTGTTGAAAATAATAGACTCGTCAAAGGAGGGCCATAATGTTTCCCCCATCATCGATGCAAAACATGGAACAAAAGATGATGTTGAAGTGATGAAAACAACCATAGGACTGATTAAGATGTGACCGACTTGAAGGAAGGTAAGGAAAATGTAGAGGTAGATTGCAGAGGAGGTTTACCTTGAAAATTGAATGACACGGGAAATGACTTGGCAACATTGACCCAACGAGGAAGAGACCTGACATAATGCAAGGACAAGACGATGCATTCTTTGAATTGACTCAAAGGAGTTAAATGAATCATAAAAGTGGATCGACTCGGTGACAATATGAATACCCAATTGTTTGAAATGAATATGCAGACAGGTGCCATGTTCAAGACTATGAGCTATCATTGCTACAAATGAAATACATTACCCATTCCCATAATTTCCCCATCGCGAAGGATGAGTACCTCTTTTCTTTTTAACAATCTTGAAAAGGGTAAGAAACGCTCAATGTAGCTCATCAAGTGATGAGTCCATTCTCATACCTTTTATGAACTTGAGAAAGGAGGGGTTCATTCCCAGAAATGGTCCTTCATCGTTTAATTTTATGAGTCCAAAGAAGGTAAACTTAGTCATCGTTTCATGTTTAGAGAGTTTGAAATGACTAAGAAGACTCTAGGGTGAAATTTTTCATAAATTTAGTCCTCGAGGCCCGAAAACGTATAAACTGATGCTTAGGAGAACTCTTTTAGTTGCGATAAACTAGAGTTTACCTTTTTTCGTAAATGAGTCTAATCAGTTCGAAAAAGGGGTTAACTATCATCGACTAGACGATCTTTTAAATAATTTTACAAGCATGAAAGCATCAAGCTCGCTTGGAAACCTTTTCATGTTGAAAAAGTCTCGAAAATAGATTAAAATCGACATTGTAAAGGGTTCTTTCTTCATAATCCATTTTGACATGTTTAAAAAAATAGTAAAATCACACTCAATACCTATTCACTAGGTGTTTAACGAGCACATCGAAGGTATAAAAAGCGCTCGGTCCTTTTTCAACTTAAACCAGAGTGTCAAAAAGACAAAAAGAAACTCACACATAGCCAAGAAAGTCTAAAAATACCCTGAAATCTCCAAAAACGATGTTAGAACATGTTTACCTTGGAAGCAATAGAAAAACATGAGAAAAACCCCAATTATTTAACTATCCCACTAATTATTTTCAATAAAAAATTAAAAATAACCTACAAATATTGGAATAGCAACAATTTTTCACCATTGTTTTTTTATTATTGACATTTGGGTAAAAGTGGTGCATAGGAGGAGATTTTGTGGTGGATATTCTAGGAGTTACATGCCACCTCCGATTGAACCATATGAACCAAGTAATATCTATGCTCTGGCTCTTCATTTTCATGGTTTAGGTTTTTGCTTTAAGTTCATTTTTTGGTGTTTTGAGGTTGATTCCCAAAGGGGAAGAGTATGCAAAACCTGATGCTTTTCTCCCTTTCGAGAGGTGTGCTGACACACCCCTCGAAATGAGGAAAAGCGTCAAAGGTGCTCTATCCCTTAAGAGTAAAAGTGTCATCGCTTTGTTCCCTAAGAAGACAGACGTTGCTGGCAAGGGCCTTCGTAAAAACAAAAAAATGAGCACATTTTTGTGATTTTTCCTCTTGACTTGGAGTTTAGAAAGTGTTTAATGGATGTTGCATTGGTTCTTTATAGGAATTTTGATCCCAAAATGGTGACATGGAAATAACGGTTACATGATCTTGATGACATTCAAGAGGCAAATGATCCCATGAACTTGATGGATTTGAGAGAATGTGGGCTCTTGAAATACTTTAGGGTTATCGGAATGAGGGCATATGTGTGATTGTTGGAGTACTTGATCTGCATGTGGGATCCCGACCAACAACATTTTTAGGTTGGGACTCATATATTGGCAATAGATGTCGAGGACATCTACTTATAGATTGGATTATCCTAGAGGGGGAGTCTTGTGGTACTCACAGGTCCTAGGGGTGGAGATATGTCGGTATATGATCTCATTGATCAATACTGTGCGATGGAGACTAGATCTCAGGGAGGCAAGATCCCTATCAAGCACATTTTAGATCAAAATCTGAGGACTGTAGTCTTAATGATAGAGAAGGTAGCGAGAAACATGGATTCCCACCAAACCACTCGTGCTCACATGTTGTATGCGGTGGAGTGCATGGCTCCTACCATATTCAACTGGTGTGAGGGGCTACTAGTTAGTCTCAAAGATCAATTGGAAAAGTGTCAGAGGGGGGAATTGAAACAATTTGGCTACTGGGAAGTAGTGGTGTCCTTCTTCCTTGAGCGGGTGCCATTGATGCGACCACAAGTTCCTATGAACAGGTTAGACACAGAGGGTCCCAGGATGTTGATATGGGTCGATTCCATGGCCCGGCATGGTGGTGGTGGAGGGCCCATCGTCACATACGGTTCAGTATTCTTTCATTGGATATGCTTCCAACTACTAATGGTGGAGGACTATACCTACGTTAGAGTAGAGTTCAATGATGACCTTGACCTCCCATTTCCCAAGGGGGATCAATGGGATGATGGAGGTAGGAAGAATACCATTCTATGTGTGTTTTTATTTGATGTTGTATTTCATTTTTTTGTTCATTTTGAATGATAGTGAGACAAACAATGATTTTGTGCAGACAGAGGACCTTCCCATCCAGCGGGAACCTCACCCATGGAGAGACGAGGAGCAGTGAGGGATATAACTATTAGAAATGTGGAGTCTGAATAAGAGTTTCAAGAAATTGAGGACAATCTTCAACGAATAGTTGTGGGAGTACCAGAAATTTTGATAGATGATATTTCTAGGTGATACTAGCTCCATACTACAGGAATATCTAGACTCTTTGGGAGGCTATTTCGCTGAGTGGCCCGTACTGTGATGTGCTACCACGAGCACGAGGATTATCCCAGAGTGGCTTCCTAATTTTTGTATCATATTTATATTGAAAGATTTGAAGATTCAATTTCTTCCCTTTTATATGTACTAGAGACTTGATGGCTCCGTATTTTGGGTGAATTTAAAGCTTATGGCTTCAGTTTGTATCTCAACACCAGTTTATATGTAAAAACTCTTATTTACATGTGTGTGTGTGTGTGTGTGTGTGTGTGTGTGTGTGTGATGTGTTATGTGTATGAATGACTACTTATGTATTTACATGATTTTATGCATGAACATAATATTTAAAATGAACTTCAAATATGAGCAAGATACCAATCCAAGATAAAATTTTCTAGTGAATCCGCTACTATACTTAAATGTATCGGGATGTGATGGTAGGAAACTTGTTCAAAATACCTTTCAAAAAGTAGAACTCTTCAGAATGGACGAAGAAGTAGGGGGTTCAGAATAATGTAGACTCAGTTTAACTAATGTACAACCAACTATGAATCTAGGTAAAACCTAATTTGACTCACATCATTATCTAGATATTTGGTCAACAAACCAATCACTGAATGGTACTTTGCAATATTGTTTGTCATGGGGACCAAACAAGTTCCTTCTAAGCTCACTAGATCATAAGTAGGAGAGTACAATACCTAGGGTGCTGATGCAAGGTTCAAGGTGTAATGACTAGAACCATCCACAAAAATGAAATAGGTGGTCATCTATTCATTTTAAACATGACACTACAAAAATAGGTTTGTCTAAGACACATATTACATTCACACCAAATCCACACTTTAAAATACACACAAAAATATATAAACACTATATACAAAAACCCTATGCTAGATGACCTAGGCATAGTATTTTTTAAGGTAGAGCCCATTCCGAGGCTCTCCCAAGGGTATTATGTCATAATCCATTAATTCATATGATCTTTTCTCTAAGACACGACTGACATCGTAGTGTCCATGCCATATGGATTCTAACTTTCCACCCCCTAACTTGTCATGTTTCTGGTCACATGTCAAGACTAGATCACTGTTGTTGAAGAGGTGAGGTTGAACGGATCTGTTGTATTGAGATTTAATCCATCATTTATGCAAATCATTTTCCAAGGTGTCATATCGACGAGTCTCATTGAGCTTATTTAAATATAAGAACCGTTCTCCCTCTGCAGTGGTGTTGGGTAGCAATTCCACGACTAGTTTTAGAGAATGGATTTCACATTCTATCGGAAGAGTGGCTTCTAGGCCATACACTAACTGGAAAGGTGTGAAGTTGGTGGATGTTTTAATGGTGGTCCTGTAGGCCCATAATGCATAAAATAGTTGTAAATACCAACTGGATTTTGCTCGTCCTTGTTAGATTTTTATCATTAAGCTAGCATAACATTACGTTAGGATCTTTACTGAGAGAATAACATGCACAACAATAAAACATAAGCACAACGCAAGAGACAATGAACACAGTGTTTATCCTCGGGGAAACCATAAATGGTGAAAACCCCACAAATTCCTTAGAGATAGAATCAACACCAAAATATAAAAGCCCCAAAATAGTAAGTTATCTCCCGACAGCAGCAGTCTCTCTCTCTCACATTGAGAGAGATTCTCCTCTCTCACTCATGTGCCCCGATGAGTGAGTGTGTGTATATGAGTATGATAAACAGAGAGGCTCTCACTCTCTATTTATATTCTTCCCTTCACTTGGAACCCACTCCAACATTTCGGCCTCACTTAACAATTACTTACTAGAGCCGACATCTCTAGGAGTGTCTAATAACCCTAGTGCCCCACCACTTGTGGGGACTTTGCCTCCTTTGACCAATAGGAGGGTAACACAATGGTGGGGACTATTTCCCCAACTTACAATGAATCACCTAGGGTCGACTTCACTAGGATAGTCTAATAGCCCAAGGGCCCCACAACCATGGGGACTTTAACCTTTGACCAATAGGAGGGTTACCCACAGTGACTTGACATTACTTTCTCATTATAGAAACTTCCTGGAATAAACATCGGGGTATGAAATGACTCAAATACATTACAATACATCCCGGAATAAACATCAGGTTACAATACATAAGAAATATGGATGAATACATTCTGAAGTTACAAATACATCAACACTCCCTCTTAACTAGGAAGGTATTCTCTCGACACAATTTATCAGCACAAGTCTTCTTCTCTATATCATCTGAATCATCATTGAGTTCTCGTCATCTTCATCTTCAAGTCATCTTCATCTAGATATCGATCATCACTCGATCTAGATCATCGTCATTGGATCTGGATCATCATCACTGAATCCAGATCATCACTCGATCTGGATCATCATCATCACTGGATCTAGATCATCACTCGATTTGGATCATCACTGGATCTGGATCATCACTTGATCTATATCATCACTGCTGGATCATCATCACTGGATCTGGATCATCATCACTCGATCTGGATCATCACTGGGCATCATCATAGGTGCTATCTCTTGATTCTTCTTGTCATAGGAACCTCTATAGAGCCAATCCTTTTTCATACTGGATGTATCATCTTAGAGCTAGTCCTTTTTCATACTGGATAAGGCAGCTACTCAGAGCTAGTCCTTTTTCATACTAGACGATCCTTCCTAGAGCTAGTCCTTTTTCATACTAGGTAGGGCATCACAGAGCTGGTCCTTTTTCATACCAGATGA
>LPNX010095571.1:194628-209511 GCA_001517045.1 Pseudotsuga menziesii
GAGAGAACTATTAGACTGGAAGAATTCATTAAGAAATACATAGGCTGATACTCACCACATTTGCTATTCCCAAAAGACCTTAATATCCTCCAGGCAACCACAAGTTTGTTCCCTTATTGAAAATCAAGACTAAAAATTAAAATGAAAGAAAGCGTGACTCAAAACAACTACACAGCTTATTTATGTACAAGGCATAAAAGATCAAAGAAATTTTTTTTCAAGAAAAGTAAGGCTTGAGAACCAAACCATTGACTGGCAAGCTCTCCTCCCATCCTTGTAAATCTTGTAACTTGTAAGTAGCAGGGCCAAGTTTGGCTATAATTTGAAAGGGGCCTACCCATAACTGCTGGAATTTGGTATGCTTTCCTTTTTCATCATGGGGGTGGTCCCACTTGAGGACCAAGTCTCCTACTTCAAAGTCCTTTTTCCAGCTTTATGTTTGTCAAACCACCTTTTGACTACCTCCTGCTGCTGTTTAAAGCGTTCTCTAGCTTTGGATCTGGCTTCTTCTGCTTTTAGGAGATTATATATTCTTATTTGCAGAAACTCATCATCCGACCCCCTAAACTCTTGAGCTAGTATGGAAGAAGGTAACAGAATATTGGGAGGCAGGATGGCTTCCTTTCCGTACACGAGGGTATAGGGTGACACTCCTACGACAGACTTGGGAGTGACTCTGTCAGCCCACAGGGCGTTGGGTAAGGCTGAGTGCCAACTTCGCTGGTTTTCAATGATAGTCTTCTTCAGGATCCTAATGAGGTTTTTATTGGAGGATTCCGCCAGGCCATTCCCTTGAGGATAGTAGTTAGCAGAGTAATGCAGCTTTATTCCTTTTTCATGAGAAAATGCAGTCAGTTTTATGGATGAAAAGTACTTAGCATTATAAAAAACTAACGAACTTGGAACCCCAAACCTGGTCATGATATGATCTTGTAGAAAAGTTATGACTTCGTCTTCGTTTATCTTGCGCAAGGGGATAGCTTCGACCCAGCGAGTGAAATAATCAGTTGCGGTAAGAATATACTTGTGCAGCAGGGAAGAATTTGGCTTTATTTCTCCAATGATGTCTATCCCCCATTGTTCGAAAGGCTCTGTGATCATTACAGGCTTTAGAGGTGCTGCTGCTCTAGGTTGTCTTCCACCACATCTTTGGCAAGTATCACATTTTCTGACGTGTGCATGTGCATCCCTGAAAATTATTGGTCAGTAGTAACCGGCTCTGAGGACCTTGTGGGCTGTAGTGTCCCCTAAATAATGTCCCCCAGCTGGGCCATCATGCAATTCAAACATTACTTTTTCAGCATCTGCTTTCTCCAAGCATCTCAGTAGGACTCCATCATAGTTCTTTCTGAACAGTACGCCTTCTATGATTTGATAGGAAGCTGATTTTAGACGCAGAGCTCTTCTTTGTTTGGAATTCCAATGTTCAGGTAATACCCCTAACTGCAAATAATGCACAAGGTCTCTATACCAAGATTCAGGGGCTGTGAATAAAGGGCAAACATCTGCTACATGCAACTCAGCTTCATCTTCCCATGCTTGTTCTTCATTGTTCGTTTTTCCAGTCATCAGTTTGCATAACCCTTGACCTTTTACTAGAGTATCTGGCTTGACCTCGAGATCGTATTCTTGAAGTGCTGTTACCCAGTTGCCCCTTCTTTCCCCTAATTCTTTTTGAATGAGAAGAGATCTTACAGCTGGGTAAGGGACTATTACCTTGGTACGATTTTTTAGTATATAAGGTCTGAATTGCTTTACTGCCTTGAATACTGCGTATGCCTACTTATCAATGGCTGGGTAGTTTAATTCAGCCCCTTGTAGTCCAGTGCTCATGAAAGAAATTGGGAATTCATCACCCTCATCTTCCTTTTGCATAAGTACGGCTGCCAATGAATCATCGGACGCAAATGCGTACATAATAAAGTCCTTGTCAAAGTCTGGACTTTTCAAAGAGGGAGCATGTGCGACAACAGTTTTGATTTTACTGAAAGCATTCTTTTCTGCTTCATTCCACTTAAATTGTGCATTTTGCTGATCATCTGTTGTAGAGGTTTCACAGTCTGGGCAAAATCAGGCATGAACCTGCGTACGAAATTTATTGTTCCCAAGAAGGATTGCATTCCCTTTTTATTGTGGGGCATAGGAATTTGTTCAATAGCCTTAATTCTTTCCGAGTCTATGGATATACCTCTTTTTGAAACTATATGCCCCAGTAACTTGCCTTCAGTGACTGCGAACACACACTTTTTAGGATTGAGGGAAATGCCATACTTCCGGCAGCGCTAGAAGATTTGCTTCAGGTGGAACGCGTGCTCCCCTCTTTTCTTAGAAAATATTGTGAAGTCATCAAGGTAGACCACCACACTTCGTCCAATCAGTCCGCGGAATGCTATGTCCATAGCTCTTTGAAAAGTTGCTCCGGCATTAATCAGTCCAAAAGGCATTCTTCTGTAGGAAAAAGTTCCCCATTTAGTTCTGAATGTGGTCTTCAATCTATCTTCCTCGGCCACCAACACTTGGTTGTAGCTAGAGAAACCGTCTGGTAATGAAAACATTTCAAAGCCAGAAACCATCTGTAGCAATTGCTCCATGGGAGGTACCGGGTAGTTGTCTTTGTATGAGGCGCGATTTAAATTCCTGAAGTCCACGCACAGCCTGATCTCTCCCAACTTTTTCCTGACAGGCACCAGTTTTGACACCCATTCAGAATGCCTGACCCTAAAGATAATCCTAGCGTCCAGCAATTTCTTCACCTCGCTTTGAATTAGTGGCTCCAGCTTTGGGTGCATTTTCCTCAACGGCTGCTGATATGGCTTGATGCCTGCCTTAATAGGAATGATATGTTTGATGATATTAGTGTCATAGGTTTTTAAATCTGCATATGTCCATGCAAACACATCTTTGTACTGCTTAAACAAACTAAGGAGTTTATCTCTTTTAGCTTGTGAACAGCAC
Organism: Pseudotsuga menziesii; assembly: GCA_001517045.1. Lineage (NCBI taxonomy): Eukaryota > Viridiplantae > Streptophyta > Pinopsida > Pinales > Pinaceae > Pseudotsuga > Pseudotsuga menziesii. The sequence continues at coordinate 197,584 of LPNX010095571.1, forward strand.
TTGCCGAGGTTCACGAACTTAGGCTCCGTTTCAGTCCCTAAGTTTATCAGCTCGAACTGTAGAGTTGAGCTGTGTGTCTTCACATTGGAGGGTCTTCTAAATTTTCCGTTCAAGTCAAACATCTTCTCTAACGTTCCGACCCCTTTGGGAATGAAATTGTCATATTTCATTTCGGCCTGATGTTCTTCATCATCGATAATGGCCCCTTTAAAAATCTCATCATTCGTCAAACACTCGATTATTTGCTGATCGTCCTCAAATACTCGCAAGTTGGTGATCATGTCAGGTACTGATGGCCTGAAAAGCAATTCAATTGAGCATTTATTATTGGTGGGAACCAGCCTAGCAGCTGATGTAGCTAGAAGATCAGCGGCTGCATTTTTTATTCTAGGAATTGAAATGATGTTAAACGCATGAAAACATTTAAGCAATTCCCATACCTCGTTTTGGTAAGCTTTTAAATGAGGGGAAACACAGTATATTTGATTTCTTATTTGCTTTACAACTATTTTTGAGTCCCCAAAAACCTTCAAATTACTAACCTGTAGCTCAATTGCTTTCTTGAGTCCCTGCAGCAGTGCTTCATACTCAGCTGTATTGTTAGTACACTCAAACTCTAATCTACAGGACAGGAAATGTTTATTTTTTTGTGGGTCAATAAGGATGCAGCCGGCCCCCGACCCTTCTAATGTTTTTGAGCCGTCAAAATATAAAGTCCAGGAAACATTATCTACTGAAAATGAATCTATTCCTACGGCTAAATCTACTATTTTACAGTCAAGCTCATCAGCCTGAGAAAAGCGAAGGAGGTCAGGCTGAGTGTCAGATGAATCGCTAGCCTCGTCCGCTTGATAATTCCCTTGTTCTAGTTCAAGAAAGTAGTTTCCCAATACAGATTCAACCGGTACATTCTTCTCATCCAATTGAGTGATGTTATACTTCATGTAAGGCTCTCTCAAAACTTTGATCTGATTGGGACTTCCTTTGTATGGCAACCAAAGGTGTGACCAGTCTGAGGCGAAATACCCATTTAATTTAGCTGACCAATCCCTACTCAGGACCAGGCCGTAAGCGTCTGGTATGTCCTCCACTACGATGTTAATAACTTGGCATACTATGTTATCAGACGCTAGGCGGATTAGTACGTCCTCCATTTCGCCAATCACCTTAACGTCTGTCCTATCCAATTGCACCACCCTCCATGTGGACGGCTTAGGCTGCCCATTTATTTTCTTACATACCGATATGGGCATGACATTAATTGATGCCCCTGAATCTACTAAACAATTGTGCACGTTATAATTAAAAACTTCGAATGTCAGGAGGAAAGGTGGATGTTTAGTTTTAGACATACCTCCGGTGCTAGCTTCACCGATTTCTTCTTCATCCTGGGGCTGGTTTTCAGTGGGCAGCTTCTCTTCAGGCGTTTCAAGTGCTTTCAACAACTTCTCTTTCTGTTGAGGTACTTTGCACATTTCGAACAGTGGGACATTTGCCTTTATCTTCTTCAAATCTTCAACAATGTCATATTCAATTTGTGATTTAGTGGGCTGGGATTTTTCAGCGTTTGCATTCTCTTCATTTGGCCTAGGCAACGTTCTGTTCTGTTTAGGGTCTTGGCTTGTAATGGTAAACTCTGGTACCTGGTTGGCTAATGACTTGTCTTGAAACTTCTTCCTGACATTTCTTTGCAGCCTTCTGATCTTTGGGAGTAAAAGACTGTCATCGCTAACCGTCCCCTTACTCCTAGTTGTCACGTTAGCCTCACTGATCTCTTTGCGTCCCTGACTATTCTCTTCTTCTGCGTCGAGTACTGAAACAAAGCTCCATAAAGCCATAGCCTCTTCTTCCTGTTATTTTGTAGAAGTAGAAGCAGCATTTTCTTTCTTTTCATCATCATCCTCTTCTGTTAATCTTGAATCCAGCATCTGATTCATGACCAATGTCATTGAATTTATCCATTGTGGACAGTTTCTTTCGGAGTGAGGCTGTTGATGAAAGGTACAAAAATTTTCCATCCCTATGTCTGTTAGATTCATGGATGCATTCTTTTGAGGAGGGGGTTGGGACTGGTTGTTGTCATCCCTCTTCTTATAATATGGCCTGTAAAACTTTTGTGCTTCTTTCTCCTTTTCTAAGTCTATGATTTTGTTAGACAGCTTCTGTACCATTTTGGCCATACCTTCATAATCTGGTGTTTTCTCCTCTTTGGGCTTAGCAAACAGCAAAGTTCTCCTTTTCTCCCCTGACTGTTCAGGATAATCTTCAATGCTCTCCCTTTCAGCTTCCACTACCTCTGCCTCTTCATAAGTCTCCGTCAAAGTGGGCTTGGTCCTACCTTTGGCGAACATGGCCAAGTCAGGGCCTAAAGCTGATGTATAATACTCGATTAGGACCTTTTCTGAAGGTTTATCTACATCAGAGAAGTTTTTTAGATATGCTGTAAACCTTTGTGTAAAACTGTGCACTTTTTCCTTCTTTTCTTTCTTCAAGGCACAAAGTCCTTTCATAAGGGCAGCGTGAGTCTTTTGGACTGCATACTTGCTTCTAAACATTCTTTCGAAGGTATTCCAATCTGGAATGGAATTGGCGGGGAATCCAAAGGACCAGGAGGCTGCGGCTCCTTTAAGGGTATGTGGGAAGAGTCTACAAACCACATCTTCATGCTCCCCTGCCTTTAGTCCTTCTATAGCCAGATAGAAACTCTGCAGATGGTCATCTACCAATATCTTCTCATTTGGATCAAACTTAGGCAATAAATTTTCAAAGGCTTGAGGTAGGTCGTGCAAAGGTGGGGTCAGATTCAGCGGTGATCTGGCTTTCCATGCAGGTGGCGGGTTTGGAGGATTGAGTGGCTGGTTGGCGTTAACTCCTGCCATAAGTTGGGGTGGCGAGTGTGGAGGTGAACCAACAGGAGTGTGAACAGGAGAAATGTAGGGAGTCTCCGGGCCTTCTTGACTCAAAGGGAGCTCAACTTCTTGTAAGGCAGTCTCTACAAGCTCTTGCCAGTCTCCAACCAACACTGAATCTTCTATTAAAGGACGGTCTCTTCTCTTGTATTCTCTTCTAGGCAACTCGGGAATGATAGGCAATCCTCCAATCTTCTTTAAGTATGCCCTGGTGTGTCTTCTCAGATCATTAACAATCTCGTTGCGGACAGGGTATAGATGTTCTCTTTCTTCTTCTTCTGGAATTGAATTGCATGGTACACTACTTTCAGAACTGTAACCAACGGAATATTCGCGGGAAAACGGGTTTCCTCGGCCAGCCATGCACTGGCGGCCCTCCTTCTAGCACCAAAAACTGTTGAGGCCTGGAAATTCGCAGGAGGCAACAGTAAGGGATTCTCCCCAATCAACGTTCCCAACTAGCCCGTTGACTGTTTGGAATAGGGAATCCGTCCGGTTTGCGGTCCGGCTACCGTAGGTCAAGTAACAAACAAAGGCTTTACCGGTTGCGGCCCGGTCCACCGAGTTTTTTGTATTTTTATTTAAAAGAAATGATATGCACGTGCCTAACTAAATGCAGGGTAGTCAAGATGCAGGGAGCGGTCACAAAGTGATACGCATGTTCTTACCTCTCGTCTTGTGCTCACCGGCAACCAAACCAGATACAAACAGAAATAAACTAACTATCTAAACTATCCCTAAGGAGCAAAGTTATCATTTTAGATGAGCAATACATTTTCACATACAATAAGAAGAACCACAGGTAGCTGCTACTTCTTCTATAGCACATGAACGCTTACAGATATTCAAATAATCAGATAGCCGATCATTTTATAACACATTTATCGCTCATAGTGGAAATATACCCAGAAATTACTGAAGAACATTCAACAAGAACATAGGTTCAAAACATTAAATACTCTTACAGTAAATAAAAGACCGCTGAAAACGAAATAGTTCCTCTTCAACATCATTCATTGAATTGCATCAATACATTCCACATTTTACTCTTTCCAGCAGGCAAAATCGTAGTTTTCTTAGCAAAACGAGGTAGCTCCTCTTACAAATAAACAATTACAAATTCTTCCAGCGGAAAAAATCCCTTTTCCAGTCCTACTTCTCTATATTTAAACTAGAACCCCTGTCCCCTCAGCTGCCTCCCATCCTGTGGCTTTTCAGCATCCTTGACGATCCATCTTCTTCCTTGACTGTTGCGTTTTCCCAATCATTTCATAGGCGTTTATCTTCTGAACAATAACTGATGGATCTGCCTCGTCGGTGGCTCTGTCGTTTGTTTGTTTTGTCCTTTTCCTTGCTCTCGATTGCTTCAGCGATCTATGAGAATCCTCCTGCAAACAACTTTGGTGCATTATCAATTTAACTGAAAACTTAAACACTCAAACTTTCCAACCCAAATGATAGACCCACAAAGGGCCGGCCTGGTTTGTCCGGGTGAGTACTTGCGAAGGCTTAAGGCGGAAAACTGTAAATCGGTGGTTGGCCAACTTCTGCATTGGGCGGGACAAGACCTCAAGGGCCGCAACGACGGAGGAGCACATGAACCGGATGATTGAGGACCCGTGCGAACAGAGGAGGAGATCGGGTGTCGGGAAAAAGTGCTTCGGGAACCAGGAAGAGTGTCACAGCCGCAACAGCGGATGACACTAAGGTCGGAGACAAGCGACGAGGTGAAAGGAAAAGTTCGGGCGGGGGGACGGCAAGTCGGACGTCAGGTGAAAACTGAATCGGAGGCCAACTCCCTTCTTCCGGCCACAACAGCGGGCGAGCCGAAAATCTAGAGCCAACGACTTATACAGCGACTCGGGCGTCGGATGAAACTCCAGTCGGGCGGAAAGTTTGGTCAGGGAGCCGCAACGGCGGGTGAGGTGGGGCTCAGTATCTTCAGAAAGAGGCCCGATCCAAAGAGAAAAACAACAGCATGAAGCATCAAACTTGCAGCCAAAAATCAATTTTCTCGCTAAGGCAAATATCAATGTTCTTACGGGTAGTGAACAAACCAAACACGACCCAAACCAAACTGTACGCGACAAACAAAATAGTGGGTATTCAATATTCGAGAGGAAACAAACAGATATGCTTCGAGGGCACCAAGCCTTTGACAATCAATCCAAACAAACAAAGATGAGGAGGGGTCGCAGGGTTTAAGTGAACTAAAGTAGGGGAGAAACATTGCGATAGAAACACCTCCATATCCCCCAACAGTATTAACAGGTGGTCCTTCGGATACAGGGACATTTGACACATTAGGTCCCCCATGGGGTATGCATACTTTGGGGTAAGGAATTATAGGATAAGCAACTCCCGACGCTATAGGTTGGTAGTTGTGATTGAATATAGGTGGTTGATTTCCTAGATAGGTATAACCCCATGAAGCTTTACTAAAGTCCGGTTGAACCCATGAGAGCTGTCCCATGCCGGAGGAGGGGACTACCAAGTTGGTATTCGTGGAAGGTACACTGACTATTGGCCTCCCTACAGTGACATTTTTCCCCATGCTAGAAATTGTTCCCCTGGTTTTGTTCCTAAGATGTAAAAGAACAATAACCTCTCTCATTTTTTCTACAGGTGTCACAGAATGAGAGAATCAAATCTATCTCCGAGCCCTAATTTTTGGATCTCAGAAATTCCCTGTTTGATACATGGCTTTTAAATAAAAATATTGGGCAAAGGAAAACGATTCTAAAAGAATTGAGAGAGGTGTTTACTCATAATAAACTAGATAACAATAACCTCCCTCAGTTTTCCTATGGGTTTCAAATATTTGGAGAACCAAATCCATCTCTAAGCCCCAGTTTAGACCGAAATTTTAGAGCGCTCCAAGCCACCGAAATTGGCGTTTTTATTGTGAAAAGTCATCATTTTCAAATGATTATTCTGAGCCACTGGAGAATCATTTTTCAAAACGGTAAGAGGTTTTTATTCCTAACATGTCAAAGAAAAATAACCTATATTAGTTTTCCTACGAGTGTTTCATATTGGGATTATCAAGTCCATCTCTGAGCACTAATTTTTGGATCTCAGAATTTCCCTGTTTGACACATGTTTTTGAAATACAGATGTTGGGAAAAGGAAAACGAATCTCAAAGAACTGAGAGAGGTTTTTTCGCATAAAAAACCAATATACAAAAAACTCTCTCATTTTTCTGAAATATGTTTTTATTTGAGAGATATAGGTCAATATCGGAGCAACATATTTCCATAAATTTCTGCATTTTCTAGCCACCTCACAAATTCAGATTTGAGATAGGAAGAGAGGTTATCAGATCCATCTTTTGAGGATCTTGAATCTGCTTTGTAAAATTTATTTAAGCTCATTGAAGAATCATTGTAGAGGGTTCAACTTTGGAGACTCTTAGAAACTTTTTGTATTCAAGCTTCTCATGTTCTTGTCAATTAATACAAGCTCTTTTGCCATTACATGTTCAGATTTCATCTTCTTTCTGTTCTATACTTGTGCTTGGATGTTTAATTCATGTTTCTTATATTTACCTAATACAATATAGCTGTCATCCTATCTCTGTGTGGATAATTGGAATTACAAGTATCTTTCCTTGTTATGATTATCCATTCATATGTAAGTGCCTTATGTGTGAATATGCCAACATAGTGAGAATTCTTCATTTATTCACCTTTATTACAAACCCTATAAACATTGATAGTTAGAAGCCTTGTATATTTGGTTGAGTTTATGAATGTATTGAGTGAGTGAGGTGTTATTTGTCATTTGAATTGATCCACTGAGTAAACCATTGAAAAAATATTGAAGTTACCAGGCGTCTTCGAGCTGCAACCCAGAAGAGTTTCCTGGAGAGCTAACAGAAGGAAAGCTGAAAAATGTGTCGAAATGGAGATTTTGATAGGTTTTTCAGTGGGATCTGTAGGTGAAAGAAAGATGAAAAATGACATTGAGGTTATGCGCCAGATTGTGCGAAAATGGAATATTTACAAGGGGTTAAGCTTCCTTGACCCCGCCATCCCCCTGAGACAGTTGTTATTGTAGAAAGGAAACTACAACAAGAAGGAGTGCTAATTAGCAGAATTACTAAACTTACCCAACCTGACAAAAGGCACATTGACCGTTCATGCCTGCAAGAAGCAATTGGTATGTAATTGTTTGTATTTATGAGATTGACTAACAAATGCCGTTGTTAACACATTTTGCAGAGTCATAGTGCAGATTGAAAAATTGGTTTTGCTCTGACCAAGAAGGTAAAAGAGGATCAACGCCAAGAATATTAACAACATGAAACATGCACAAGATACCTATGGACACAGGAAAGATGCTACGGGGGAAAAGCCAAGAAATCCAAAAGAGAGCAGAAAGCCACTCCAATGCTGGAGATGTGGAGGACCCCATTTGCACCGGAGTTGTCCACATGGGGAAGGGTATGTAAGGCCAACTTACGATGTCCAAGGTCACAGAATTGAAGCTATTGGGAAGAGGGAACAACAGAGTTTCCTAGATGTTGCAACTACCATAAGAAGCATGCGGGAAGAGTTGTAGGATTGCAAGGAAGAAAATAAGAGGCTGGTGGTGTGTACTAATGCATGCAATCAAGGACTTGGGGGAGTCCGTACATAAGACAACCACATAGTGGGACTAAAGAGGAGTTCCAGATCGTAGCATTGGACAAGTGAAATGCAGAAGGAGCACCATGATCCCGATGAGGCTACATGGGAACTGGAGGGTGCCATGCGATTGGCACATCCATTTTTGTTTAATTTTGTAGAACACTGAGGGTGGTGCCGGTATAGAATTTTGTTTAATTTTGTTAAGCAGTGAGGACAATGCTGTTGTAGGGGGAGGGGAATGTGACACCCTGGTTTCAAACCCCAATTGCATTAAATTATATATGATGTATATAACGTTATTAAATCATGGTGTGGAGTTTAAGGCAAAGGGGCCGCCATGGATTTGGCATTTTACGTTTCGAGAATTAAAATCGATGCCGATGGCACATTATATCTTTCTACATTATGTAAATATGCAATTAATAAAATACCTACAAATAACTATGTCAATGCAACATTAAAGAGATGAGGGCATGATTTCACAAGGAATAGGGGGGGGTATTCAAACCTTTGAGCCAATGGGGAAAAGCCAAATGTCAAAGAGAGAACCCATCAAGGTGTCAACTACCTTTCTTGTCTTATTCACCCAATCATTTATTACTGCCAGAAATTGGTTGAGTTAGTCATTGCATGGAGATGGCAAGAGTATGGCAGTCCAAATTCGAATCGGAGAAGCCATCAGTTTTTGGGAAAAGTGATTTTGACTTATGGGGCAAGTTAAAACCCAAAAATACCTGCCCATTCCTTCATGCATCCACGTTTTTCTCCTCCTCACATTTTTGGAGCTGCTGTGCATTCCCCATTCACGTTTTTGTAGTTTCCCGTGTTTTTACCATGGATGGGAAGTTTTTTTTTTAACATTCAGTGGTTGGGATCTCTGCTGGGTGTTTTGGTTGTTGTTTTCCCCATTACCCAGCTGAGAAAATCCATTTTTGGGTGTTGCACAGTCAAGGGAGAGTAGATCCATGAATTGATGGATTGAAGGGGTCGTTTTTGCCCACGTGAAGCCCATAGAACGTTTCTGAAACGAATTGCTCATCCTGGGTCATTTTTTCCCCAGTTTACTAGTCCATTTGGGTTGCAAACCCATCCATTTTAGTTATTTTCTGTGGCTGGGAGGGTAGACCCACGATTTGGGTGTGAATAGAGGTCATTTTTTCCTTTGAAAGGCCATCAAACGTTTTCTGTGGCGATTTGGTCACTTGGTTCATTTTTCCCCATTTTCCATTTTCGATTTTGGGTTCCTAGGACGTTTTTGTCCATACCCAGCACTTGTCTTTTGTTGTGTAGTGCATCCTTGTGTTGGCTAGGCTGAGTAAGTCTAAGAACCCATATGTTATTGGGTTGACTGTGTTTGGATGTGATTATTGGCTTGACTGTGGGTGTTTAGTCTTGTTGTGTGTGAGTCTGTGTCCCCTAGTTCCTTGTGAGAATCATGCCCAACTCAGGGGTGGAAGTGATGCTAAGAGATTAAGGAGCACACTGGCCTATGGTTTGGTGTAACGTTGGAGCAACATATCTAGTTGCAGACAAGCTTCTTCATAAGATAAGTATCTCTTGTGTCAATCTCTACATTTGTATTTGTTTAATGAAATATTATGAAGAAGTTGAATGCTTACATAAATGTAATTGCTTCCGCTGTATTTGCAATTGTTATGCATCTATACATGTTGTTAATTGAATGCATTTTACTATCATGTTCATGGGACTTAAATTTCTCGGGTTTGATATGATTATAGTCACGTTCCCTCTCTGGTAGAGTGGTGGGGACATGACAGTGTGGTATCAGAGCTCATGTTGCAGCATTGGGACTGAATGGGCCATGAAGAATAGCTTCCAGAGGAAGAATCAACCTCTATGTTCAGTAGGAAAGAGTGTTAGACAAAAAAATTCTAAATTTTTTCTAAGTGTGAAAAATTTCCTGTCGGCCCAGTTAGCTGAAGCAGAGCCGATGCGTGTCGAGTGAGAGTTGAAACTTGAGCCACTGCATGTCGGGTGGAAGTTTAAATTTGAGCCGACGAATTTCATGTGGAAGTTGAAATTTGAGCCGATGCATGTCGGGTGGAAGTTGAGATTTTCGCCGACGTCAGAGAGAAGACAATTTTTTTTTTGAAAATTTTTCCAAGTGTTGGAATCGACAGAATTTTAGTGAATTTTGCCGATACGTCGACTAATTTTCACTGACGCACATAAAAAAACTTTGGAAGTTTCCACCGAAACACGTTGGGTGGAAATTCAGATTTTTTCCAACACAGCGAAAAGATTGGCAAGTTTTCGATCGAAAGAAAGTTCATAATTTTTTTCGAAATGACGACATGCTAGAATTTTTCCAATTGGATGAAAATGGAGAAGTTTGCCTATACGTGTCGGACAAATTTGAAAATTTTTGTCGAGACGTTGAAAGGAAACCTGATTGGAGGAAAGCTGAAAAATGTGTCGAAACATAGATTTTGACAAGTTTTGCAGTGGGATCTGCAGGTATTAGAAAGATGAAAAATGACATTGAGGTTATGCACCAGATTGTGCGAAAATGGAAGATTTACAAGGGTGCAATCCCCCTTGACTCCATCATCCCCCTGAGACAGTCATTATTGTAGAAATGAAACTAGAACAAGAAGGAGTGCTAATTAGCAGAATTGCTAAACTTAGCCAACCCGAAAAAAGGCACATTGATCGTTCATGCCTACAAGAAGCAATTGGTAAGTAAATTCTTCAATTTCTGAGATTGACTAACAAACGATATTGTTAAAATTTTTTGCAGAGTCATAATGCTGATTGAAAAATTGGTCTTGGTCCGACCAAGAAGGTCAAAGAGGATCAACGCCAAGAATATTAACAACATGAATCATGCACATGGGAAATATGCTATGAGGGAAAAGCTAAGAAATCCACAAGCGAGGGTGCTAGGTAAAGCACCAATGTCCAAGCCACCATAGAAGCTGAGCACACAAAAAATGCTAGAGAAAAATATGCAGCTACAAGAGTTGTATATAAATGAAAATACATATACATACATATACATATATAGATACGCATACACACATATACATATATATACATATACAAATATAAATGAAAATATGAACATTTGTTTTTGGAAATTCAACGAACTAAATGTTATTTATATATAGATATCTATACTTCTCATGGACATTACTAGTTGAATACTTAAAATACTAACTTAACAATAAGAGTTAATTAGGGAGACCATGTGTCATTTTTTTTCCAAAGAAAAAAGACGTAATTTTTTTATATAAAAACAAAATTACATTATGCACAATGCAAGTATACATTTCCTGTCCATGACTATTTAAGGCCCATGTCATTACATAAACATTGCATGATAGAACTGTAGTTCATTACAAAAAAGAAGCATGTAAAAATATGATAATAAGACCCTTCCAACTTCTTCCTCTGTATCAGCATAAAAAACACTATATTTGTTTTCTGCATATTTTTTGCTCTATTATGCACATATGATGTATCGTTTCTTTTATTGTTATGTTCCCTCAAAATATCAATCAAAATATTCATTGCTCAAATCGTTGTTGTTCAATCATGTTGCCTTCTACAAATGGTCCGTGATAGAATAAAAAAAAATCCTCATTATGTGCGCTAGCCACCTTCCAAGTACCAAAATCTAGTTGAATCCCTTGCTTTGAAAGAGAATTTGCAGTGGAGTTCCTTTCCTTGTATACATGACCTCAAGATAATGATTCAAAAGTATTTATGAGTCTTAAGAATTTTGTTGGAATACATTAAAGCCACTCACAACTTAGGATAAAATAATTAATTATTATTTGATTAATTATTCACCCACTAGCATAATTAGTTGGCATCCACTTGCACCTTAAAGTCAATACATGCCATCTATATCCTAGGAATGATTTATTTCTAATTATGGGTTGATCTTGACCACCTTTTTACCATCCAGAATTAGTATACAAGACTTTACAACAGATTCTGCTTTATTCTGCTTTTCCTGCTTTTCTATGGATAAGATAAAAGCTAGCCAACTAGGAAACTGACAGCTTTTGTTTCCAACCCATCCTCCATTAGTTTTTCTCCATTTTCTAGGATTAACATGTTTTTTCATCTCCTTGACAACTCACTCATGCTTTTTCCAACTCGTGAGGTCCTTGATAGATTTGGGAAGTGCTTTAGCCACCTATGGGGGGTTGCTATATTTTGGTAAGTCAGCCTTTTTGAGATTTATGAGTTGTTTCCATACAATTCAATTTTTCTATGAGGGATGTACTATTTATGTACACTATTATCCATTATTATTCAATGGAAGGATACACACCAATATTCATCTCTTCATTCATGTGATTCAGTCTCTTTTCTTCTCTCTATTTTTCCTTTGTATGCTTGTGAGAATTCTTAG
>LPNX010095571.1:209548-248239 GCA_001517045.1 Pseudotsuga menziesii
CCGTGCTTCTTCTTAGAATCATTGATCATAGAATTGATCTATTATTTCTACATTGTTTTAGAGCTATAGGGAGGACAAACTTGCCATGTTCTATATCATCAAGGTTGATCAAGTTCTACAGAGTTGAGGAGCGCATCCAGTCTCCTATCCCTCTTTGAAGAAGAGCTTGTCTAGCTTAAAATATTTTCTCTTAGTTTGTTTTGCAGGTTGTAGAGAGTATCTACTATAGAATATCAACACCTTCAATATGGATTCAAAATTTCCTCTACTATCTCCTTTCAACCATGCTGATTGGAAGCCAAATATGAGTGCATACTTGAAGAGGCAACATCTCTTTGATGTCTCCATTGGTGCATTGAGCGAACCTAAGTCTTATGAAGAGAAGATTGATTGGATAGATAACTGTGATAGAGCTTATGGAATTATGTGTTTGGGAATATCTCCAAATATATATCATCTCATAGATTCTGCTGAATTTCCATTTGACCTTTGGAAAATTTTGGACAAAGCTTTTGGTTTGCAGGAAATAGAAGATGAAGCATGGAGTGAACCCATCATCTCCTCTTGTTCTCTTTCTCAAGATTTCTTGGCCTCTACATTATCTGATGAATTTGATCATGATGAAGAAGTTTCTCATACAGTTCATGTTTCTTCCGCCCTCTTTGATTTGAATGCTTCCTCCTTCAATCAAGAAGCAAATATTGAAGAGCCATCTTTTTCTGTGTCTCTTGAAGGTGATTTTTCTTCTTATGATACTATTGATGAAAAAGAAGTAACATATGGAGCTGATGCTGATATTTATTATGATCCTATAACCCATTCATTGTTCTCTAAATGTCCTATCTTAGATTCTGAGATCTATGTGCCAGATCCTTCACACTTTATGCATGCCTCTCTCATTGATGGTGTGCAACCCAATGATTTCCAGGATGTTTGCTTAGCCAAATCAAGCCTTATTTGTGTCATACCACTTACCTTAATTGATATAATGTGCTTAAACATCTCCTCCTTTATTCTTGGCATCAATACTCAGAACCTCCTTGAAGATTGTGAAGATCTCATTCTTTCCTCTTTTCATACAGAGGATTCATAACCAGTGTATTCCCATGAGTCTACTGATATGCTTATATGTGATCCTTTGGATTATGATTTAGAATAATATTTGAAGGTTGATACACATATAATACCACCATCCATACCATATACAATACCTCTGAATAATGCAAAGACTATACAAATCCCAATCTCACTAATTGATTCCTCATTGGTCTCTTATGCAGTGATATTTATCTTACATGGTTTGAAGTCTTTCGTATATTTCAGTGGCTGATTATCCATGTCCTTAGTAATATTTGGAATGATATTAAACATGTTTGGATATTTTCTAAACACTTATGGTTCAGATCTTATGCCCATCCATCATTCAGATTTTTACACCTGTCAGTTTTCCCTAGTTGCTCATAATTTTTCTAATCTAGCCCTATATCCTCATGGAGCCATTGAAGCCTTTGTCCTTGATATTCCATATGATAATATTTATGATATATCAGAGTTTTATCAGCCTCATATCAGATCTATACAGGTGCTACATCATATTGGAAGATTGACATGTGATTCACATCACAATTTTGCAGCTACTCAGGGAATTGGGTGTGAAATAAATAGTCTTAATTTTTGTACTCTTTGGGAAGGAGTATGCACATATCTATTTTCCATTTCAAATTATGTTTGCATATTAGAGTTTTATAGCATAAATAAGCATTCGGATAATTCTCCTACTTCATCAGATGATGAGATACAAGGACTCTCTCCTCTTCCTTCTTGCAGGTTCTACACTCCAGCGCATGATCATGGAGTTCATGATTTCTTCAGTAAGTCCTTCATCCAGAAGCAGTTAAGTCAGCTCATTAAAGTGAAGATGAAGATATGTTGAAGACATATTTCAAAATTTGTGCCTTGTCCTATCTTGAGGGAGGATTTTCCCCATGTGGTTTTTCCTCTTTCCTCACTTTTTTGGATATAATAATTGTTAAAGGGTGAACATAGCCTTGTTGTCGGGCCCCATATGCATCCATATGCATCCATATTTTTTGCCATACCATTATAAAGTCAGAATTATAAAGGGGTGTGGGAATATATTAAGGGCCACTCACAACTTAGGATAAAAAAAAATCATTATTTGATTAATTATTCACCCACTAGCTTAATTAGTTGGCATCCACTTGCACCTTTTTAAAGTCAATACATGCCATCTATAGTCTAGGAATGATTTATTTCTAATTCTGGGTTTATCTTGACCACATTTTGACCATCCAAAATTAGTATATAGGACTTTACAGCAGATTATGCTTTTTCTGCTTTTCTTGCTTTTCTATGGATAAGATAAAAGCTAGTCAACTAGGAAATTGGCAGCTTTTGTTTCCAACCCATCCTCCATTATTTTTTCTCCATTTTCTAGGATTAGCATGTTTTTTCCATCTCCTTGAGAAATCACTCATGCTTTTTCCAATTTGTGAGGTCCTTGATAGATTTGGGAAGTGCTTTAGCCACCTGTGGGGGTTTGCTATATTTTGGTAAGTTAGCCTTTTTGAGCTTTATGAGTTGTTTTCATACAATTTGATTTTCCTACGAGGGATGTACTATTTATTTACACTATTATTCATCATTATTCAATGGAAGGATACACACCAATATTCATCTCTTCATTCATGTGATTCAGTCTCTTTTCTTCTCTCTATTTTTCCTGTGTATGCTTGTGAGAATTCTTAGTAGCAAGATCTATTTCTTGTGCTTCTTCTTAGAATCATTGCTCATAGCATTTATCTATTATTTCTACAACTTTCTTCACCAAATTTTGTAGAAAATTATTTTGACATTTTTGGGTACAATTTGTCCAGTTTATGATATTCTTTGAGTCACCAAAAACTTGTAATTTCTGACATCCATTTTCCTTTGCAAAACATAAAAGAACTTTTAGTGCCATCAACTCAAGTATAATTGTTTGTTCCTTCTCCTAGTCACAAGGAGACCATGTGCCATCCAAAGTGGTTTATTAAATATAATGATTATTTAATATGATAATGGGTACACATATATCATTGTCATATTTGATTCTATGCGCTTAACATTAAGTGTATTATATATAAGCAAAGGATAGTGGCTTAGTAGCTAGTCTTACTTTGCATTTTTATTTATTTATTTATTATATTTGCCATTTGCTATTAGTAATTTTACTTTTAATAAGTTAATCTAGAATAAGTTAGAAATACAATACATAAAAAATAACTAATTAAAATTTGCTATTTTTAAAATTTTAATTAAAAATAGATATAACCAATTTCATCTGAAATAAACAAAAAAACAATGATCATTTATCACTCATTAAAAATGGTGATAATCCAATGAAAATGATGCATTGGATGGGTGAGATCCAATGCACAGAGAGAATCCAATATTTTTAATCTCGTTGTATCAACTATGCAATATTTTCCACCATAAAGAAGAAAATTGAGATAATACTGTGTTGTGTTTTAGACGATGAGAAAAACTTGGCATGGGAGAGTTATGGAATTATGCCAAGTTGAAAGATGCCTTTCTTTTTAGAAGAAATTTGAAAGATGCCTTATGGAATTATGGAATTATGCCATTGCTAAGGTATTGAAATCCCAAAATGAATGTTGAGGCAACTCAATATACCATTTTGCGGCCACCTTGGTGAGATTTCTTTGAAACAATCTCAGACAGATGGAACCATCCATCAAAGAATTGGATGAGCACCACTAATGATATGTCATCATGTGGTTTTTGGGATATTCACTGGTTTTACCATCGAATTTTGGTATATCAGAGGGTAAATTAACAGGGATAGTTGACCATGAGGTATCGTGATGGATGGGGTTGTTAATAAATCTAGATAGATAAGTCAAATATAAAGTAGCCAAAAATGGTAACTGTTGATTAGGTTGAGGATAATGGTAAGATTGATAAGGCATCTGCGAACCAGTAGGATAGTAAGTTGATTGATAAACGAGAGTGGACGATGTTCCCATTACTGGTTGATTGGGTAGTTGATTCACAAATGACCCTCCTAAGGGTCCTCCTGGTGGTGGGTCGCTTGTACGAGGTGGTCCTCTAGATGACAAGCCTCCAGGTGGTGGACCTTCGGAAGGTGGGCCTCCAAAAGGTGGTCCTCTAGGTGGAGGACCTCTAAAAGGTGTATCTCCAGGTGGAGGACCTCTAGAAGGTGCACCTCCATATCCCCCAACAGTATTAACAAGTGGTCCTTCGGATACAGGGACATTTGACACATTAGGTTTTCCCCATGGGGTATGCATACTTCTGGGGTAAGGAATTCTAGGATAAGCAACTCCCGCGCTATAGGTTGGTAGTTGTGATTGACTATAGGTGGTTGATTTCCTAGATAGGTATAACCCTATGAATTAGTTTTACTAAAGGCTGGTTGAACCCATGAGAGCTGTCTTGTGCTGGAGGAGGGGACTACCAAGTTGGTATTCGCGGAAGGTACACTGACTACTGGCCTCCCTACAACGACATTTTTTCCTGTGCTAGAAATTGTTCCCCTGGTTGATAAAGCAATTTGGGCTAGGGTTTCCTCCCCAGTCGTGGAAGGTACAGGAGAATTCGAAACAAATGGGAGATTTTGGACTAGTGGGGCAGGGATGGAGGGTTGAAATGAATGATAAGTGACCACGTTTTGAACTGGTGACCCTGATTTAGGAGTAACATGACATTGCGAAGGAGCACAATATTTTGGACTGGATGCTCTCGAACGAGCAAGGAAGGGAGACAAGCTTATTTGCTTAAGTTTATCCCCGATTCTTTGTAAATGAGTAAGGGTCTGATGAACATGCCCAAGGATATCCTCATCTGGAATGAATATGGGTTCTTGAGGGGGAGTGACATAAGGTAAGCTAGTAGTTCCATACTCAAAGATGGCCTATCCTAAAGAAGTCTCCCAAAAAGGAGCAATTGGACCAAAATAAGATGCCACAGTATCGTCTGATGGATGGGTAAAACCCCAATATCATGCCATGGATATACCCTCCATTTGAAGATGAAAGGTTTTATCTTCTACAGAAGGTTGCTGAACTATCAAAGGAGTGGATGGATTTTCAAAGGAAGAAATTTCTTCCCCGGATTCAGTAACCAAAATTCCTTCTACATGTGAATTAGTTGTATCCGATTGGTCCATGGTTTCCCTTTCTCTTTCTCCCACAGAAGGAGGAAAGTCAGGTGGTAAACACTGCAACCTACGAGATCATCTCATAGGTAACCCATCCAGAATGTTGGTCAGAAACTTCTACTCTAAAGTCTTATCAAAATAAGAGATCACACATAAAAAATCCTACGCAAGCTAATGCCAAAAGCAAACTAAAGTGATAGGAGGGGCTAATGAAAATCCGGTTCCTCATTAGGATTGTTAAGTTGTCACAACTCATGATATACCACATGATCCAATAGTAAAACACGACAAGGATGATTGGGACCGTACTCTTTCCTGAATACCTGACTACCTGGATGGAACATGCGTAGTAGCTCCCTGATTACTATTATCGGTGTATTTCTCCAACAAGATGAACAAAATAATCTTCTCAGTTGGTGTGGGTTTCCTGGAGGGGTCTCCTGATATATAGAAGGTATGTGGGATCTCAAATCCATGTTATTGCTGTCAAATGCACAACCGTTCGAAAGGGGCCTTTCGATATACTACCGAGTACATGAAGAACACTTCGATATACCTTAAAGATTTTCTATATACTGGTTGGTACGTGGAAGAACTACACGATCCCTGGGATGCAGTGCAGGCCAGAACCGACAAGTCCTATGTTTATAGATGCTGGAACAAGTCTTCTAACCTATCACTCAAATTACTAATGATTTTACCCTAAGTTATCATTGATTTTATCTTGATGGTTAGTGGATGCTTTTGGAGTGTGGATCAATTTGAAAGAGTACAGATCTAGATGCAATGCAACTGTTCTCTTTAATGAACTTTACCTAGAGTAAGAGAGAGACATTTCCTTTTTCCAAATGAGAGTACTATGCAACTTTCAACAATTTCACCTTCGAGCTTTCAAAAGATTTCCAAAACACACAACAGTTTCCAACACTAAGCCTAAGAGATCTCTGAGATGAAAAGGAAAGAGAAGCTTCTAACGTCTAAATGCCTATGCTTTCTTAATCAATGCAAAAATAAATCTTTTAATCACTCAAGCAAACCAAAAGAAATCAAAGCAAATAAGAAAAGTTTTTTTCGTTTTTGATGTAATTTGAAAAAGAAAGGGATAAAAGATCACACAAAATGAAGTGCAAGATATTACAACAATTTTCTCTCCTACAGATCAAAGATCAATTTTTAGAAGGTTGATAGGAAAACTATGAACCCAAGACTAAAATCCACACAAAACTCTCAATTTCAAAGCTTCCTATTAACCAAATTTTAAGATATAAATCCAAAGAGGAAGATTGAGCTAAAACCACTATCATACCCGCCAATAGGACATAATGCAAATTAACAACAAACCACAGAGAAACAAAAATTTTGAAGGACAAGCCTCAAAGCTGGAGATGACCTACCTCGACGCACTTTGAAGCGCTGCACCAAGGTGTCAGGAGTGGGTCAATGCTCCTTGTCTGCTACTAAAAGGCGTCAGTGATGCACAATGCTGAAAGAGGACATGCACCAATGACACTTTATGGAAGTAGTCAGTAGGCGTCAACAGGGATCCGACGCTCTGTCAAAGTCACCCAGGTGCGTCAGCGGATCTAGAGAAAAAAAAAGGCCAGTAACCTGTAGGATACACCAATGTGGATCAAACTGGAATGAAAGTGAGGTAAAACACATACCATATGTAACACCCTAGTTTCGACCCCCAATTGCATTAAATTATATATGATGTAAATAATGTTATTAAATCATGGTGTGGAGCTTAAGGAAAAGGCCCCACCATGGATTTATCATTTTACGTTTCGGCAATTAAAATCAATGCCGATGGTTATCGTGCTAGCCGATGGCACAGTATAATTTTCTACATCATGTAAACATGCAATTAATAAAATACCCACAACTAGCTATGTCAATGCAACATTAAAGAGATGGGGGCATGATTTCACAAGGAATGGGGGGGGATATTCCAACCTTTGGGTCAGTGGGGAAAATCCAACTATCAAAGGGAGAACCCATCAAGCTATCAACTACCTTTCTTGTATTATTCACCCAATCATTTATTACTTCCAAAAATTGGTTGAGTTAGTTATTAAATGGGGATGGGAAGAGTATGGCTGTCCAAATTCGAAATTGAGAAGCCATCAGTTTTTGGGAAACGTGATTTTGACTTATGGGGCAAGTTAACACCCAAAAATTCCTGCCCATTCCTTCATGCATCCAAATTTTTCTCCTCCTCATGTTTTTGGAGCTGCTGTGCATTCCCCATTCACGTTTTTGCAGTTTCCTATGTTTTCCCCATGGATGGGAAGTTGTTTTGTTAACATTCAGTGGCTGGGATCTTTACTGGGCATTTTGGTTGTTGTTTTCCTCATTACCCAGCTGAGAAAAACCATTTTTGGGTGTTGCACAATCAAGGGAAAGTAGATCCATGAATTGGGGGATTGAAGGGGCCATTTTCTCCCATGTGAAACCCATAGAACATTTCTAAAACGAATTGCTCATCTTGGGTCATTTTCCCCCCAGTTTACTAGTCTGTTTGGGTTGCAAACCCATTCATTTTAGTTATGTTCTGTGGATGGGAGGGTAGAACTATGATTTGGGTGTGAATAGAGGTTGTTTTTTCCTTTGGAAGGCCATCAAATGTTTTCTATGGTGATTTGGTCACTTGGGTTGTTTTTCCCCATTTTCCATTTTTGATTTGGGTTCCAAGGACGTTTTTGTCCATACCCATAACTTGTCTTTTGCTGTGTAGTGCATCCTTGTGTTGGCTGGGCTGAGTAAGTCCAAGAACCCATCTATTAATGGGATGACTTTGTTTGGATGTGATTATTGGCTTGATTGTGGGTGTATAGTATTGTTGTGTGTGAGTCTGTGTCCCTTAGTTCCTTCTGGGAATCATGCCCAGCTCGAGGGTGGTAGTTATGCCGAGAGATTAAGGAGCACACTGGCCTATGGTTGGGTGGAGCCTTACAGCAACACAAATATTTGCAGACAAGCTTCTTCATAAGACAAGTATCTCTTGTGTCAATCTCTACATTTGTATTTGGTTAATGAAATATGATGAACAAGTTGAATGCTTACATAAACATAATTTCTTATGCTGTATTTGCAATTGTTATGCATCTGTACATGTTGTTAGTTGAATGCATTTGATTATCATGTTCATGGGACTTAAATTCCCCAGGTTTGATAGAATTATAGTCATGTCCCCTCTCTGGTAGAGTGGTGGGGATGTGACAGTGTGGTATCAGAGCTCATGTTGCAGAAATGGGCCTCAATGGGCCATGAAGAACAACTGACAGAGGAAGAATCAACCTCTGTTTTCAACATAAAAGAGAGGCATATATAAAAATACTAAAATTTTTCTAAGTGTGAAAATTTGCTTGTCGACCCAGTTAGCTGAAGCGGAGCCGATGCGTGTTGAGTGGAAGTTGAAATTTGAGCCAACGCATGTCAGGTGGAAGTTGAAATTTGAGCCGACGCGTGTTGGGAGGAAATTGAGATTTTCGTCGACGTCAGAGAGAAGATGAATTTTTTTTTGAAAAATTTTCAAGTGTCAAAATCGGCATAATTTGGTGAATTTTTTCGATAAGTCGGCTGAGATTCGCTGATGCACATCGAAAAAATTTGGAATTTTCCACCGAAACACACCTGGTGGAAAGTCATAATTTTTCCAATGCAACGGAAAGATTGGCAAGTTTTTGCTCGGAAGAAAGTTTGGAATTTTTCCGAAACGACGGCAGGTTGGCAATTTTGTCGATCGGATGAAAATGGAGAAGTTTGCTGATAGGCGTTGGAAAAATTTGAATTTTTTTTCCAATACGTTGGAAGGAAACCTGATTGGAGGTGTTAGCTCTCCAGAAAAATCTTCTAGGTTGCAGCTCGAAGATGCCTGGTAACTTTAGTATTTTATTAATGATGGGTAATATGGATCAAGAAAAGATACTTGCACTTACATATGAATGGCTAGTCATAACAAGGAAAGATACTTGCAATTCCAATTATCCACACAGAGATAGGATGACAACTATCTTGTATTAGGTAAATAACATGAATTAAACTTGATAAGAAGCCTCTACTGATTAGAATTAGGAGTAGGAAATAGAGTAAGCTCTTTATATGTGCAAATAGAATTTTCTAGTTATTGGTTGTTGAATAATTAGGATAGGCTACATGCATGCTACAGGTTTGTAGGGGATCAGTTGTAAAGCTAGTTCTTGAAAGGTGTTCAGAAGAAGATTGTACTGCTGACTCCATGCCAAATGGAACACTAGACTAGGTTCTGTATTTTGTTGTCCAGGAAAGGCATCAGATCTATGGTTCTTGGAACCTCACAGGGAGGATTCCATCCCCGAGTAGGAGCCAGATGTTATCTCCTCAAATAAAATAGTCAAGTTTGTTTATTTTAGGTGATAGGAAGTCATTTAAAAATATATTAGTATTTTTTTAAGGCTCATTTTTTAGAGCTTTAGGTATGTAATAAAGTTTGAAAAACATTTGATTTGGGTTTTCCTTCAAAAAAGTCAAAAATCAGGTTTTGGTGGCTTAGGTGGACATTTCAACTGTTCATTAGCCACTGAAAGCAGAGCTTTCGGCAGCTAAAGTGCGAAATTTGTGGCTATTTTAGCCACCGAAATCACAGAAGCTTGGAAACGATGAGCATGTTTTAGGAAAACTCAATTTTCTCAGCCGCAGAGAGGCCGTTTTACACGCTCAAATAGTCGATTGACAACCAAAAATCCCCATATTTCCAATGATACTTTCATATTTGCATTTAGAGCTTGGAAAATCAGTCAAAAGTCACCCACAAGATGAGGCAGTGTTTTTCAAGAATGTGGCATTTTTACTATGGCGAGTCATCATTTGAAAATGATGATTCTGGGCAACTGAAGAACCATTTAAAGAAACAGAAGACGGTTTTGTGCATAAGATGTCAAAGAAAAATAAAGTCTCTCATTTTTTCTATAGGTGTCACAGAATGAGAGAATCAAATCCATCTCTGAGCCCTAATTTTCGGATCTCAGAAATTCCTTGTTTGATACATGGTTTTTAAAAACAAATGTTGGGCAAATGAAAACGAATCTCAAAGAACTGAGAGAGGTTTTTTCTCATAATAAACTAGAGAACAATAAAATATCTCAGTTTTCCTATGGCTATCATATATTTTGAGAACCAAATCCATCTCTGAGCCCCAGTTTAGACCAAAATTTTAGAGTGCTCCAAGGCACCGAAATTGGCGTTTTTATTATGAAAAGTCATCATTTTCAAATGATTATTTTGAGAAACTAGAGAATCATTTTTCAAAACGGTCACAGTTTTTTATTCCTAACACTTCAAAGAACAATAACCTCTATCAGTTTTCCTACGGGTCTTTCATATTGGGAGAATCAAGTCCATCTCTGAGCACTAATTTTCAGATCTCATAATTTCCCTGTTTGACACATGTTTTTGAAATACAGATGTTGGGCAAAAGAAAACGAATCTCAAAGAACCGAGAGAGTTTTTTCTAATAAAAAACCAATATACAAAAAAAACTCTCATTTTCCTGAAATATGTTTTTATTTGAGAGATATAGGTCAATATCAGAGCAACATATTTCCAAAAATTTCTGCATTTTCTAGCCACCTTACAAATTCGGATTTGAGATAGGAAGAGAGGTTATCAGATCCGTCTTTTGAGGATATTGAAACTGATTTGTAAAGTTTATTCAAGCACATTGAAGAATCATTGTAGAGGGTTCAACTTCGGAGGCTCTTAGACACTTTTTGTATTCAAGCTTCTCATGTTCTTATCAATTAATACAAGCTCTTTTGCCATTACATGTTCAGATTTCATCTTCTTTCTGTTCTATACTTGTGCTTGGATGTTTAATTCATGTTTATTCTATTTACCTAATACAAGATAGCTGTCATCCTATCTCTGTGTGGATACTTGGAATTGCAAGTATCTTTCCTTGTTATGATTATCCATTCATATGTAAGTGCCTTATGTGTGAATATGCCAGCATAGTGAGGATTCTTCATTTATTCACCTTTATTACAAACCCTATGAACATTGATAGTTAGAAGCCTTGTCAATTTGGTTGAGTTTATGGATGTCTTGAGTGAGTGAGGTCTTATTTGTCATCTGACTTGATCCACTGAGTAAACCATTGAAAAAATATTGAAGTTACCAGGAATCTTCGAGCTGCAACCTAGAAGAGTTTCCTGGAGAGCTAACAGAAGGAAAGTTGAAAAATGTGCCGAAATAGAGATTTTGACAGGTTTTTTAGTAGGATCTGCAGGTGCAAGAAAGATGAAAAATGACATTGAGGTTATGAAGTAGATTGTGCGAAAATGGAAGATTTACAAGGGGGCAAGCCCCCTTGACCCCGCCATCCCCTTGAGACAGTTGTTATTGCAGAAAGGAAACTACAATAAGAAGGAGTGCTAATTAGTAGAATTACTAAAATTACCCAACCTAACAAAAGGAACATTGACCGTTCATGCCTGCAAGAAGCAATTGGTAAGTAATTGTTTGAATTTATGAGATTGACTAACAAATGACGTTGTTAACACATTTTGCAGAGTCAGAGTGCAGATTGAAAAATTGGTTTTGCTTCGACCAAGAAGGTAAAAGAGGATCAACGCCAAGAATATTAACAACATGGATCATGCACAGGATCCCTATGGACATGGGAAATATGCTATGGGGGAAAAGCCAAGAAATCCACAAGAGAGAAGAAAGCCACTCCAATGCTGGAGATGTGGGGGACCCCATTTGCGCTAGAGTTGTCCACATGGGTAAGGGTATGTAAGGCCAACTTACGATGTCCAAGGTCATGAAACTGAATCTGTTGGGAAGAGGGAACAAGACAGTTCCCTTAATGCTGCAACTACCATAAGAATCCTGGGGGAAGAGTTGCAGGATTGCAAGGAAGAAAATAAGAGGCTGGTTAAGGCTCTGGTACAGAAAAACCAGTTGACTACAAACATGCTATAGATTTTGGAAAATATCCAAATGCAAATAAACTTTGGGCATCAGTTAATCGAGGTAGAAGGGAGTAGGAGAAATTCCCATGAGAATAATGAGAAGCTTAACCCAAGGAAGAAAGGTTTTAAACCTCCTCACCTCCTGAAGAAGTAAAGGCATCCATCACAAGCTGTGATTGATCCGACCAGAGTGATGAGGGAAAAGTCAAAGGAACCCCTCAAATGTTGGGGATGTGAAGGACCCTATCTGCATAGGAATTGTCCACTTGAGAATAGGAATTAGGGTCAAGTCCCTAGCAACCAAGAAGCTGAAATTATGGGTCAGGAATCATGGATCATTCCTAAAATTTGTGCAATTATAAGAGCACCAGGAAGGTCATAACTCAATTGTGGTGGAAGTTCAGGGTGAGATTGTTGAACATACTGTTTCTGTTTTGATTGAACCTGGATTGACTCACAGCTATATCACCCCTGGACTTATTGATATGTGCACTTTGAAGAAGTCAAAGCATAGAAGATCATGGTTAGTATGACTAGCCACTGAAACTACAAATTAGAAGATTAGTGAGGTGGTAAGGAAATGACCATTGGTCATGGATGGGATAGTCACCTGTGCAAATCTCAATGTTCTGCCACTTGGATCCTATGATGTCCTCATTGGAATGGATGGGTTGGAAGAACATAGAGAAAAGATAGACTATTAAAACAAGACTTTTGAGTTCTTGGATGAAGAAGGAAACCTAAGGGTTGTGAAAGGCATTCCAAAAGTGATATTTGGAAGGAAGTATTCAGCAATGCAGCTGAAGAAGTTATATGGGAAAGCTTACAAAGTGTATGAAGCTCATGTTTTGGAGGCTACAAAGTATGATACTCCTATATTGGAGGACTTTGATGTGTTGCAAGAATTTGGGAATGTTCATCCTGATGAAATTCCAGGGCTTCCTCCAAAGTGTGACATCCATTTTACAATTGAATTTGTGCCAGGTAAAGCACCAGTGTCCAAGACACCCTACATGGTGAGTACACCAAAAATGATAGAGATGAATATGTAGCTACAAGAGTTGTTGGAAAAGAGGCATGTTAGGAAACGTGTGTCTCCTTGGGGAGCACCATTCCTAATTGTGAAAAAGAAAGATGATACACTATGGTTGTGTATTGATCACAGACAATTGAGAAAAGTCACTGAGGGGAAAAAACATCATTTTCCCAGAGTGGATGACCTCTTTGATCAAATGAGAGGATAAAAGGTGTTTTCCAAGATTGACTTAAGGTCTGGTGACCAGCAGGTAAGGATCAAGGAGGAAGATGTTCATAAGGCAACCTTCAGAGCAAGGTATGGATCTTTTGAGTTGGTGGTGGTGCCATTTTGTTTCACAAATGCACCAAATACATTCATGTGCCCCATGAATAATGTTTTCAGTAATTTTCTGGACATGTTAGTTCTTTTCCTCCTTGATTTCATTCTTACCTATTCGAAGGAGTACGAACATGTGGAACATTTGAGGTCGATTTTGAAATGTCTCAGGAAGCATAAGTTGTATGCAAGGTTGAGCAACGATGACTTCTATGAAGATGGAATTCATTATTTGGGTCACATTATCTCATAAAAAGGAATATATGTAGACCCTGAAAAGATCGAGGCCATGATGAGTTGGCCTAATCCAAGAAATTTAACATATGTAATATCTTTTGTGGGACTTGCATGGTATTGTAGGAGATCCATTAAAGGATATTCTGTAGGTAAATCTGAGTCTATGTAGAGGCTGAGGAAGCTTGCATGTGAACTTGTAGTTCCATGAGGAAATGGCCTTCCTGAAGACTACAGGTAGAATGAACTAAGCAGAGTAGTCTGGTTGTACTCACTGGAAGCAAGGCAGGAAACTGCCATGTGCTATGAGAAGGATCTCATGACTGAAATCTAACTTTTGAACATAATAGATTTTGAACTTCGGATTTTAAATTTTGTTGTTGATTGTTTATTGAATATTATTAACTATTTGGCTTATCTAAAATGGTGTCAAGATGACATGTTGTATGTGAATGTACAGGTTTTGGGAAGCACGTGTAAGTTAGGGATGAGTACTCTCCACTTACAAAAGCCAAACAATATGAGGATGACCTCATGATTGCAAACATATGATTTTCTGTGGGAAGTGGAATTGTGAATTTGGATTTTGGAATTCACTATCAATGTCGATGATCATTTGATAATTGGAAATTTATCCATGCATGAAACAGAATTGAAAATCTATGATTAAATTTTTATGATGACATCTCATATGAATTGCATGCTTATATGTAACGCAGGTGAGATGAAAATATGTACCACGTGTACATTGCTCCTCAGAAGGATGTACAGGGTGTACATAGCTTCTCGGAGGGATGTCTTTGGAATAGGTTCAAAAACCTATGATTGGAATTTTATAATGGCATCTGATGTAAATTGCATGTCTATATGTAACACAAGTGAGACAATGAAAACATGTACATGGAGTACATGGCTCCTTTGGAAGGATGTATTTAATTACATAGCATCTCCCCCCTTCCAGCTAGGAACTGGTATGCATTATTGGGGATTCCCAGGGTGTAATGCATCCAGTTAGACTTATCTACGCACACATTCACACCGCAAGGGGACTGTCACGAGAGTGGGGGATCTGTGAAGAGAATAACCTGTAGGTATTATGATGTCTAGAAAGTAAGCGCCTGAGCATTGGTAAGCACTTGGAGGAGGTGTTAGGACCTTAAGCCAGAGCTATCATTAAGCACCCAAGGAGGTGTTAGAATCTGAAGCGAGGCTGACCAGATCTTGGTCGAGAAATTCTACGCAGATAAGTATTTGATTACTTGGAAAATGCTTGTTGATTTTTGGTAATTACACATATGCATATTATGCAGTTAAGATTTTGGAAAATCTTGTTAAAGGTTGCATCTTATAGAAGTGATTCTGACAAGTGAGTTGATTCATTTTGTTGTTTGGAAAGAAAGTGACTGAGCTTCGCGAGCATTGGAGGAGGTGCTAGTCTCTTAAGCCGAAGCTTCCATTAAGCACCCAAAGAGGTGTTAGGATCTGCATCAGATCTACCCGGTCTCGGTTGAGAGATGCTACACAGATAATGCATGAGTGTTGGTAAGCACTGGGAGGAAGTCCTAAGCCAGAGAGGTGTTGCGATCTAGAGTAGTGTTACCAGATCTCGGTTGAGAGATGCTATACATATAAGTATTTGGTTTACGTATCAAACTTTTGTTATTGTTGATTTTCTACAAATATACATGAACATATGATGCAACCATGGTTTTGAAAATCTTGTTATAGATTCCACCTTATAGGAATGAATCTGGCATGTGAATTAATTTGTTGTGGTGTCTGGAAAGGGGGCACCGCGCTTGGTGAGAACCTAGAGGGAGCTTTAGGCTCTGAAGCAAAGCTGTCAGATCTCGGTTGAAAGATATTTTTGAGTGACCCAAGGCTTGCAGAAATTTGGATACCCTTTAATGCACACCCAAGTGTGGGGTGGGGTAGGGTTGTGAATGCCATGGTTGTATTAAGCCCAGTTGGACACCTATGGAACCAAAAGAAGATGCTTATGCAGATACGTATTTGGTTCAATTGGAAAATTCTTGTTGATTTTATGTCGATATACATGTGCACGGGATTCATCTATGATTTGGAAAAATATTGTGAATACTAACATGGGAATTGACTCATTGCTTCGGGTTTGAGCATAGGTATTGCTGGATGCCGAATACATTGGAGATGTTCCAAGCTGTGGAGAAGGATTCTCCAAGACCAGAAAAAGATTCAGTGGTGTGTACTAATGCATGCAATCAAGGACTTGGAGGAGTCCGTACACAAGACAACCACATAGTGGGACCAAAGAGGAGTTCCAGATTGTAGCATTGGACAAGTGAAATGTAGAAGGAGCACCATGATCCCGATGAGGCTACATGGGAGCTGGAGGGTGCCATGTGATTGGCACATCCATTTTTGTTTAATTTTGCAGAACACTGAGGGCGGTGTCGGTATAGAATTTTGTTTAATTTTGTTAAGTAGCGAGGACAATGCTGTTGTAGGGGGAGGGGAATGTAACACCCCGGTTTTGACCCCCAATTGGATTAACTTATATATGATGTAAATAATGTTATTAAATCATGGTGTGGAGCTCAAGGCAAAGGCCCCACCATGGATTTGGAATTTTACGTTTCGACAATTAAAATAGATGCTAATGGCACATTATAATTTTCTACATTATGTAAATATGCAATTAATCAAATACCCACAAATAACTATGTCAATGCAACATTAAAAAGATGGGGGCATGATTTCACAAGGAATGGGGGGGTATATTCAAACCTTTGAGCCAATGGGGAAAATTCAAATGTCAAAGAGAGAACCCATCAAGCTGTCAACTACCTTTCTTGTCTTATTCACCCAATCATTTATTACTACCAGAAAGCGGTTGGGTTAGTTATTGCATGGATATGGCAAGAGTATGGCAGTCCAAATTTGAATTGGAGAAGCCATCAGTTTTTGGGAAAAGTGATTTTGACTTATGGGGCAAGTTAAAACCCAAAAATGCCTGCCCATTCCTTCATGCATCTACGTTTTTCTCCTCCTCACTTTTTTGGAGCTGCTATGCATTCCCCATTCACATTTTTGTAGTTTCATGTGTTTTCCCCATGGATGGGAAGTTGTTTTTTTAACATTCAGTGGCTGGGATATCTGCTAGGTGTTTTGGTTGTTGTTTTCCCCATTACCCGGCTTAAAAAACCATTTTTGGGTGTTGCACAGTCAAGGGAGAGTAGATCCACAAATTGAGGGATTAAAGGGGCTGTTTTTGCCCACGTGAAGCCCATAGAACGTTTCTAAAACGAATTGCTTATCCTGGGTCATTTTTTCCCCAGTTTACTAGTCCATTTGGGTTGCAAACCCATCCATTTTAGTTATTTTCTGTCCCTGGGAGGGTAGACCCACGATTTGGGTGTGAATAGAGGTCATTTTTTCCTTTGAAAGGCCATCAAACGTTTTCTGTGGAGATTTGGTCACTTGGTTCATTTTTCCCCATTTTCCATTTTCGATTTTGGGTTCCCAGGACATTTCTGTCCATACCCAGAACTTGTCTTTTGTTGTGTAGTGCATCCTTGTGTTGGTTGGGCTGAGTAAGTCCAAGAACCCATATGTTATTGGGTTGACTATGTTTGGATGTGATTATTGACTTGACTATGGGTGTTTAGTCTTGTTGTGTGTGATTTTGTGTCCCCTAGTTCCTTGTGGGAATCATGACCAACTCGGGGGTGGCAGAGATGCTAAGAGATTAAGGAGCACAATGGCCTATGGTTGGGTGGAACGTTGGAGAAACATAGCTAGTTGCAGCCAACTTCTTCATAAGATAAGTATCTCTTGTGTCAATCTCTGCATTTGTATTTGTTTAATGAAATATTATGAAGAAGTTTAATGCTTACATAAATGTAATTGCTTCCACTATATTTGCAATTGTTATGCATTTGTACATGTTGTTAGTTGAATGCATTTTATTATCATGTTCATGGGACTTAAATTCTTCGGGTTTGATAGCATTATAGTCGTGTTCCCTCTTTGGTAGAGTGGTGGGGACATGATAGTGTGGTATCAGAGCTCATGTGGTAGACACAAAAATTCTAAAATTTTTCTAAGTGTGAAAAATTTCCTGTCGGCCTAGTTAGCTGAAGCGGAGCCGATGTGTGTCGGGTGGAAGTTGAAATTTGAGCCAATGCATGTCGGGTGGAAGTTGAAATTTGAGCCGACGCATGTCGGGTGGAAGTTGGAATTTGAGCTGATGCATGTCGGGCAGAAGTTGAGATTTTCGCCGACGTCAGAGAGAAGACAATTTGTTTTTCAATTTTTTTTCCAAGTGTTGTAATTGACAGAATTTGGTGAATTTTGGTGATACATCGGCTAAGTTTCACCGATGCACATAAAAAAACTTTGGAATTTTCCGCCGAAACACATCTGGTGGAAAGTCAGAGTTTTTCCGACGTAGCGAAAAGATTGGCAAGTTTTCGATCGGAAGAAAGTTCATAATTTTTTTTCGAAACAACGACAGGTTGGCATGTTTTCCAATCGGATGAAAATGGAGAAGTTTGCCAATACGTGTCGAAAAAATTTGAAATTTTTTGTCGAGACATCGAAAGGAAACCTGATCGGAGGAAAGCTAAAAAATGTGTCGAAACATAGATTTTGACATGTTTTCCAGTGGGATCTGCAGGTGCCAGAAAGATGAAAAATGATAGTGAGGCTATGTGCCAAATTGCGCGAAAATGGAAGATTTACAAGGGTGCAAGCACCCTTGACCCCGTCATCCCCCTGAGACAGTTGTTATTGTAGAATGGAAACTACAACAAGAAGGAGTGCTAATTAGCAGAATTGCTAAACTTAGCCAACCCGACAAAAGGCACATTGATCGTTCATGCCTGCAAGAAGCAATTGGTAAGTAATCACTTGAATTTCTAAGATTGACTAACAAACAATGTTGTTAAAACATTTTGCAGAGTCATAATGCTGATTGAAAAATTGGTCTTGGTCCGACCAAGAAGGTCAAAGAGGATCAACGCCAAGAATATTAACAACATGGATCATGCACAAGATCCCTATGGACACGGGAAAGATGGTATGGGGGAAAAGCTAAGAAATCCAGAAGAGAGGGTGCTAGGTAAAGCACCAATGTCCAAGCCACCATAGAGGCCGAGTACACCAAAAATGCTAGAGAAAAATATGCAGCTGCAAGAGTTGTATATAAATGAAAATACATATACATACATATACATATATAGATACACATACACACATATACATACATATACATATACACATATAAATGAAAATATGAACATTTGTTTTAGGAAATTCAACGAACTAAATGTTATTTATATATAGATATCTATGCTTCTCATGGACATTACTAGTTGACTACTTAAAATACTAACTTAACAATAAGAGTTAATTAGGGAGACCACGTGTCATTTTTTTTCCAAAGAAAAAAAACATAATTTTTTTATATAAAAACAAAATTACATTATGCACAATGCAAGTATACATTTCCTGTCCATGACTATTTCAGGCCCATGTCATTACATAAACATTGCATGATAGAACTGTATTTCATTACAAAAAAGAAGCATGTAAAAATATGACAATAAGACCCTTTCAACTTCTTCCTTTGTATCAGCATAAAAAAACACTATATTTGTTTTCTGCATATTTTTTCCTCTATTATCCACATATAATGTATCGTTTCTTTTATTGTTATGTTCCCTCAAAATATCAATCAAAATATTCATTGCTCAGATCATTATTCTTCAATCATACTGCCTTCTACAAATGGTCTGTGATAGAATAAAAAAAAATCCTCATTATGTGCGCTAGCCACCTTCCAAGTACCAAAATCTAGTTGAATCCCTTGCTTTGAAAGAGAATTTGTAGTGGAGTTCCTTTTCATGTAGACATGACCTCAAGATAATGATTCAAAATTATTTATGAGTCTTAAGACTTTTGTTGGAATATATTAAAGCCACTCACAACTTAGGATAAAATAATTAATCATTATTTGATTAATTATTCACCCACTAGCTTAATTAGTTGGCATCAACTTGCACCTTAAAGTCAATACATGCCATCTATATCCTAGGAATGATATATTTCTAATTCTGGGTTGATCTTGACCACCTTTTGACCATCCAGAATTAGTATACATGACTTTACAACAGATTCTGCTTTATTCTGCTTTTCTATGGATAAGATAAAAGCTAGCCAACTAGGAAACTGGCAGCTTTTGTTTCCAACCCATCCTCCATTAGTTTTTCTCCATTTTCTAGGATTAACATGTTTTTTCATCTCCTTGACAACTCACTCATGCTTTTTCCAACTCGTGAGGTCCTTGATATATTTGGGAAGTGCTTTAGCCACCTATTGGGGGTTGCTATATTTTGGTAAGTCAGCCTTTTTGAGCTTTATGAGTTGTTTCCATACAATTCGATTTTTCTATGAGGGATTTACTATTTATGTACACTATTATTCATAATTATTAAATGGAAGGATAAACACCAATATTCATCTCTTCATTCATGTGATTCAATCTTTTTTCTTCTCTCTATTTTTCCTTTGTATGCTTGTGAGAATTCTCAGTACCAAGATCTATTTCCCGTGCTTCTTCTTAGAATCATTGCTCATAGCATTGATCTATTATTTTTACATGGTTTCAGAGCTATAGGGAGCACAAACTTGCCATCTTCTACAGCAGTAAGGTTGATCAAGTTCTATAGAGTTGAGGAGCGCATCTAGTCTCCTATCCATCTCTGAATAAGAGCTTGTCTAGCTTACAAGATTTTCTCCTAGTTTTTTTTGCAGGTTGCAGAGAGTATCTACTAGAGCATATCAAAACCTTCGATATGGATTCAAAAGTTCCTCTACTATCTCCTTTCAACTATGCTGATTGGAAGCCAAATATGAGTGCATACTTGAAGAGGAAATGTCTCTTTGATGTCTCCATTGGTGCATTGAGCAAACCTGAGTCTTATGAAGAGAAGATTGATTGGATAAATAATTGTGATAGATATTATTGAATTATGTGTTTGGGAATATCTCCAAATATATATCATCTCATAGATTCTGTTGAATTTCCATTTGAGCTTTGGAAAATTTTGGACAAAGTTTTTGGTTCGCAGGAAATAGAAGATGAAGCATGGAGCGAACCCATAATCTCCTCTTGTTCTCTTTCTCAAGATTTATTGGCCTCTACATTGTCTAATGAATTTGATCATGATGAAGAAGTTTCTTATACAGTTCATGTTGCTGCCGCCCTCTTTGATTTGAATGCTTCCTCCTTCAATCAAGAAGCAAATATTGAAGAGCCATCTTTTTCTGTGTCTCTTGAAGGTGATTTTTCTTCTTGTGATACTATTGATGAAAAAGAAGTAACATATGGAGCTGCTTCTGATATTGATTATGAAACTATAACCCATTCATTGTTCTCTAAATCTCCTATCTTTGATTCTGAGATCTATGTGCCAGATCCTTCACACTTTATGCATACTTCTCTCATTGATGGTGCGCAACCCAGTGATTTCCAGGATGTTTGCTTAGCCAAATAAAGCTTTATTTGTGTCATACCACTTAACTTACTTGATCTAATGTGCTTCAACATCTCCTCCTTTATTCTTGGCATCAATACTCAGAACCTCCTTGAAGATTGTGAACATCTCATTCTTTCCTCCTTTCATACAGAGGATTCATAACTAGTGTATTCCCATGAGTCTATTGATATGCTTATATGTGATCCTTTGGATTATGATTTAGAAGCATATTTGAAGGTTGATACACATATCATACCACCATCCATACCATATACCATACCTTTGAATAATCCAAAGACTATACAAATCCCAAGCTCACTAGTTGATTCCTCATTGGTCTCTTATACAGTGATATTTATCTTACATGGTTTGAAGTCTTTCCTATCTTTCAGTGGCTGGTTATCCATGTCCTTAGTAATATTTGGACTGATATTAAACATGTTTGGATATTTTCTAAACACTTATGGTTCAAATCTTATGCCCATCCATCATTCAGATTTTTAAACCTATCAATTTTCCCCAGTTGCTCATAATTTTTCTAGTCTAGCCCTATATCCTCATGGAGCCATTGAAGTCTTTGTCCTTTCTATTACATATGCTAATATTTCTGATATATCAGAGTTTTATCAGCCTCATATCAGATTTATACAGGTGCTACATCAGATTGGAAGATTGACATGTGATTCACATCACAATTTTGCAGCTACTCAGGGAATTGGGTGTGAAATAAATTGTCTTAATTTTTTTACTTTTTGGGAAGGAGTATGCACATATCTCTTTTCCATTTCAGAATATGTTTGTAGATCAGAGTTTGATAGCAGAAAGAAGCATTCAGATAATGCTCCTACTTCATCAGATGATGAGATACAAGGAGTCTCTCCTCTTCCTTCTTGTAGGTTCTACACTCCAGCGCATGATCATGGAGTTCATGATTTCTTCAGCAAGTCCTTCATCCAGAAGCAGTTCAGTCAGCTCATTAAAGTGAAGATGAAGATATGTTGAAGAAATATTTCAAACTTTGTGCCTTGTCCTATCTTGAGGGAGGATTTTCTCCATGTGGTTTTGCCTCTTTCATGACTTTTCTGGATATAATAATTGTTAAAGGATGACCATATCAACTATGCAATATTTGCCCCCATAAAGAAGAAAATTGAGATAATACTGTGTTGTGTTTTAGACGATGAGAAAAACTTGGCATGGGGAGTTATGGAATTATGCCAAGTTGAAAGACGCCTTTTTTTTCAGAAGAAAGTTGAAAGACGCCTTATACATACAATGTTACATAACTGTTTGAGGTGGATATTTGAGCAATTTCGCATGCATGCATGCAAGGGTGGATACTTTTGATCTACTAAATTTTCTATATCAATACGTTCCTATAATAAACAATCATAACTGTGAAACTGTGTGTGTTTACGTTTTCATTGCATGCTTTGATACCCACAAAAACCATATAATCCAAGAATGTGGACATTCAAGCCTAAAACTATGTGCATTCCTCTTTCTTTGGTCCTCATAGAGACATATAAGCTAGTTGGTGATTTGAATATACATGAAAAATTAATTTCATCGAAATAGATGATATGCCGTTTATTGTTTTGCAGCTTGAAGAATTCACCAATTAAATACACATGTAAGTATTAGCATTGAATAGTTTAACATATTCATGCTAAGTACATATTTTTTCTTCTGAAATAAGGGTAAATATTTTTGAGGAGAAAAATTGTGTAACTTGTTATTCAAAAGATAAATCAAAGTTAAAAAATACCAGTCCTTCTTCTTATTAAAGACAACACCAAGCCAATATACTCCAAATCCTTGTCAAACTACAAAATACCATACATGTTCTATCCTCCAAAAGGTAGACAAAGACCTATCTAAACAAGTAGCCAAATTCACCAATAACTTCTTTAGATATATAATCCACTTCTTGATTAAACATGCAATAGATGTGATTAAAAGTGATAGAAAGAAAATACAAGATTAATAGATTCACCCTCTTAATCCAATTTAGCAGGTTCAACGACTGCAAAGAGTTTGCACCATTTTCCCAGTTTATTATAACTTTGGAATCATGGAATACCCTGAGCTCCAAAATGCCTCTTTTTTTTGCAAACCATAACAAATCACATAAGGAAAGAAGTTATGCAAGAGTGTTTGTTCCCTTTCATATACATGTAAAAATTATTACATATTTTCTTTTGTTGGCTACATTTCACTCTCTCAAGAAGAATAATGACATGAAGCCAAATATGCAATAATTGCATGCACTCGAAAATATATTTTTGCTTTTTATACAATAACCATGGTAATTTTTTTTGCTTTTTATACAATAACCATGGGAAATATCCAAGTACATTCTTTTCTGAAATAGAGGTAAATATTTTTCAGAAGAAAAAATGTGTAACTTGTTATTCAAAAGATGAGTCAAAATTAAAAAATACCCGTCCTCCTTCTTATCAAAGACAACACCAGGCCAATATACTCCAAATCCTTGTCAAACTACAAAACAACATACATGTTCCATCCTCCAAAAAGTAGACAAAGACGTATCTAAACAAGTAGCCAACCTAAATACAAACCATAGCAGTAGCAAAAGGTGATTAAATGATATCCAAAAGTCAACACTATATGAAACACCTGTTGAGACTCAAAAAACAAAATAAGAACCTGAATCTACCATATTTTCTTCCAACCATTCATAAAACTAGATATGACCCGTCATTTTACCGATAGCTTCTTTAGATATATAATCCGCTTCTTGATTAAACATGCAATAGATGTGACTATTAGTGATAGAAGGAAAATACAAGATTAATAGATTCACCCTCTTCATCCAATTTAGCAGGTTCAACGATTGCAAAGAGTTTGCACCATTTTCCCAGTTTATTATAACTTTGGAATCATCGAATACCTTGAGCTCCAAAATACCTCGTTTGTTTTCAAACCATAGCAAACCACATAAGGAAAGAAGTTCTGCAAGTGTTTTTGTTCCCTTTCATATACATGTAAAAATTATTACATATTTTCTTTTGTTGGCTACATTTCAATCTCTCAAGAAGAATAATGACATGAATCCAAATATGCAATAATGGCATGCACTCGAAAATATATTTTTGCTTTTTATACAATAATCATGGTAAGAAAAAACATTTTAGTTTCATATCAATTTTGTTAATTGTACATTAAAATTGAGATAATATTGTTTTTTAGACTATGTGAAAAACTTGGCAGACTCCATTTATGAAAGGTTCAGTTTATACATCAAGGCCATATTGGAAGATATATTAAACTTATATTTGGAATAACATGAATTATTTTTCACCGGTTTTTCGTTGAGTGACTATTAAGTCATCTTCAACTATAAGAATATGCAGAATCAAATTCTCAACTTCATTAATTTTGAGTTTAAACTTTTAAAACTGAGTCTAAACCCAATTTTGGACCTTAAAATTGGGTGCTAGAATTGATTTATAAACAGTGGAAAATTCCCAACTCAAAATTGGAAATTTTAAAATCTATCCGAAAATGGTCTGAAACTATCACTTGCATCACACACATGGATTGTTCATTAATTAGTTTTTTTCGATCTTCATTTCGGTAAGAGAAAACAACAAAATTTTGTGGAGTTTCCCACTACTACCAAACTCTACCATTTCATCAATATTCACGTTAGAATTAGTTGGAAAGAAAATATCATAACCAAAATTTATAAAAAAAGAGGCGCTCCATGTGTCATGTTTAGAAAATCTACTCTCCATGTTGGTTGTGGAGCCTGATCTTCCATATTCAGAGATGTTATTCAGTCATGTTTGTACCCTAGGTTTACTGTACATGCGTTCCCCAACTTTGGGGTTTGGGGGAAGCACCCCCGAGAAATGGGGTTCGGTGGCAAAGCCCCCAATATTTTTTTTTTGGGATGTCTATTGGCCAACAGTTTTGCAGACCCATGGTATTGGGTTAACCGTCGTATTTTCCCATGGTATTTTCCCTGTAAAAGAAAAGAATTGTAATACGGCTGTGTATGGTATGGTATTGTATTGTAAACAATATCTGTGATTGTGTGAGAGAGACTGTGAGAGTGCGAAGACGAAGTGCAGCAGAGTTGCTGCAGGTTGTATCCCTTCATCTTTCTCGACGCTAATAAAAGGACTAGAAATCTCTGTGTGGACGTAGCCCATCTCTTGGGTGAACTACGTTATATCTGCGTCTCTTTGTAATGTGTTAAATGTATTTTTGCATCTTTTTTAATGATTTAACTGTATATCTGTTATTGCTCTGCTATCTTATTTCTAACACTGCATGCAAAATATGTGGCTTTTTTGTTCAATTCCCAGAATCACATGTGGTTACCAATATGTAAACAAGCCATACTAGATTGTTATAATAAATTATTGGTGTAATAATGGTTAATCATCATGGCTTCTCATGATTAGGTGTAGAAACAAGTGCATGGGATACTGCAGAAGGCACAAGAGAACACTCCCAATACCCAACAAGATATGAAGATGATGGCCGAGGTGATGGTCATGATTAATGTGGGAGTGTTGGCAAGGGGTTTATGGCGAGTGAGTTGCGCAACGTCGTAGAAGCTGCGCAAGATCACGTGGTACCACGCAAGGGAAGATCAAAGCGCTAAGAGGGAAAATAACCGCTTTTTGAATATTTTATGTATATTTTGACCAAGTTTTGTTGCAATAGGTCAGTAGCAGTTAGAAGTCAGTTATTACTGGACCCTTGATGTAAAGGCTTAAGCGTATTTATAGATCCATTTTGAAGAGTCGTAAGGAGGGGATATCAGAGCCGTAGGTGAGCAGTTGTGAATAATTGTATGTGATTGCATGTGCAATTATAAGGGATAAGATTTGGTGTGATCTGTTTTATGGAGACTTTTCTGTCTTGACTGTGATTTTATCGGGGCTTCTTCCTGATGTATGCAGTCTCCAGTTTTGGAGAAGGATTGTGTAAAGTGGTATATTTGTGCAAGATTAATATATGATACGATGAGTATGGCTCAATTATTGTATGTTTCTATAGATATGTTATGATGCTGCGACTTTGTTTTGTTACAATGACATGATATAGATGCGATTCAGTTTCTTCCCACTATATCAATGTGATCAGTTGGTTTTAAGTTGATGCAATCTATGTTTCTGTAACTGTTTGATGCGCTATGATGTTCCATGATTAATGCTGCGATATTTTGATACTGTATGATGATCGCATAAGTTATGGTGTCCCTTCGTCGGATCCCCATATCCTCCTCTCCCACTGTAAAAAACTCGGTTCTAACAGCTCTCCCTTGAATGCCTCGGGTGAGACCTTGTCTGCTTCGCAGACGTTGCTGGGCAGGGTAAAACCTGTCTGGGCCGGTGCTTAGGGAGATTGTGCTACAGGGTGTCGACAGAGTGGGAAACCCTGTCGACAAAGATTTGTTGGTGAGATTCACCAATAAATGGTTCCATTGCCGGGACCGAGTTGCATGTTACCGTTCCTTCCAAATCACCATTTTTTGACTAAATAAACCTGCCAAAAATCATTAATGAGCTATTTAGAAACAAATTTCATCATTAAAATGGCTCAAAAAAATTGTGTGTGGCTAGGGCAAGTTGTTGTTTGAGCTCACGACCGACACTGCCTCTGTCCCGTTGAGACAGAGCGGTGCCACCGCCTGAGTATAACTAAAAAATGATGGTTTTCATCGGGCACCGCCTTTCTCGTAAAGGTCAAGCGTGGTGCCCGCCATTGGTATTTTAGGTCAACCCAATAAACTCATAAACTCAACCAAATTAAAAAATGGAAGCCATAGAAAGGAAGGAAAGGCTGCTAGCTTTTACCTGGATCTGATGTGTGGAAAATGGACGGGAGACGACTTCATAATCTCTGGTTTAAATTTGCACTACAAATCTCCCAAAATTCTCTCCAAGGTATGTTAAATCGTAAAATGACTTGTTTTTTACTATTTACTCAGCTTTTATAAGAATTTTTTAGGTTTTTTTGTATTATTTTAATGTTTTAAAATCATTTTATCAAAAAATACCCTTTTATATAGTCTATAAAAGTCATTTAAAATGTTTTGGGAAAACTAATAGCTTTTTAAGAGTCTTGCAGGGATGAAAATAAACAGTAAATAAATTTATAGGGTTTTTTGTATTATTTTAATGTTTTAAAATCATTTTATCAAAAAATACCCTTTTATATAGTCTATAAAAGTCATTTAAAATGTTTTGGGAAAACTAATAGCTTTTTAAGAGTCTTGCAGGGATGAAAATAAACAGTATTGGCTACGGGGAAGTTCATTTTTGACCTTTTCGTACTTCTGGAAAATGGAAAAGGTCCTTGAGCGTTCATTTCAACACTTTGATCACTCTCCCAAAACTTAGTATCAAAGTTTTGAGTCTTTTTCCGATTTATTTCAGGATTGTAAAACCTGCTCATCGCGTAAGAGAAACCTATTGGAGTGTTCTTTAAACTCTTTTCAGAATCTCTAAATCTAAAAAGATTGTTGAGCACAGTTGTCTTCTTCATGCTCATAAAACTACTTGAAGAGTCATCTTTTCGACGGTAGTTTATCTCTTTTTCGGTTTGGATTGACTATTTACGAAAAAGGACCTTTTCAAGTCTTCTTCTGTCTTCATTTAGACTCTCTAAACATGAACAATACCAAGTTAAATTTCATTGGACTTGTTCAAAAAAACATTCGTAAAACGTATGAGAATGAACCCCTCCTTTCTCACATTCGTAAAACGTATGAGAATGGACTTGTATTCGGATAAGCTACAACAAGTGTTTGTTACCCTCTTTGAACTCGTAAAAATGAAAAGAGGAACTCATCAATCATGATGGGGAAATTATGGGAAGGGAATCAATTCATTTTGCAAATAAATGGCAGTTTGTCGTCACCTTTGAACATGGCACTTGTCTGCATTTCATTTAGTCAATTGGGTATTTAGTCTGTCTCTGAGTCGATCCACTTTTATGAGTGATGTCACTCCTTTGAGTCTTTCAAAGATTGCATTGTCCAATGTCATATTGTGTTTCGCCTCGTCGAGTCAATGTTGCCAAGTATTTTGTCATGCCTCCCGATGTTCAAAGGGAAGTTTTAAAGTTTACCTCTGCAGTTAAAAAAACCTTTGTGTCAACAACTTTTGAGTCAGTCTTATGGTTACGTTATCTACAACATTCCAGAAATTTGTTCCAAGTTTCGTGTCGTCGATGTGGGACTCATCATGGCCCTCCTTTGATGAGACGATTCCTGTTGACATCAGCTCATTATCTGGGAATTAATATTAGAAACAAGTTTAGTAACTTGAGATCTGTATTCCTCAATGACAAATTCTATTGCTCTTGATATGGGTTCATGTCATTGACCTTTGATCGATTGACTTGACTGAGTGTTCGACATCAAACCATCTATTCACACTTAGTAGATTGTACTAGGGTACCTTGGGAATCATTGACATTAAGGTCTATCTCCCTTGCACTTGTTAATGGTTCACATCATTGACCGGTAATCAAGTGGTTTCTACAATGTTCGACCTGAGGACCACCTCGAATCGATATACATCCTTTTGGGATATCCTATTCACCTCACCCATCATTTTTTCAACCATCTCTATCCTCTCTTGGCCTATAAAAGTAGGCTCATTTCCATGGTTGAGAAGGATCAAATTTATGCGGTTGAATTGACATTATGGCTTAGATCAGTAGGGTGAGCATAGAGGGAGAAATTAGGAGCTTTTGGGGATAAGGTATCAGCATTGTGAAGGAGCATATCGACACTAAGGTAAAGGTTGTAAACTTGTTCTCCATCTTAATGCAAAATTGGTTCCTTTCCCATAAAGTATGTTGTGTCATTATCATGTATTTTATTGTTGGATTCCTTAGTTACTAACATAGAATAGTGGATCATATTCTCGTGCTCTTTGATCTCGTTTGCTGGTTTTCATGTAATATTGCAGGTAACATCCATGCAGAGTGATCATTGCGGGAAGCAGCTACACTATTCCATCAAATACACTCACTCCATATATCCACCCATTCTAGGGAAAGAAGTCTTCCATTTCTATAGTGAATCATTTGTTCTAGATCTGGACCATTCACACTAGAGGAACAAATCTTGTCCGCAGGAGGTGCATTTTTCCTAGCTACAAATCTGGCTACCATAATGGGGAAGAAATTTCAGCGCATCTGATCTTCCTTGGTCTCCAACTCTTGTCTGAAATCCAAACTCCATTTTTATCAGTCTGATATACTAGCCGATCTAGTGAGATCGTGGTTTGCTATCATCAGATCCATTCAGATCTGAGTTTTTCTTACCTTCTGTGCTTTAAATTCTTGTTAATTCATGATTTATATGCCAGTTTCACAGTGATTATTTTTTCTTTTTTCACCATCTTTTTGTTTTTGGGAATCTACAGGGAATCACAGATGCATAGTGGGAAACAAGCGGTACCACCGCCTGTAACCAGTGATCAGTAAGCGGTGCCACCGCCTATACTCAACAATCAAGAAGCGGTGCTACCTCAGAACCGCTCTGTAAGTGACCTCCAGGATGTGGTGCCAGGTAGGCTTTTTTTAGACTTGTTTTTTCAATTTTTTTTCAAAATTTTGTTTGATTTTCTTTCAGTTATGATTGTCTGGGTTTGTTTAAAGAGATCTGAGTGTTTGAATTTCAAAACCTGAGGGTGGTAGATTCTTGTTTGTTCAAATCAAAAGCTAGGTTAGGCTCATCATCTTCATCGATTGTATGCTTGGTTTTTATATTTTGAAAGGAGTGCTTGAAAGTTTTAGTTGAGTTAGATCTCATCCTTACTGTTTGATAAGACTGAAGAGAAATACTTCCTTATTGGTTTCTTGTTTTCATTTTTTTTCATTAAATTAGTGAAATACTTCTTTTTGCTTGTTTAAAAAGGAATTTTTTTGCTGTTGAGATTCAACTATAATTCTGTTTGAAGATGAAATATTGGATCTCTGACTAGCCTAATAAGATTTTAGATCTCCATTTTTCTTCTTTCTTTTTACATTCTTGTCTCAATCAAAAGAAAATTTTTAGGAGTTTTAAGTTAGATCTTTCCATTATTCAAGAAAAATTGAAAAAATATTTAGTATGCCTTTGAGTGTTCTTTGTCTTTCTTTTTAGAAAAGATATCTCTCCTTATCTGCTTGCTTTCAAAAGTTTAGTTTAGAAGCATCTTTCTTGTTTTGTATTGTCAAAATTTTTTTTGAGTTATACTACTTCGGAAATTTTTTTGGTTTTGAAACGAAATTGGAAAAATAAATACTCTCTCCTTCCCGTAAGTAGGCATGTTTTGAAAGTTAAAGTGAAAGAGTTTGCACATCATAACTGCATGGTTTTACGTTTCTGTCATAACTCCATGCATTCACCTAACCGTTCAAATTAAATCAACGGTAGCTATAGGTTAAATTTTTTTAGTAACTTGAGTGATAGGTTAGAGACGTGTTTCGATGTCGTAAAACATAGGAGCTGTCATTTATTTCATGCACTGCAACCCAGGACTCGTGTGGTTCTTCCACGTACCGTCAATATATCGAACGACCTTCCAAGTACCCTTGAGGTATATCGAAAGGTACTTCACGTACTTGAGTGTATATTGGAAGGCCCCTTGTGGATGGTTATGCATTAGACATCACTACTACAGATTTGAACTCCCACATACCTTGCGTATATCGGGAGGATCTACTAGGATTCCTGAGACCATTTGAGAAAATCCCTTTTCGCCATCTTGTTGGCGCAATACACTGAGAACAACACTTGGGGATATTACTACGAAAGTGCCATCCATGTAGCTGGGTATTCAGGTGAGGGACGGTTGATCCTCCTCACCTTGTTTTACTGTTGGACCCTGTGGTATATCATGAGTTGCAAAAACTTGACAATCTCAGTGAGGAACCGACTTATTCATCCCCTCTCGTCACTTAAGTTTGCTTGTGGCCTATAGTTTGTGTAGGAGAAGTTTTGTGTTATTTCCTTAGTTTTGAAACTGTAGGTTAGGTTTAGTGACTTTTTACAATCTGGCTGAGTTTCAGTTGAGATGATACAGAAGAAACCAGGGCTTACCACCCGACTTTCCACTTGCAACAGGGGAAGACCCAATGGAAGCCACAGATCAAGGAGATGCAACTAACTCCCATGTGAGAGGTATCCCAGTTTCAGAAAGTGGAGAGAAATTCACTTCTTATATTAATCCCTTGGTACAATAGTCTCCTGCAGCTGACACTTCCTTTCATTCTTCGATGGAAGGTCGAATTGATGGTCTTGAAGAAACTGAGTATGGCCTCGATGCTCCTTTTTGGAGAACTTCTATGGGTCAAGCCATTTCTGAGTTTGGGATTATTAGACCTTCTTTTGAAAACCCTCCTCTGAATGTGGATGTATATAGGAGAATTCAAGCGTCGCTTGATCACGCTCATAATTTTCAAGAGACAATGGACAGGGTTGTGGCTACCCTTGTACCTCATAAATAACCTATGTCAGTTCTTTTACCCCATCTGTTGGATCCATGGCCTTCTGGATGTAGTCGACTAACTAAGACTTCAGGTCCTGTTGATGATGTTCTACCTCGTGGTATGTCTCCTCGTAATCCAGGTCAAACCTCCAACCCTATAGTTTTAAATTCTAGGTCTGTTCCTAGTCCTCCCTTAACCTCTGTAGCTAGGGGGAAATCCTCAACTCAAATGGGGGTAGTACATTCCAACGTCGAGGGGCAACCCCCGACGTGACCTACATTATCTGTTAGTGGAGTTTCTACTAGTACTAGGAAGAATTCTGCTATAGGAAAATCCGTAGTGGTTATTCCTCCTACCCATACCAATATGGAAAACCCTCCATTGAGTTCAGGCTAGCCCTTAGGGGCACAACCTATAGTCAACCCATATTAGTGGGGTTATGGTTACCCAACGAATCAATTACCTGTAGAAAATATAAATTATCAACCTACATCTACAGGAACTATGTATCCTGGAATCCCTTACCTTGGAAACACATTTACATCGTGGGGGAAACCTAATTAGTCCTACATGCCAACAATGGGAGGAATTCCTATTCTTACTGCTGGAGGTTTTGGAGGGACACCTTATGGTGAACCACCATTTGGAGGTCCACCAATTGGAGGCCCACTTGGCGGAGGCCCACCTAGTGGAGGTCCACCTTACGGGGGACCATCGCCTAGAGGGAGACCACCTGGAGACCCACCACCTTAAGGCCCACCTGTGGGAGGACCACTACTTAGAGGCCCACCTTTTGGGGGTCCACCTCATGGAGGTCTACCTTCTGGAGGACCACCTCCTGGCAGAACACCACTTAGAGGACCACCTCCTGGAGGTCAACCACCACTTGGAGGCCCACCCCTTTCAGGAGGGTCATCTACCCATCAACCAACTCAACGAGAAATATATTAGTCAGCTTATGGTCCTACTAGTACAGATATTCCTTATCAATACTACCAGTATGTCGAACCTAATCGACAACTTTTGTTCCTAGCAACTTTGGACTTGCCTGATTTGTCCAAGTTGATAAATTATCCCATTAAACACAACCCTTCGTGGCTTTCTATTACAGTTAAGTTACCATCAGATATTCCAAAGTTTGATGGGAAGTAGGGAGATGATCCCAAAAATAAATTCATGACTTTTCATCTATGGTGTTCTTCAAACTCCTTGATGGGTGACTTTATTTGTTTGAGACTCTTCTAGTGAACTTTGACCGGTATAGCCG
Source organism: Pseudotsuga menziesii (assembly GCA_001517045.1). Classification (NCBI taxonomy): domain Eukaryota; kingdom Viridiplantae; phylum Streptophyta; class Pinopsida; order Pinales; family Pinaceae; genus Pseudotsuga; species Pseudotsuga menziesii. The sequence goes on from LPNX010095571.1 coordinate 242,553, forward strand.
CAAAATGGTATATTGAACTTCCACAACATTTGTTTGTGGATTTTAGCTCATTGGAAACTGTTTTTCTTACACACTTTCAACTACCCTTTCGTTATGAAATGGGTACGGAACTTTTGAACTCACTCCCTCAAAATACCTCCACACACATATCAGACCATATCCATGAGTGGAGAAGGTGGAGATGACTTATTAAAGATCCCATCCTGGACCAACTGTTAGCTTATTGGTTCACAAAATCCCTATTCCCTCCCATTTCCTGAGATGTGGCCATGGGTGGTGCTGTTACCGAACAACATGCTATCCATTGTGCTCAGTATCTGGATTTGGTATATTCCTAATCTGGAACTTTGTATGAACTTATCCCTCAAGCTCCTCATCCCAGCAATAACCTTGCTAAGCCATCTGCATAGACTCCTGTTGATGGGGTTGTTGGTTCAATCCAACCCTCGTCAGCAGCCAAAACTTCCAAGCAACCTAATGCTTATGTTATGACTCCTTCAAATCCTATGGTTTTCGCTGAGGTAAATGCTATTCAAAGCACCCAAACACCCGTCAATAAGAAAAAAGGAAAAGGTAAAAATAAAAATCCTGGAAACCAACAGGAGAACGCCAAGGCCATGGCCACGGAAAATGATAAAGGGAAGAGAAAGGCTAAGTACCCTTGCTTGTTATGTGGGGGTGATCACTTAAAAAAAGAGTGCCCTCATCGTGAAGAGATTAGAAAATTACTGAAAAGTAATCCCACACTCGTGGTGCTTACCGATCCCTTCCTGTCTCAACAACAACTGATAGACCACATGTCTAATCAGGGGACCTCTAGTTCCATGGAAGAAATCAGGATGATGTCTTCAGATACCGTCAATTTGAATACTTGTAGTCATTCATATGACAAGCTAGTAGAGAATAAGGATGAAACTCCTTCTTCCAAGAAAGTTCTTCTACTAGTTCTCCTCCATATTTGTCTAATGGCGCTCTTGTGATCGAAAAACCTAATCTTGATTTAATTTTACTACCACCTAAGGCTACCCTTAGGAAGGATGTTTTAAATCCCAATACCCCAGCTGCACAGTTTTATAATGTTGTTGAATATTTATCTTAGGCACCTTGCATGATGTCTACCCTTGAGGTACTCCAAAGTTGTCCCTCGCAATGTAAAAACCTGTTAACGAATTTGGGGGAATTAGACGGTAGACCCAGATGATACCAACTTGATTCATTTCAACGTAGAGAACTATAAATCTAGATTACCTCACCAACTCACATTTCAAATTGCCTCTAGAGTAGTTGGGAGAAAGTTCCATCGAACTGTTCTGGATGAAGGAGCTTCAAGCTCAGTCTTGTCTATAGCCTGTTGGAGAGCCATTAGTTCTCCTGAGCTTACAAAGTCTCCTACGACATTAAAAGATTTTGATGGAAGATGTTTCTAGCCTCATGGTTTGTTACCAGCCCTTTCAATCGAGCTTGGGGGAAAAAATGTTTCCATTCAGGTGGAATTAGTGGATTCCCCGTTAGATTACAATATCCTATTGGGGAGAAACTTGTTCTATGCCATGACTGCCATCTCTTCGATAGTATTTCGAACCCTCCAGCTTCCCCATTTGAGAAAAATTGTAACTATTGATCAACTTGACTTTTGTTCACCTGATGTCACTACTCCCACTACGAATAACATCCCTATGCTAGGTCAGTCCCCTCCTCCTTATCATTCGATTGCAGTAGGTATGCTGAAAGAGTCAACCATTATGGGGGTGTTTCCTTCCACCCCTCTTAGAACAAAAGTAGCGACCGTGAACATGATTTCCATGACTGCTATAATAGCAAGGGAAAAGAAATTGTCGAGTCATCCTCCCTTGGCCCCTATGAAGCATTGTATGATGTTGTCCAATCTGCATCCGATGTCCAGCCATATGATCTTCATTTGGTGGATTCAGATCCCTACCACTTTCCTACTGGCTAGAACCCTCTCTTCCCACTCTAGACTATCTCACACAAAATTTTCCTTTGGATGAGTCCATCATGGAGATCATTAGTTTGAATGAACCCATATGGGGAGATCACCATCACCGATCTCCTTTTCTTCCCAACGCCAGTTCGGTAGGTTTTGAACTTGAATCACTTATCAATACTGATATTGTCACCCATCCACAAACACCCGTGTTGTTGCAAGACACAAATTCCGAAGGAAATATTTGCAACATCACTAAGATGAACTGGATTGACATATCAATCAAACTTGGAACCATTAAGAATGTTCATGTAGGCCATAACTGCTCGATGGAAGAAAATGAATATTTTAGAGCTCTTTTCAAGGAATTCCGTGATATTTTTGCTTGGACTTATGAGGAAATTCCTGGAATTGATCTGTCAATTGTCATACACAAGATTAAAACCTATCCCATGGCAAAGCACGTCCAACAAAAATTACGTCTAGTCCATCCTAGGAAGGATGCGGCTATCAAATCCGAAGTAGAGAAACTTCTGAAGGCAGGGTTTATTTATCCCATACCCCTGACAGAATGGGTATCTAACATTGTCCTTGTAACCAAAAAGCAGGGCACTATGAGAGTCTGCATCGATTTTTGTGATTTGAATAAGGCTTGTCCTAAGGACAATTTCCCAACTCCACATATCGATCAGATCATCGATAACTGTGTTGGAAGCATCATATTTTCTTTCATGGATGGTTTTTATGGCTACAATCAGATAGATATTCTACCCGCCGATCAGCATCAGACACCTTTCATTTGTCCGTGTGGAACCTTCGCATATCGTAAGTTACCTTTTTGCCTCAAGAAAGATGGAGATACATTCCAATGAGCCATGTCCTATTCCTTTCATGATATCAAGCAAATAATGGAACCATACCTTGACGAACCCCCCGCTCATTCACAACAATGGGAAGACCATCTAAGACACCTTAGAGACATTTTCCTTAGGTGTCGTCATTATAACATACGATTTAATCCACACAAGTGTGTCTTTTGTGTAGAGACTGGATGCCTCCTTGGCTTCGTGGTTTCCAAAGATGGAGTCTAGATTGATGCTCTTAAAATTGATGTTATCTTGGCCTTACCTGCCCCAACAAACCTTATTGAACTCTAAATTTTGTAGGGGAAGGCAAACTTTCTTTGCTGTTTCGTGTGCAACTTTGTCGAGAAAACACATGGTTATATACGTCTCCTGAAAAAGGACACTCCGTTCTTCTAGGATGACCAGGCACAATGGGCCTTTGATAATTATCTGAAGCACGCTCTGACTCATTTACCCATGATACACCCCCCAGATTATTCAAAGGAATTTATCTTGTATGTTGCTTCCTCTGGTACTACCATCGGAATGGTTATAGTGCAGGACAATCCTGATGGCCAAGAACATGTGATATATTACATGAGTAAGAGTCATATTGACTCTGAAACCTGTTACTCATGTGTGGAGAAGTTAGCTTTGGCCACGGTCATTGCTGTTCAGAAATTTAGTCATTGGCATCCTGCTTTGTACCAAAACTGTACTCCCAGATCAAAACCCTATGTACTACATTGTGACTTGTCAAGTACTAGGGGAAAATATTCCTATTGGATTTTTATCCTACAGGAATTTTATCTTGAGTTCGCCAAGGCCACTTCAAAGAAATCCTTGGTTTTCGTGAAGCTAATGTGTGACCTTCCTTATGCTTTGACAAAAGTTTAGCCCAATGATTCATTTCCGGATGAATTCTTGTTCTTGATAAGCACAACTAACCCATGGTATGGAGATTTGATCATCTATCTCCAGACCCAGAGATTTCATCCTAACATATCCCATGACGATCATTGTCATATACGTCACCACACAGAGTACTATCTCATTATGAATGTTACATTGTACCTCCATGGTATAGATTCCATCCTTTGACGATGCCTTACACATGAAGAGGCTGAAATGGGTTTTGAATAATTGCCACTCTGGAGCATGTGGTGGTCATCTTTCTGGGATGGATACAACCCAGAAAATCCTTTGCGCTGGGTATTTCTAGCCCTCGATATTCAAATATTGTCATGAGGTGGTTAAGAGTACCCACCCTACCAACACTTTTATCCGAAAAAGCGCACCCACCCTACTCCTTTACATCTTGTCATTGTGTTGGCCCTTTTTCCTAATGGGGTATTGATTTTATGCATTGTAAGCCTACCTTAGCCGGGGGGCATGGTTACATCATCGTAGCCGTGGATTATTTCACAAAATGGGCTGAGGAAATGCCTACATATGTAGAGGACATTAAGACGACCACCCTCTTTTTATTTAATCACATGATATCTAGGTTTGGAGTCCTGCAAGATATAGTCACTAACCATAGATCTCATTTCCAGAATCAGATGATGGCTAAGTTGAGTGCTAAGCTGGGTTTTCGCCATGAAAACTCAACTCCGTATTACCTGCAGGCTAATGGTTAGGTTGAGGCCATTAACAAAGTTTTAAAAACTATGCTGCATAGGATGGTTGGAGATCACAAATCCAACTGGCACTTAACTCTCTTTTTTGAACTTTGGGCTTACAGAACTTCAGTCAAAATGGAAACTGGTTTCACACCTTTCTAGCTGGTCTATGGACCGGAAGCTGTCCTTCCTATCGAGTGTCAAATTTGGTCATTCAAACTCATAGTAGAACTTATCCCACACACTTTTTCCGAGGAAGAAATATTCCTGTACTTGACTAACCTTGACGAAACTAGAAGAGATGCTGCCTTGGGTAACGAGGCACACAAGAAACGCATCAAGGAACAATATGACAAGTCTGTTCAACCTCATGTCTTCAACGAAGGTGACCTAGTCCTAACTTACGATCAAAGATATGATAAAATAGGGAAGGGAAACTTCGAATCCATGTGGTACGGTTCCTTTATCGTTAGTAAGGTCTTAGAGAAAGGGGCTTATGAGCTCATAGATTATGATGGAATACCCTTCGGGCAACCTCGAAATGGGTTGTACCTGAATAGGTACTTTGCCTAAGACATTTATGTATGAGACTTATATATATGTATATTTGGATTTCAGTGTGTTTTGTTATTTTCAATATGGTTTTGAGTTGATGTCCATACTGTTTATACCATGTTTTGGTTATGCAGATTGGATGGATTTCTACGGTTTCACTGATGGTGCATGACATCATACCTTGAACCTTGATTCAACAGCTTGGGTGTTGTATTCCCTAGCTCAGGATTTAGTTAGTTCAGGTGTGGTCTGTATTGGTTTGGCTACCAACAACATCGCCGAGTATTAGGCAGTGATAGGTTTAATCACCGAGGCTGCATCTCGAGCCATTCATGAGTTGGTGATGTTTATGGACTCTCAATTAGTGGTTTGTCACCTAAATCATGTCTACACTATCAGAAACCCTACACTTCTCTACTTCTTTTGGAGAGTGCATTTGTTAGAAAGGTCTTTTGATTTAATCACTTATAGGCATATCCCCAGGTCTGATAATATGATTGTTGATTCATTGGCAAATTTCATTATGGACTCACATATTTCCCATTCATAACTCATTAAAAATAAACATGGTCAATCATAATATAAAATAAATAGTAGAAACATGTAAAACTCATCTATATACAATTCATCCATTTGAAACACATGTAAACACCGTAACTGAGTATGTGTATATATATATATACATATACATATATATATATATATATATATATATATATA
>LPNX010095571.1:249424-288009 GCA_001517045.1 Pseudotsuga menziesii
GGTCATGAGACTTCATTTGAAGCATTGTGGCTTTTAGGCATACAAAATGATACAAAAATCCAGAAGCTAGCTAAGATTTCAGGGATACACCATGCATACAAATTTAATGGTGCTTGTGGTAGCACATAATGGACCTTGCTACTTTGCGTAGAAAGCGACTGAAGAGGCCTGATACCCCCGCCCTATGTCTCTAAAACATCTTAGGGAAGTCATCGATAGGATCATCCGGGATATCCAGATTCAGTTGATCTAGGTTCTCCTCCAGCTCCGTGAGCTCATCATTGCCTCTATGAACAAAGCAAGATCCTGCTCTCCTGTCCATTGGGGAGGATCCCCCAGGTCGTGCATCACCAAAATATGCATGTAGATTTTAGGTCTTTTTATCATCCATAAAAATCATAAAAACATGAAAAATATAAAAAACATAATCAACATCATAGGTTTTGCTTCTTACCGATGTCACCCCACTGAGCCCCAGGTGGTAGTGGTAGGTTGGGATCGCCTAGGAAGTCGGTCCCTGCATATGCATAATCCTAAATCATGAGGATCTGATCACTCAAGTAATGAAAGAAGGTGGCCTCGAACTTCACCTTAGCCCCGCCACCTCTTGTGCGGGCCATGATATCCACCCAATGCACCATGCGGGGGTCTTTAGCTCTCAGATCTGTAAATACAACCTGGGGCCACATGAGGGGTGTCCTCTCAAAGAAGAAGCAGGCTAGGATGGTTGCATGTCCAAACTGCTTCAACTCTCCTTGTCGACATTTCGTCAGCTGATCCTTGAACACAGGTAAAAGTTCCTCAGCCCAGTTATATATTGTGGGTGCCACGACCTCCAAGGCATACAACAGATGTGCCCGAGTTGCTTGGTGGGGCCCTTGGATCCCAGCCACCCTCAGCATGGTAAACAGAACAGTGTGAAATGGTAGATCCCTTATAACCTTGATAGGGATCTTCTTACCTGGCATTTTGGTACCAGGAAAGCAATGGAATCAATCAATCCTTGTGTAGTGATAGCCCCACCTCGATAACTAGTCAGAGAAATACTTGCTCCCCGTCTAGATAGCCCTTTTTAGGAAGTAGATGTCTTCCACCTCGACAGTCAAAATATGAGGTCCCACCTCAAAATGATGCTGTTCTGGATTCCACATCCATAGGATGCACTCTAGTAGGCATGCATGGGAAATCATGCTAGAGGAACATAAGAATTTTAAGAGGCCATAGCCTCTCAAAGCAGCTATGTAACCTGCATTTCTTGCGGCTAGGGAATCATCATCATCATGTTGCAGTTCCTTCCAAATCACCATTTTTTGATCAAATAAACCTACCAAAAATCATTAATGAGCTAGTTAGAAACAAATTTAATCATTAAAATGGCTCAAAAAAATTGTATGTGGCTGGGTAAAGTTGTTTTTTGAGCTCACGGCTGGCACCACCTCTGCCCCATTGAGACAAAGCGGTGCCATCACCTGAGTATAAATAAAAAATCGTGGTTTTCATCGGGCACCACCTTTCCCGTAAAGGTTAAGCATGTGCATGCCATTGGTATTTTAGGTTGACCCGTTAAACTCATTAACTCAACCAAATTAAAAAATGGAAACCATAGAAAGGAAGGAAAGGGTGCTAGTTGCCTGGATCTAATGGTGTGGAAAACGGACGAGCGACGGCTTCACAATCTCCGGTTGAAATTTGCACTACAAATCTCCCAAAATGCTCTCCAAGGTATGGTAAATGGTAAAATGACTTGTTTTTTACTATTTACTCAGGTTTTATAATATATATTTTAGGGTTTTTTTTATTATTTTAATGTTTAAAAATCATTTTATCAAAAAATACCCTTTTATATAGTCTATAAAAGTAGTTTAAAATGTTTTGGGAAACTAATATCTTTTTAAGAGTCTTGCAGGGATAAAATAATTAGTATTGGCTATGGGGAAGTTCATTTTTGACTTTTTCGTACTTTGGAAAATGGAAAAGGTCCCTGAGCGTTCATTTCAACACTTTGATCATGCTCCCAAAAATTAGTATCAAAGTTTCGATTCTTTTTCTGATTCTTTTCAGGCTTGTAAAACCTGCTCATTGCGTAAAAGAAACCTATTGGAGTATTCTTTTAACTCTTTTTGGACTTCCTAAATGTGAAAATATTGTTAAGCGCATTTGTCTTCTTCATGCTGATAAAAATACTTGAAGAGTCGTCTTTCCGACGGTAGTTTATCTCTTTTTTGGTTCGGATTGACTATTTACGAAAAGGGACCTTTTCGAGTCTTCTTCCATTTTCGTTCAGACTCTCTAAACATGAACGATACTGAGTTAAATTTCATTGGAATCGTTAAACAAAACATTGAGAGACCCTCTTTTGGGAATGGACCCCTCCTTTCTCAGGTTCATAAAACGTATGAGAATGGACTTGTATTCAGATAAGCTAAAACGTGTGTTTGTTACCCTCTTTGAACTTGTAAAAACGAAAAGAGGAACTCATCAATCATGATGGGGAAATTAAGGGAAGGGAATCAATTCATTTTGCAAATAAATGGCAGTTTGTCGTCACCTTTGAACATGGCACTTGTCTGCATTTCATTCAGTCAATTGGGTATTTAGTTTGTCTCTGAGTTGATCCACTTTCATGAGTCATGTCACGCTTTTGAGTCTTTCAAAGAATGCATTATCCAATGTCGTATTGTGTTCTGCCTCGTTGAGTCAATGCTACCAAGTCTTTTGTCATGCTGCCCAATGTTCAAAGGGAAGTTTGAAAGTTTAACTCTGTAGTCAAAACAACCTTTTTGTCAACAACTTTTGAGTCATTCCTATGGTTACGTTATCTACAACATTCCAGAAATTTGTTCCAAGTTTTGTGTCATTGATGTGGGACTCATCATGGCCCTCCTTCGACGAGACTATTCCTGTCGACATCAGCTTATTATCTGGGAATTAGTCTTAGAAACAAGTTTAGTACCTTGAGATCTGTATGCCTCACTGACAGATTCTCTCGCTCTAGACATGGGTTCACATCATCGACCTTTGATCGATAGACTCGACTAAGTGTTTGACATCAAACCATATATTCACACTTAGGAGATTGTACTAGGGTACCTTGGGAATCATTGACATTAATGGTGATGCCCCTTGCACTTGTTAACGGTTCACATCAAACTAGCAATCAAGTGGTTTCTACCATGTTCGAATTTAGATCATTGTAATCACATGGATATTATCGTACTTTGTGGAAGATGAGACGAAGACCCTGGGTATTTGTTAAAAGCACTCATAGCTTTCTCCCTAGGTTGCGATGGAAGTATATTGTATGAAGTCCCAATATGGATCCACATTTTTATGGTCATGGCTATGCTCGAATTTGTGGTCATTTGACATAGATCTACAATTTATTTCTGGTATCTATGTCCCAAGTTTGAGTCCTCTATCACATGGAAGTACACTGTATTCTAGTAGCCATGGTTGTTAATATCTCTCATGGATATGCCTTGTATTGGTATGCAACCATGATGAGGACACGTTTGTTCATGAGTCAAAAGTATTGATGTATTGCAAATGCCTGGTTGATGATCTTCGATCAAGCTAATTCTTTCCTCGAAGTGATAAGTTGCTCTTTCAAAGCTCTCGCCTATCATATCCCTCTAGCCTCATGCTTTGGGGGGCATTCTGATACACATAAATCTCGTCATCATCATGTGATGAGGTCCCAAACACCAGTATTTTCCCTGAATCTCAAGTTGTGAAGCAAAATACTGGCCCAAATATTAGTCTTGCATATGAAAATCCAGCACCGCTCCTGACTTTAAGTTAATAGGCAGTGCCTTCTTCAGCAACGCCTTTACCCTCTTGATAGTAGGAAATGCCACCGCCTTTACCTCTTGTACAAGGCGCAGTTCTTCCCTGTCACCGCTCTGTCATGGTGAGAAAGAAGCGGCGCCCTTGGTAAAAAGTTAAAAAGAGAGTTCTCCACGAAGCTTCTCGAAGGAAGGCTTCGTGGCACCCTTATCCCTACACTTGAGGACCACCTGGACTCGAGATCCATCCTTTTGGGATCTCCTATTCACCTCACCCATCATTTTCTTAACCATTCCTATCCTCTCTTGGCCTATAAAACCAGGCTCATTTCCATGGTTGAGAAGGAGCAAAGTTATGCTGTTGAATTGACATTCTAGCCTAGACTAGTAGGGTGAGCATAGAGGGACCAAGTAGGAGCTTTTGGGGACAAGTATCGGCATTGTGAAGGATCATATCGACACTAAGGCAAAGGTTGTAAGCTTCTTCTTCATCTTAATGCAAAACTAGTTCCTTTCCCATAAAGTATGTTGTGTCATTATCATGTATTTTATTGTTGGATTCCTTAGTCACTAACATAGAATAGTGGATCAGATTCTGGTGCTCTTTGATCTCATTTGCTGGTTTTCATGTGAGATTGCAGGTACATCTGTGAAGAGAGATCATTGCAAGAAGTAGCTACACTATTCCATCAAAGACACTCATTCCATATCTCCACCCATTCTAGGGAAAGTCTTCGAATTATGTAGTGAATCATTTGTTCTAGATCTGAACCATTCAGACTAGAGGAACAACTCCTGTCCGCAGGATGTGCATTTTTCCTAGCTACACCGGGAGTGGAGGTTCAAACATCCTTTGACCTAGTATGGTTCTCATAAAATCTACTCCATCTTGGATTAGTGGCATGAGTGGGTTCTTGTCCTTAATGCCCGAGGTGTTTATGTTGATGTTGAGAGCCAATGAACTTGACGAGTCCATGCTTTTTGGTCAATTATCTTATATGATACGATTCTTTACTTGGTTGGTGATATATCGAGGTCTTCCCTCCAAATTTCGCTTAGTATTTCTAATGGTCTTTGCCTTTTTTTCTTGAGGTTAGAGTTAGTGAAGAATATTTTATGGGAATTTTCCTTTGTTCGATCTTGTTGGGCCTAAGTTCACTCTTAGTTGGTAGAAATTCTTTAGGGATATTTGCATTACTAGGTGATTTTGTTGGGTGATTCCATATTGGTGATTTGAGATTCCCTATATAGTATTTGACACTGTTTGAGAGTCTCTGCTTTATATACTATTTGGAAGCTACGTTGCAAATATGTTTTTGAGAATAAGGTTAATTATTTGGATGCTTTTTATCAACTATGGAATGATGAGATACGTATACAATTCTCAGCCAAACAAGATTTGTTGATTAAATATGTTAAGATGTTAGTTCCAAACACTTATCCAGACCTTATAGCTATTTTAGTTTGTCTAAAAAATATTTAATTAAAATGAACATACACTTACAATATCAATGTCAGAATTGTAATTTATAATGTCTTCCTACATTCTTTTAACAATCCAATACTTAAAAAAATATTCAAAAATATGTTATTTTATCAAAGCTATTTAAAATGTATGGAATATAATTTTCCATTCCTCTCATAAAGACAACCTTTATCTTACAAAATCTTTTTTCTTGATATAGCTAAAATAGTAGAAAATTTTATATTTCAAAAATCTTAAAAAATATGTTATTTTATCAAAACTATTAAAAATGTATGGTTATTGATGACAAACTATATCTTGCAAAATATTTTTCTTCATGTAGCTTAAATAATAGAAAATCTTATCTTCAACCAGTAATTGAGATTACATTAAAAACTCACTCTTCAATTCAATTCAATTTTTTCTAGTGACCATTTTTTCCATTCCGAGGAGGACAACCTCTATCTTGTAAATTTTTTTTCTTGATGTAACTAAGATAGTAGAAAATCTTTTCTTCAACATAGAAAATCTTATCTTCAATAAGTAATTGAGCTTACATTAAAAACTCACCCTTCAATATATAGTTATTCGCCATTGTTCAATTTTGTCATTATCAGCATAAGCCAAAGATGACATAATATACGGGTATGGATTCCTTTTGAAAATCTTCACTTTCTTAAGGTAGTTAAGATTTCCTTGAAGTTTACAATTCACTATTTCTACTTATGAGTCGTTGCTTTCATACGCCTTGAGTCGTTGCTTTCATAGATTATTGAATTTCCTTTTAAAAACCTTTTTTTTCTAAAGGTAGTTAAGATTACAATAGAGGCTTAAAAGTCAATATTTTACTTATGAGTCACTTCGTTCATATATGCCTTGTCATATAATTCGAAAGATGAAACAATTTAGTAAGATTATTATTATTTTTAATTAAATTATGAAGATATATTTTGATATTTAATCAATTATATATATATAATTTTAATTTTAAAAATGTTGTAGGAAATACAAAATCTGAAAATTACAAAATAGGCTTAAAATCAATCTAAAAATTGTTTTTTAAATTAAAATAGTATATACAAAATAATAAATAAGATAATAATATTCTATGACTTGAGACTTTCCTACACTACTTAAAACTATGTAGTGTCTAATGTATTCACCAAGAAACCATAGGCACAAAAAGAAAATAAGAGAATATATTAGCCAAATTTGTGTCCTGAATGTGCCTTTCCATAAACACATCATCACGCTCTATATTGTATCCTTCTTGGAAATTTGGATTCTCTACTAGTGCAAGAGTTGTTTGTTGCACCGTTTCTTCTTCACCATCCTTCTCTTTCACACAACCAATGGATAAGATTTGGTGGCTTGCAATTGATTGTGACCCCCTAGCAAAACCTAGGATGATAATATAGTGCATCCCAGAGTCATTGGCAAGTTTCTCATAATTCAAAGTTTGTTCTTTCCAAGCTTCTTCCATCTCTTCGTATTCATTTGCTTATTTTCTTTCTTCTACATATAAAAACCTAAAGCATTCAAATGCTTTCCTCATTCCCTCCAATTGGTTGTTCATTCTCAGAACCTTCTTCACCTTAGCAATTCCATCTCCCCCAACTCCGCCCAAAACTAGAAGGCGTGTCTTAATACATAACATAATATGGAACTTCAATCTTACCTGCACATTTACACCAAAACAAACTTCAGAATTCAACTAGATCCCATGAACTCTACCCTCCAAGAGCCATAAGCACCTAAGATTGAAAAAAAACTATATTTCATCGATGTTGAATTCAAATTACAAACAATACATAAGACCAAGATAAATGTCTCCTACGGAAGAACATATATCATACCTTTGCCAAGGCTGTAGCCTCGAAACAACCTCGCCAAAGAATTTTGGATTGTAAAAAATCTAGTTCCACTCATGTAATTGCTCCCAATGCTATGCGATAGTGGATCATTGAACATACAAACAATCAAGTTGTTCCAACCTTTGGTATCGAGCAAACCAACTTCCACACACCCTAAACTTCAATATCCCACTTCCATAGCATACTAAAGTGGGTGGTGTAGCAAGGGATGAAGAACCAAAAGGTAGGAGGAAGATTAAATTCTCTTAAACCTATAATAAAAATTATTTTAGGTTACTCCTAGTCCTCATAAAAATCTTATTTTTGCACGAATGAGAACCCCTCCCTCATGCCATTCCTAAAAATAATTTAAAAAATGATTAGTAATTAATAGAATATATTAATTAAAAATTAATAATTGATTGGTGAAAGAGTAGAATTGTGATTTGCTTAGCTTGGAAACTGGAAGATATTTCAAGGATACATGTTGAATCCCTCGCCTCCTAGAGTATTTCAAGGACACATGTTGAATCCTTTCCAGTGGCATAGAATTCCAACTGTGGTGCAAAACTAAGTTCCATGATATCCTGAAAGTGTGTTTGGGAAGGTTCCAGGTGGTAATTTTGGCCACAATTTCCCAGTCGAGGAATTCCCAGAGTTGACCCCTATGTACAAGAATTGCACTGTCCCTTACTAAGCAAAACACTAGTTTTTAAAACCAGACTAAAAGACGATCTTTGGGCCATGGCCCCAAAGAAGAGGGGATCCCTTAGCATTAATCCAATGTCTTGATTCAAACGGAGTCGATAGTTTGTCGATCTGTGCCACGATCATCATTTTATGGTCAATTGCAACTTTCCTCCTAGAGGATTTCAAGGACACGTGTTGAATCCCTATTGGGGGAATATAATTCCAACCATGGTGTAGAATCAAGTTATGTGAAATCTTGAAGTGTGTTTGGGATGGTTCCATGTGGTAATGCTAGAGACAAGTTTTCGGTCAATGAATTCCCAAAATTGACCACCACATGGAATAATTGTACCGTCCCTTACTAAGAGAAACCCTACTTTCCAAAACCATACTAAAAGATGATCGTTGGACCATGGACTGAGAGGAGAGGGGAACCCCTAGAATTAATCTGATGTACTGGTTCCAACAGATTCGATGGTTCGTTGATCGGAACCGCAATCATCATTTTATGGCCAATTGTAACTCATTTCCTAGAGGATTTCAAGGACACATGTTGAGTCCCTGTTGGGAGCATAGAATTCCAACTGTGGTACATAACCGAATTCCATGAGATCCTGCAAGTGTGTTTGGGAAGGTTCCATGTGGTAACGCTAGTCATAAGTTCCCAGTCAAGGAATTCCCAAAGTTTACCCCTATGGCGATGATGATGATGGTGAGGATGAGTGTGGTGTGGATGATGGATGAGAATCTTATGGTGTACTTGGATGATGAAAACGTTGAAAATGAGGACGATGATGATAAAAATGATGAAAAATAAGTAAATGATGAAAATGAGGACGATGATGATAAAAATGATGAAAAATAAGTAAATGATGAAAATGAGGACGATGATGATTATGATGACGATGATGACATGAATAGTAATGATGATATGAAATGAATGCGATGATGATGATGATGGTGAGGATGAGGATGGTGTGGATGATGGATGAGAATCTTATGGTGTAGTTGGATGATAAAAGCAATGAAAATGAGCAGGATGATGATGAAAATGAGGATGATGATGATGACATGCATAGTAATGATGATATGAAATGAAGGTGATGATGAGGATGAGGATGGTGTGGATGATGGATGAGAATCTTATGGTGTAGTTGGATGATAAAAATGATGAAAAAGAGGATGACGATGATGAAAATGATGAAAATGAAGATGATGACATGAAATTATTGTGATGATGACGACGGTGACGATGGTGTGTATTATGGATGAGAATCTTATGGTTTACTTAGATGGGAGCAAAAAACAAAGGCAACAAATCCATGATGAAACTTGTACAATTTAACTAGTTGTATATGTTTATGCAATTTATCATTCTATCAAGCTATCAATGTCTGGGTTCAATAGTCAAAATATTAATGTCAATAATCAATGTGACCATGAAACAAAATCAAATAACAATGTCAATAACCAATGGTGCTCCTCAATTTGAGATTCTCCAAGATTGGTATTTTTCTTGCTTAATTGTGTGTAGATACTCCACCACAATGATTAATGATATATTGTATTTGATGATCCTCAATTTTAAGATAATTAATGGTGGAGATGGTCTATGGTGATCTTCAATTAGACATTCAACAAGTTGGTATTTTTCTTTCTTAGTTTTTTCTAGATACTCCACCACAATAATCAATGAGATATTTCATTTAATGCTCCTCAATGGTGCAAAATTGGAGATGGTTTATGCTGTTTTTATATTGGTTTCTTGAATCTTATCCAATTTATTTGGGACTCCAAGCTATTCTTAGCCAGTTGTGATGGAGATGGCGAATATAATGATCAATGAAATACTTCCTTTAATGCCCCTCAATGGTGAAAAATTGGAGATGGTATATGGTGTTTTTATATTGGATTCTTGAACTGTGTATAATGTCTTTGGTGCTCCAAACAATTTTTATCCACTCGTGATGGAGATGGTGAATACAATGATCAATTTTCATGTTGTTCATTTAATGGAGATGGTGAATGCAGTGTGCTGGAGATAAAATCACATGCAATTAGTATTTTTGTTTTTTAGAACCTGTTAATGTCTCTCGAACATGCATAGTTGTTGTCTATACAGACATAAAACATGTACTCTTTTTAGCTTAACAAAATGCATAAGCATTTTATTTAACTAAAATTAGTACGACTTATATTCTAATAGAGTTTGCCAAAATTTCATATGGTATTTCCATGACTAAAGGCATCATTACATTTTTAATACTAATAAATCCGCACCCCTTAACTCCTAGCCCCAAAACCCCATAATACACCCCCTCTCCAACCCCCTAACACCCCCTATCCTCTTAACACACCCTCCCAACCACCAAGCACACCCTCTCCAACACCCTAACACCCCCTCCCCAACCCCTTAACACCCCCTCNACCCTATCCAACTCTCTATCTCCAACACCCACACTCCTCACCTATACCCCCCTTTATCTCTAATTTCCCTACTCCTCCCCAAACCCATAACCCCCTCAATCTCAATCTCTCTCTCCCTCTCTGTCTCTCTACCCCATCTTTACACTAACTCTTACTAACCCTATTACACATAATTTTCGTTAGTGTCAGTCCATTTTTTATATCTCATTGACTCAATCCTTAAAGTCAATTTTAGGGTGGATGGATCCTTATTTCTCTTGCCTTGCAAATAATATTACCTTGTGACCTAGAAACATTTTTATCCCTTAGAAACATGCGTCAATATCCCTAGACGTATTTTTCTCCCTTTGTAGCATGAGTGATCGATGCAACTTGTGTCCATTGCAGAGTGTATCGACCTCTCTCAACGCCTGTTGATGCACTCCCAAAGCACGTCGACTTCTGTATGGGAAGAAAAATGAGCTCTCGAGAAGGATCTAGAGCGTAATTTTTATGGATAGAGTATTATCCCTACATTCTTGGATCTAGCTCGAGCTCCTTGGTTCTCATCCTTTTCCCACATTAATATAAACTTACCCCTATCCACATTGTCCTATAAATTGAGGTCTTGGGACATGAGTTGGGGGGAGGAAGTCTATAGAAAGTATATGCTGGAGTATTTGGTTCAAAGCTTTAGTTTGTGTGGTGTGCTAAATCTCTTTTCTTGTGTGACTTGTTGGTGGAAGTAGACCATTGGAAAGAGGATACAACCCAAGGCCTAAACGATTGTACTATTTTATTTGATGTATTTTAATACAAATGACAAGTTCTCTCCCACAATTTGACTGTGTTAATAATCTTATATCAAATCTCCTTAGCTATTTGATTAGATCAATCTTATTACCACTAGTTCAAGCTACTTTTATCTTGTTTATATCCGATTGATTGCAGGTACTAGTGTATGAAAATTTGGATTGCATTTGCGTGGAAATAACGAGAATAAAATTCAAATTGAAGGTGAGATCTCCTTACTTGATCTCTTTTTCATCACTTAATTGATCTAGGTGAAAGTATATATATTTGTGGTGTTTTTTTCTAGACCTATACAATACAAAATATGGAGGTCCACTTGCATATTTAGTGCTTGGGACTAATCTTCCTAACCAAATTGGCGACCATATTGGGGATCACCATAGATATGCCTCACTATCAATGAGATCCTTAGATATTGTTTTGTTTTACTTGATTGTTAGCATTTTTGGCTTGTATGAGTCTCTAGATAGTCCATATCTTTTTCAGATCCTAAATCCTGTCTTATATCCTGAGAGGTTAAGGCCATTTTTGTTTTTGTTTACTCAAAAAACACTTTTTACAGACGTTAATGTATGCTGCCTTTGAGAACAAAGCATGTTCTATCAAAAAACGTCTTTCATTCACTCATAGAGCATCCTTGACACACCTAGGATATGTATACAACCATTTCAACTCATCTAGATGCGTTGTGTTGCACAACAAATCACATTGAGCTACAAAATTTTTGTAGTATGACTCATCCTCCACTCAATACTGGATGAAGTGTCTACCTAAGGTCATTCCAAGATTGTCTCAGTTTGATTCTCTCCAAACTTGTTAGTGGCTCTCTTTGTTTAATTTTCATGGGATTTAAAGCTTGCACTAGTTTCTTGCTGAGTATTTTTAGTCAAGGATAACTCTAGTCTATGCTCATAGTGGCTCGTCTTGTGGATCTTTAGTAGCCTTGATTTGTATTGCTTTAGGTTTTTTTATTTCACAAAAGTGTGTTGTTTTTAAAAGTTGCTTGTGTGTGAGTTTTTCTTGGATAGTGTCATTTTGATCTCTTTAGGCGAGTTTGTTTTCTTGAGAACTATCTCATTTTCATAAGCTGCATAATTGTTAATCTTAGATTTTAGATTGAAGACAAAGTGAAGAAATTGTCCTTAGTGCATTTCAAATGATCTATGTTTTCTTTGTTGAAAGTGAACCATTTTGTAATAAAAAAGCAAGTTCATCTCCTTAGTTTTTTGAGTTTGTAGTTTCAGACTTTGATTGGAAAAAGGAGAAAACAAGAAAAATAGTTTGCTTGGTGTTGTTTGGATTGATTGGGTTGATTAAAAGAGTTTGGTTGTGTGTCTTATTTGGCTCAAAAAAGGAAAAGTGAAAGATTAGTGTTGTATTTCAGTTGTTTGTCTTGAAGAAAGGAAAATCTCTCTCCTCATATTAGTTATATCTCATCGAAAAGGATACTTGCATTGCATTTATATTTTTCATGGTTTTATAGTCAATCCACACTTCATAAGTCCATTAACTGTCCAAGATAAAATCAACTGGTAGCTTAAGTTAAGATTCTTAGTAACTTGAGTGACAGGTTAGAAGACATGTTTCGACGTCTATAAACATAGGAATTGTTATTATTTTCCTGCACTGCTTCCTGGGGAATGTGTGGTTCTTGCACGTAATAATCAGTATATTGAATGACCTTTCACGTACTCTTGTGGTATATAGAAGGGTTCCACACACTCGATGGTTTATCAGAAGGCCCCTTTTGATGGTTGTGCATAAAATAATACTATCATAGATTTGATCTACCACGTAGGTTGTGTATATCAGGAGACCCGTTTAGGAGCCTGATACCAATTGAGTTAACCCTTTGACTGTCTTGTCACTATAATTCATTGAGAAAAATACTTGGGGACCTACTATGCATGTATTGTCTAGGTAGTCAGGTATAAAACCAAGGGTATGGTCCCAATCCTCGGTTCATATTAATGTTGGACCCTTTAGTATATTGCGAGTTATGGTGGCTTGACACTCCCGTAAGGATCTGACTTATTTAACCCCACCTGTCACCTAAGTTTGCTTGTATCCTTAGTTTGTGTAGGAATTTTTGTGTGCCTTTTTTATTAAAATAATTTTAGGGAGATATTATCTATCAGGAAATATAGATGAGAAACCAGTGAGGAGATCTCATAGGACAGAAGGTTTACCGCCCAAATATTCCCCCACCACGAAGGGGAGCGAAGGTGTAACCAGGGACCAAACCAGTGGAACATGTCCACACAAAGAAGGCTTAATCATAATTGAAACTGAAGGAGAATATTCTCCACCCCAAAACTTACCTATCACTAATCCCACCAGGACATTAGTGGTGGAATAGCCTTCTTCACATGATACATGCTTCGACACATCTCTTAAGGGATACTCTAGAGAAGTAGATTAGATTTTTACCCAAACTCTAGGTCACCTAGTGGCGACTATGTTTTGTCCATTCACTCCATTTTGGAAAAATTCTTTAGGATCACATATTATTTTCGATTTAATTAGTACACCATCAACCCCACCCCCACACTCTACTACACCCATCCCGAATGAAGAGTTTTTTGGATCACTTACTGAGAAATTATATCATATACATGAGAGTGTGAGACGTAGAAGTTTTACTTATTTACCATGCACTTTGGAAGTAGAAAATCCTATGTACAACACCCTGGTTCGTTCTTACACAATTCCTTCACCAAGAGTACCCGTACCAAATGTGGTTTCTTATCAATTGGGCCAACCATATTTTCTTGACTCATTATCTCAAAATTCAATGGCTGGCTCTACTCCTCTTGCAACTCCAATGATTGGGGGAAAACCTCCGATCAATGTTAGCTCTATATCAAGAGGACATCCTTCGACCATAAGACAAAATGATATTATAGGAAAACCATTGACTAGTAGTCACAATTTGTCTGGGGGGAAACCCATGGTCAATAAACCAAGTATAACTAGAAATCAATCTTTGGCTACCATCTATAGTATTATTGGAGGAAAAACTATACCACCTTTATCTTCACCTCCAGTTGTGGGACAATCGTCATGGGGACAACGGACATGGGGAGTACCTACTTGGGGTCAACCTACATGGGGCTATACATACATATGAAACCACAGTACAGCCATGAATCATATTTACCAATAAGTTATTTTAGGGAATGTTCACCCTGGAACGCCTTACCCTGTAAACATGAACACCCTGTCAGGTCAACCAAAATTAACAAATTTCTTCCAATTGGAGAGCATCCCGTTCAACCTCCACCACCATCCCCACCACTTGTCCCATCGATACCATTACCATGTTTACCCCTCCCACCTCTTGGAGGACCACCTGGAGGAACTTCTAGAGGACCACCCAGTGGACCACCCAGAGAACCATCTAGAGGCTCACCTAGAGGAACACCCAGGGGACCAACTGTAGGATCCCAACCATCTAGTCAACCCCCCTATGGGAGGACCTAAAACTTATGATCGACTTATTTATAGTCCTACTCGTACACAGATACCTTATCAATATTACCAATATCCACAACCAAACTCATAGTTACCATTTTTTCCTACCTTAGATCTCCCAAACCTGTCGCGTTTGACTAATGATCCCATTCAACATGATCCGACATGGCCTCTGAATCCTATGGAATTTCCATTTGACATACCCAAGTTTGACGATAAAACTGACGAGGACCCGAACAACCACGTGATGACATATTATTTGTGGTGTTCCTCAAACTCTTTGATGGATGATCCCATATGTTTGAATCTTTTCCAAAGGAATCTCACCGGTACCGCAACCAAATGGTACATCAAATTTCAACCCCCTTTTTTTTTTCCAATTTTCATTCATTGACTATGGATTTTATGACCCATTTCCAATTACCAATCAAATATGAAACATATATAGACTTTTTGAACTTGCTCTGCCAAAATACCTCCACCCACATTTTTGATCATATCCATGAGTGGAGGAGGATGCACAGGTTGATTAAAGCTCCCATTATATATTAGTTACTTGCTGATTGGTTTATGAAGTCATTGTTACTTGTCATAGCCAAAGACGTATCCATGGGTGGATTTGTTATGTAAGAACAAGCCATCGCATGTGCCCAATAGAACTAGTCTATGCCCAATCTGACACGTTATATAATATAATTTATAGCGCTCCCTATCCGACAATTGACTCGTCTAGAACTACCTCGAGATCACATGCCAATGCCATAGTTGGTTTTGTACAAACCCATATTTATACCTAATCAACTGCCTCTCAAGGCCAAGTAGCCTCAAACCTGGATTTAACACAGGCGAGTAACAAAACCACCAAATCACGCACTCCTACTCAAACCACTGAGGTGAATGCCATTCAATCCAATTCATCCTAGAAATACATCGGTAAGAAGAAAAACAAAGGTAAATCTAAGAAGTATTCGAACCAACAAGAGAATAAAAGCAATCAAGACATGACCGACGCTAAACCTAAGAGGAAGGATAAACATCCTTCTTTAATGTGCGAAGAAGATCACTTCACGAAGGAGTGTCCCCATCCTAAAGAAATTCAAAAATTACGTAAAGGAAATTTCAAACCTGCCATTTTAACTAATCCCTTCTCACCACAACAACAAAAAATGGTTGTGCAACAACACCCCACTTGACAAGGGGAATCATCCACAACCGTTGATGTCCCGATGATGCATAGTGAGACAATTTATTTAACTACCAGAACAAAACGTATGAGCTAGTTCCAATAAAACAAATGAATGGAGGTAATACTGAAAAATCCTCCACTTTTGGGACAATCTCCCCACAAGGTTCTTTGAAAATAGAGAAACCCACCCTAGATACATTATTACACTTGCCTAAAAGTACAATTTAAAAGGAGACCTTCAATCCTAATGCACGGGCTGCCTAGAATTACAACATCGTCAAAGATTTGGTCCAGGAACCCTATGCTATGTCTACACTAGTGGTATTATAGAATTGTCCAACACAATGTAAAAACTTGTTATCCTCTATAGGAACAATTGATACAAATACATTGAACATTATCATGTTTCAACTAGAAAATTACAAGTTGAGGATTTCCCACCAACTCACCTTTCAAATACTTACCAAAATTGATGGGAAAAGTATCCATCATACTATGTTAGATGAAGAAGCATCCACCTTTCTCATGTATTTGTCCTGCCGAAGAGCCATCTACTCTCTTGAGTTGAACCGATCTCCTACCAATATGAAAGCATTTGACGGACACAATTTCCAACCTTATGGATTATTAAAATCCTTAGAAGTAGAATTAGGAGATAAAACCATTTCCATTAACATGGAAGTGGTAGACACATCATTGGATTATAACTTACTACTTGGTTGCAACGGGTTCTAGGCCATAACTGCAGTTGCATCCTCAGTTATACGCATTGTGCAATTTCTCCACTAGGGAAAATTTGTCACTATTGAGCAGTTAAAATATTGCTCTCCTGATCTGAACTCTCACCCCACGGATAATGTATCTGTTTTAGGAGAGGCTTCACCTAGTTATGATAGTGTAGGGGTAGGAATCCTTAAGTATTCATCACTAATGGGAGTCTTTTTGTCACCAAATCCCTTTCCAAAACATGCCACAGTGAACATGATTTCTTCTATGGTACACACCTCCTATGACTCTATTGATCCTTGGATTTTTCCAAGTACTTATGAAATTGATATGATTGGAGATCACATGCCTCTTATCCCATCTAATACTGCATATCATGCTATCTAGTTGGTGTTTGACCTACCCGATTTTGATGATCATCCCTTGGTGGCATTAGACCCTTATTCTCTACCATCATGTTTAGGCTTGTATTTTCCATCATTAGATCATCTCTTGCAATATTTTATGTTTGATGAATCGATTATGGATATCATGTGTTTACATGAACTTCCATGGAAAGACCACCACCATCAACTGTCCTTCCTCCCATCATTAGATATGACAGAGAACAATATCTAATTTATCGTTTTATCGGATGGAGTTTAAAACCCTTAGTCCCCCATTATTATACACGATACTTTGACTGAAGGTAATATGAGCAATATCACATCCACCATTCCCATCAACATATCAACAAAACCTGGTGTCATGGAACACTTCCATATAGGGAAACATTTCTCCCTCGAGGAAACCAAAGCATATACAACCTTATTTAAAAATTTCCATGGCATTTTCACATGGATATATCAATAAATTCCAGGTATTGACCCCGCTATTGTCATTCATGAAATAAAAACATATCCTAGGGAAAAACCTGTTCGACAGAAACTCTGTCATGTGCACCCTACGGATATTGTGGCTACCAAGGAAAACGTTGAGAAACTTTTGAAATATGGGTTTATTTACCCTTCCCCCTTAACTGATTGGGTGTTCAATATAGTTCCCATCACCAAGAAACAAGGGACTATTAGAGTCTGTGTTGATGATAGGGATCTTAACAAGGCTTGTCCTAAGGACAACTATCCTACCCCCTTTATCGACAAAATTATTGACAACTGTGCTAGTAGTGTCATATTCTCATTCATGTATGGATTCTCTAGCTATAATTAGATCGAGATGCACCCAACTGACTAGCACAAAACTACTTTCATATGCCCATGGGGTACATTTTCCTATTGCAAATTTCCTTTTGGCCTTAGAAATGTTGGTGCCACATTTCAGTGGGCCATGTCATATGCTTTTGATGACATTAAGGATATAATGGAACCCTACCTTGATGATTTTACAACTCATTTAAATCATTTGGAGTTTCATATTGGCCATTTAATAACGATTTTACTTCAGTGTCACCATTACAATATCCGCTTGAATCCTCACAAGTGCCTTTTTTGTGTCAAATCCAGATGCCTTCTTGGATTCATTGCCTCCAACGATGAGATTCATATCGATCTTCTTAAGATATAGGCCATTTTATCCCTACCTCCACCCACCAACATCTCTGAACTTCTAAGTTTGCAAGGGAAGGAAAAATTCCTGCGTCGCTTCATGTGTAATTATGTGGAGAAAGCACACGGTTTCATGCGCTTTCTCAAAAAGGATGTTCTTTTGTTTGGGATGACCTCGCTGAGCTAGATTTTGACAATCTCAAACATGCTATCACACAAGCACCTATGTTTCACACACTTGATTATACTAAGGATTATCTCCACTATCTTGCCACTTCTATATCCACTACTGGAATGGTATTAGTTCAGGAAGGCAGTAACGACCAAGAGCATGTGATCTATTATTTTAGTAAGAGTCTTTCTGACTCTAAAACCAATTATTCACATGTATAGAAGTTGGATCTAGTAGCTGTCATCATTTTCCAATGATTACATCACTACATATTGCTCCGCACAACCATTGTTCTTACAGACTCCAACTCTATGTATTATATATTGACCCATTAGACACTGAGGTGAAACTATTCCCATTGGATAGTTATCCTGCAGGAATTTGACCTAGAGTTCGCTAATTCCAGTTCCATAAATTCACCAGTTTTTGCAGAGCTTATGTGTGATCTTCCCCTTGTCAACCAAGAGATTGATCCCATTGAATATACCCCCGATGAGTCATTTTTATTGATTAACATGTCCGACCTGTGGTATGGGGATATCAAATTGTATCCCTAAACCTATCTCTTTAGTCCCGACTTATCCCACAACAAATGTCACCACATTCTCCATCATGTGAAGTATTATGGCATCATCGATGCTACCTTGTATCGCTCAAGTATTAATCTTACTAAATTGTCTCACTAATGACAAGGGCGAGCATGTACTAAAAGAATGCCACTCTGGGGTGTGTGGAGACCACCTCTTTGGGATGGCTACAAACCAGAAGATACTACACGATGGATACTTATGGCCCTAACTTTTAAAATATTGTATGGAAGCCATTAAAAAGTGTCCTCCTTGCCATATTTTTCATTCAAAGAAGCGCACTCATCCTGCCCCGCTACATCCAGCCATTGTCGTCGACCCATTTGCAAAATGGGGCATTGAATTCATGCACTGTAAGCTTACCTTCACTGGGGGGCATGGATATGTCATTGTGGCCTTATATTCTTTTATGAAATTGGACGAGGCTATTCCTACATACAAGTAATATGGCAAGACTGTGACACTCTTATGTTTAATCACATTATTTCTAGATTCGATGTCCCTCAAGCCATCATCACTGACCATGGATCACATTTTCAGAACCAAATGGTAACTAAACTAAGTTCCAAGTTGGTTATTCATGAAAACTCAACCCCCTACTACCCCCAAGCAAATAGACAAGTAGAGGCTATTAACAAAGTCTTGAAAACTATGATTTAACGCATGGTAGGGGATCATAAGTCCAATTGACATGTAATTAATTTTTTAGCTCTTTTGTGTTGTTGTATTTGTAACTTTGGAAGATATTCTGATGTATATTATTATTGTATATTGTTGTACCCCCATTGGATATGTGTTTCCATCCATTCAGGATTTTATTATTGTACATGGTCATTGAGGTAAACCCTCTGTTATAAGTCAAAGACAGTAGTCCCCAAGTTGAATATAATAAAATATTTTTTTGAGTTTCCCTAGGTGAAGTCAGCTCTGTTAGGGTAAGAGGTCAACACAGTCAAGTTATTATGTTAGTCACTTGAAGGGTATAAATAGGGAGGCATCGTCCCTCATTTATACACACACTCACTCACTCAAGTTCACATGAGGATAGAGAGAAGAACACGGAGGAGAGAGAGAGAGAGAGAGAGAGAGAGAGAGAGAGAGAGAGAGAGAGAGAGAGAGAGTTGCAGAAGACTTATTATAGTTGGGGTTTTCCATCTTGTGATATTGTCTTAGTGATGAAACTATGCTGAGGAATTTTTCAGGGTTTCTCCTTTATGGTTTCCCCAAGGAAAATATTTGTGTCTTGTGTAGATGCTCTATATTATGCATCTTGTTGTGATTGTTATTATTTTGAATAAATATATTAATCAATTTGAATTAGACTAGAGAAATTAACATGGTATCAAATTCTCTTTGAAAGAAGGCACTATAAAGCAACATAAACTACAATTTCCTAGTTCAAGGTATTCTCTCCACAGCTCATTAAGAAAACAAGGATAAGCTAACTCGCCCTAGGAGGGTGCACATTTTGGTGGAAGCAGAATGAAATTTGAAGAAGTTTCATTTTTGAGCCAGACACTGGTGCTAGGAGAAACCAGGGCATAAAGTTTTAGAGGCTTCCCACCTCAGATTTTAGAAAAGGACCTTGCTAAAAAACTCGACTAAAGGAGGCACATATTTCCATCCAAACAGAACTCCAAAACTTAAAGTTTGGAAAATTAGGGTTTCTATAACAAACCCTTGGTCAGCCAGTGCTGGAACTAGGTCAGGCACCTAAAATTGGTAAGATCTAAATCTTTGTTATTTCTATTTGAGGTTCTCATTTCAAAACGACTCATCATACCCAACTTGAGGATAAGCTTGGGGGAGTTGACAACTTTAGATCATTGAAGTACATGATCTCCCTGACCCTTGAAGAAAATGATTTGGATAAATATATAAGTAAGGAATCTCCAAAACCAGAGGGAGATGAGGTTAAGGCTATCCATAAGAAGAACTTGGTCAAGTCCAAGATAATGATTCATTATATATTCTATTAAGGTTCATATAATCCCCCATGTGTCATCCTTGAAGACACCTAAGGAAGTGTTCGATGTTTTGACGGAGTTGTTTGAAGGAAAGAACATGAACTGAAAGATGAAATTGAGGAACCAATTGAAGAATGTGAAGATACAAAAATCAAAGACCATGCAATGCTGGTTCACAAGGGTTTCTGAAATCAAGGAACAACTTGAAGCAGTCAAAGAGAATGTATAAGAAGGAGCTATTGTCATGACCACCTTGAATGGTTTCCTGAGATCACGAGATTCATTCATTTATGGAATATGTGCTAGAAGGAGGTTGATCAGTTTCAATAGAATCTGGGAAGAATGCACAGAAGAAGAAGATCAACACATAACAAGAGAAGAGAATATGGGAGCAATTGAAGATCAAGCTCTCACATTTCACACCAGAAGGTATCATAGAAAGAAGGATGATCACCATCACAACAAAATGGATGACAATCATCACAAAAGACAAAATAAATTCAGAAGATATCCTTCCAACATTCAATGCTACACTTGTGATGAGAAGGAACATTACTCTAAAGACTGTCCCAGAAACAAAGTCTCCTTCAACAATAAT
Source organism: Pseudotsuga menziesii (assembly GCA_001517045.1). NCBI lineage: Eukaryota > Viridiplantae > Streptophyta > Pinopsida > Pinales > Pinaceae > Pseudotsuga > Pseudotsuga menziesii. The sequence goes on from LPNX010095571.1 coordinate 270,691, forward strand.
TCAAATAAGAAGAGACAACATGCTTGCATCGCTAAAGATGGTGAACCAACAATAAAGAGACTCAAAGTAGAAACTGATTCTTCAAGTAATGAAGAATTTGTTTAAATCTAAACACTCACAGGCACTATCTCACATGGAGACAATGATTGTCTTGTAGATAATGGGGCATCCAAACATATGACAAGATACAAAGAATCATTCGTCAATCTGTCTGAACATGAGTCACTTCACAAGGTGAAACTTGGGGTTGATTATCAATACCCCATAAAAGGAAGTGGAGAAACTTCCTACAAAGTAGACTTCAAGAAATATTTGAAGATGAAATATGTGATATATGTTCTAGGATTGAAGAATAATCTTCTCTCCATCTCTGCACTAGATGCAAAGGTAATAAGGGTTTCATTTGTTGATTTCCAAGTCTTGATGTGGCCAAAAGGAAAGACAATAGATGATGTAAAAATAATTGGAGAGAAAGAGGGAGGCTTGTACAAGTTGAAGGGATAACTTAAACATGCATTGGTTCATGAATCCATAGAGCTAAGTGAACTATGGAATAGAAGGCTTGCACATGTGCACTGTAGAGCACTACTGATTACAAGTAAAGCAGTTTGAGGACTTCCAAAATATAGATAAAACATGAAGGCATTTGAAAGGGATGTGCACAACGAAAGAATGTAAAGAAGATATTTACCAGTAGTGAAAGCAAAGAAAAAGGAATATTGTATACAATCCACTTAAATGTATATGGGACAATGCCATCCAAATCACTAAGCAGGAAGATCAAGACTCTGCAGTCAGATAATGGCAAAGAATTCACCTCGAAAGAATTCAAGGAACTTTGCAGAGAATATGGGATTAAGAGGGAGTTGAGAACTCCATACAATTCTCAATAGAATGGCATTGTAGAAGAAAAGAACATAACAATAATGGAAGTAATGAAAGCAAATCTATGTGACCAGGATCTTCCGATGCACTTATGGGTACGAGCAACAAGGACAACTGTGTATGTTCAGAACCATACTCCTCATAGAGTACTCGACAATAAGACTCATGAAGAGGCTTTGTTAGGAGAGAAACTAGAAGTCAACCATCTCATAATATTTGGATTCCTAGTGTACATATAGATCCCAAAGGAAAAGAGGACCAAGCTTGACCCTTCAAGAAGGAAGGGAATATTCGTAGCACACAATGACACCTTGTCACATGCCCCAATTTGCAATTTTTTTTTATGTTATTGAGGAACATTATGTTATATTTTATGTTAAATTTTGTAATTAATGACCAAGTGGGGTCAAGGATAATTTAATGTATTGAAAAATATTTTATTATTAAATAAATAAAAACTGAGACAACAACTTAGGGAAGCTATTAAATGAGTGTTTACTGGTCACTTGGTGGAGGATATTGGGTTGAGAGCATATTGACAAGTCAAACTACTTCTAGCTATTGCAGGTGGCAACTTCCCTATATTTGTGGTCAAGTTACCCAAGAAAGTGGAACAGGAGAAGGTGGCTCATGAAGTAAAAATTGACCCAAATGACCTAGGCATGCTAATAAAAATTCCCATTGAAGACAATCGAGGATGCTCATTCTCAATTGGTGATCATTCTGAGTGAATTAAGTGCACATGAGAAATTCGATGGAGGGGACTAGCTGAAGTGAGTTTGAGGGGATAAGTGCTGAAGATTAAACTTGTGCATCTATTCTAGGATAAAGTTCTTACTGCTATAAGAAGGACTGTGTTACTGCTGAATACTCAGTAGAGTTGCAGAGGATCTCAAGACTACATCTCTCACCCAATACTCTACCAAGAGGACTAGGAGACAGGCTCGAGGGACCTTAGAAATTGCAGACTAGCTTTTCTCTAGGAGTTTGTTGGGAGGAACAACCTCCTTAAGTTGTTCTCACCTCATCTATTTGACGGGTTCTACTTGTTTAGGTTCATATATTATTTTATTTACTATTTCAGAAAATTTTAAGATTTTATTAAGATTAGTATATTGTTATTTCATCGTTGTTAATGAAAAGGGAAGAACATTTGTTTTTACTGTGAAATTTAGTAATTAGTTAGATTATGATAAAACAATAGAGATATTGCTGAGTTAAATGATAGATAGGAAAATTACCAAACTGTATTTTTCCACTCCTTTTACAAGGAAGTACTCTAGTACAGCTGGTATGTTTAATTTAGATAAGTAGATTTCAATAACTTTGAATGAAGATGTAAATAGATTACTTCTACAGGTTTTTATGTAATTTAATTACAGAAGTGTAGCTGTACTTGTAGTGTCGACTGCAAGCATCTAAAATATCTAATTACAGGTAAAGAATAAATTTAAATAATAAGCACCAGTATATATAATATTTACAAAATCAAACTAGTAAAACACATAAAATAAATTTAATAAATAAATTTAAATAAATAGCATAAGAACAGTAAAATATTTACTTAGGGTTTAACCTAGTACATAATATTTTTTTTAGGTTATTTAAATACTTAGTTAGTCATACATTTAAACTAGGTTTACTGCAAACAAAAGGTATTAATGTTACAAACCTCTAGAAATATCTAGGGTTTGCAAGAGATGGGTATTATCACTCTAGGGTATATAATTTATATTTTATTTTATAATATAAAAACCTAGCAGAACTTTTCCAGATTTGACTACAGTAATAATTAATTTTACTGCTAGCAAAATAATCACAGAAATATAGATTATTCAAATATAATATTTTAACAAGAAACATAATATCTTATTAATCTAGTAACGCTCTACAAAATAAATAACAATAAATATTTACCATAAACCATTTACACCTAAATTTAAACCCAATTGAAATAATGCTGTAAACAACACTAAGCTGAAACGAAACTGAACAAGTACAGTGGCTTGTGGCCTTTTATTATCTATCTAGGATTTAAATCCTAACCAAACTGACTTCTTTAAGTCTAAACAGAAGTCACAAAAACCAAAATATTACAACTATAATTTACTAAGCAGTGAAAACCCTTCAACTGTTTCGAGAAATGTTAAAATTACGACCATTTCTTTTCTCTATAAAAACCAAATTAAATATTCAAGAAACCACCCAATGGTTGGACAGTACAGTCACGACTTAGAGCCGAATATTAAAATTTATTTATCATCTATATCATTCCAGGACGAGAAGTATGAAACAAAAACTATGAAGTCGCGGTTGCAATAGCCATAACATTTCCTTACAACAGCCCCTAGGGCTTTAAAAATTTATAAAATAAAAGATCAATAGCATAACTATTAACCATGGCCGTGCCATGAATCATCATGATGGTGCTTATTTCCTTTCCACCATACATATGTCCAGGAAAAATCCTCAGATGTCACTGAGGCTTACCAGGAGTGCGCTTATGCTGAAGACCGAGGGTAGTTTTTCATCTAGCTTCAAATGCAAGTCTCGATAAACCTACACATCTTAGCGTTGTTAGTCATTTTCTTAAAAATATAATGAGAACCTTGTAAATTAATAAACTGTAAGAAATTTTAGGATTTCACCTTGTAAGCTGCACAATGGTGAAGTCGTGGAAGCCACGCAAGCCCAACTCAATGGCACCTTAGAGAAGGTAAGCCCTAGAAGTGTGTTTGCATGGAGTGTAGCAAAACCCTAAGCCATGATCTGGAGGGGATAAAAACCATAAGGAGGAAGAAAACAAGTAAAAGGGAGATGCAACTCTTCACCTTAGAAATTCTATCCACCTTGCACAGTAAAAAAATCCCCACAGTCACTCAAGATGGGGGAGAAACCAGTTCCAACGCTCAAATGTCTCATCGACAGTCAACGAACCTCTAAACCACAGTATATTATCAACCCTACACGAGCTCACGGGGGCATGAAGGACTGATGCTAACGTCTTTGTAGGTTAACATAAAAACCATGGCGGCCACGATCTCCCAGCTCGGCCGCTCCTCAATTAAAAGAACCCTTACAACGCGAAAATAGGGTTTGGACAACTCTTATAAAAGTCAACAAAAACCTAATTGTTTAATCACCTACCACGTGTACCCAATTATTTCACAATCGTGGGTTTGGAACTATAGCCGATTTCCAATATGCAAACAAATCATTGTGAAGCATAGTCAAAACCATAGCAATGATATGATTTGTTTTATCAATAATGTGGATTCCTTTGTTATTTCAATTTCCTAATTTTAAAAACTATAGGATAAACAAAATAGTGTTGACTTGCTATTTTTCTTTTATACTAGTTAGAGTAATCATATTCTAACTATGTTTGTTTATAGAATATAAATAAAGGACTACACTTTAATAGTAAAACATCATTGAAAGAGGTAATCTAATCCTCCTTTGAAGTAATTTACATAGATATTGTACATTGAGAGTAATTTGTATAACTATAGCACCAGTAATTACAAGATCTTCTCTAATACATACGATGGCAACAATACATTAAGAAATTTACAATTTATAACAATTGTAATTGAAAGTATATTTAAAGCTAGGTGGATATACTAGGGAATGAGGTGAGAAGACACAGTTTAGAAGGTTAATAAAGTAGAGTATTTTTATGTTTACAAAAGAATTCAATTGAATACGAATAGAGCCAAACTCCAATTGCTATATGACAGATATGTAATTATAGGCATATGCATGCGAAACATATATTTTATTTATAAAAATATTAGATCATAAATTCTTATGAGCAGAAGTAGGAGTATTCTTTATAAGTGTTCTTAATCATTCATTTTGAAAAATCTAAGCAAATAGTTGAAAACTACATGATGAATTAATTGGTTCCATTTTGGTGGTAAACTGAACATGCATATAACCCATCCTTAAAGAGTTTTTTTTTACCATCGTTATGCAGTTTGATGACTTAGCAATGTCAACGTTACCTCTTATAGGTCAAGCTGCAAACAAACATTTTTTAAATTACTAGCATTTTATCTTATGCTAGTGTAGTATCTTTCTTGATATGGATATTTTACTGGAACAAGCTGTTTACTTGTTAGAAGCTGTAAAAGAACCATCATTCCACTGTGTTAGCTGTAAGCTAAGTAAGCCCCGATCACACCTAAGCTTCTTTCCTACTTGAAAAAAGAAGACAATAACACACTTAGCATTAGTTTAAGATGCAGATTTCTTTTCTCACTTTCTGAAAAACACAAAATGCTATGTTTAACAGTACTAACATAGTAATTTAAGTTAAGCCAATAAGTTATACAGAACCAAAGAAAAGAAATGATATTTGTTATTTTTAAACCGTTTAAATATCCACTAACAGTTAATGGTTCATTGGCAATGACACCTTGACATTTTATGTTACATGAAAAAATTTAAATTTTTATGAATTTATGGGTTATTACATGTGGTATCAGAGCACAAGGTTCAGACACTAAGCCTAAACGTGGCTCAACATGCATAAATAGAAGAATAGATCTAAAACATGTATACTGATATTTTTATTATTGTTTTTTCTTTTGAATTATACTTTCAGAAATTTTTTCTGAGTTAAATGCAAGTATGGAAAGATTGGAAGAATATGCAGATGAGGAATCCCCATTTACTGAACGAAGTAAATCTAAAAGAGAACCCATACAAGAAGATATAACTAATAGTTCTTCTGATCTTCTACAATCATTTAAGAAACTAAGAATAGAGATGGAAATGGTCAAAAAAGAAAATGAGAGAATTTTGAGATCTCAGGAGGAGCTAAATCATATTTTGATGGAAATATTTCAGAATGAGGAAAAAGATAAGCAAACAGAGTCTGAATATATGCCTAACCAGCATAAAGATAAAAATACTAAACAGTTTAAAATCGAAAGTAGGTCATCTTCTGAGGTCTATGGCGATTTGCATAAAAAGAATTATCAATATACTAGTGATAATAGCGAAGATAATCATCATACCAGAAAAATAAAGTTTAAACCTTATGAAGAAATCTCTGGAGAATTCAAGAAAATCAAGCCACCAACCTTTAATGGTGAAACTGAGAAGGGGGAAGAGGCAAAATCTTGGCTATCTGGGATGAAGAAATACTTTCAAATGTATAACTACTCTAATCAACTGAAAGCCAGGATGGCTATTTATAATCTCAGGGGGAAAGTGAATATTTGGTGGCAGGACCTAAAAAGAGTAAAAGGTATTAGGGAGAAAAACATTAATTGGAGTACATTTAAGAAATATTTCAAGAATAAATTTTTGTCTGAATAGTACTATGAGGAGAGGGCTAAGGAATTTTACAAACTAAAACTAGGAACAATGAATATGAAAGAGTTAAATAGTAAATTTTTAAGTCTGCTTAGGTATGTGCCGTATATTGTGGACGAGAAGCCTAAGGTACAGTGGTTTCTTAGCTGTTTACCCTATCATATAAAAGACAGAATTGAGGATGACAATCCAAAAACTTTAGAAGAAGCAATGAGAAAGGAGATTTTCTGTTATGAACAGAATCACAAAAAGGAAAGTATGACCAACTGGAAGGACAAAAGAAATAATCACTTTGAACAGAAGAAGAAAGGTTTTGTAGTTAATCAAAATTTTAAAAATAATAACACATAAAATTTTCCTAGTAAAAATTTCCAAGGGAACAAGAGTAATCCACAGACCAATCCAAATAGTCAAAGAAATAAAGAATCTGTTAATAGCCACAGTAACTATACCAAGAATTTTGAACGAAAGGAACCAATAAAATGCTGGGAATGTAATGGTCCTCATTATGCATCAGTTTGCCCCAATCGAAAGAAGACTGTTAGCAACATACATACGATACAAGAGGATTATTCGTTTTTCACGAGACTTGGGGCAAACTGACGTCAGTTACGTCTGTTAGCAACATACATACGATCAGACGTCAGTTACGTATTTTTCATTGTGTGATTACCGAAAGAGACTTGTAGGATAGAATTCAATGATATCCTTATTAAGTTTTCTACTTGTTTCTTTTTATTTAGTTTTCTTTATTAAGTTTGCTACTTTCTTATTAGTTAGGTCTTCCTTGCATCTTAGTTTCCTATATTAAAAGTTTGTTGTTGATAGTATCTTTTTCAATTTAAAATTATTTACTTATAAAATAAATTGTCAATTATTTAGTTTAATATTTGGTTCCGGTTTAATTACCTTAATAATTGAATTCTTAGGAGTTTGACTTGGTTTTTCATTTTGAAAGATCTTTTGATCTTTTGTTTGTTAAAATATTTCCACAACACCATAGGAACCCCTCTACCTTCACATATATTTTGTGTCAACTCTAAGCCTACCAACCCTGGTCGATAGTTAAATATTAGGTGAATTAATCTAGACATTATAACACCCAAACATTTTTGCGCCGTTGCTAGGGAGTTGTTCTGTAAGGTAGAGTAGAATTATTTATGAATTTTAGTAATAGGTTGGTGGTGGGGGAGCAGTAAGATGAGAGGTAAGAACCTGCACATCTGTTATAACAGGAAACCCCAATTCCAGAAATAGCAGTAGCATAGGTTTTCTTTAGTTTAGAGTTTTTCATGAGCAGAATTAGAGATCCCCAGGGTAGATTTGTTAAGACATGAAAACTTATTGAAATTTCTACTAACTTTTACAGGGGATGTAATACCCCAACCACTAACTCAACAGAAATTTATTGAAAGACGCCTATGGGAAGTAGTTCTACCCTGAAACCTAAGGAGACTCTCTCAGGAGATCTTACCAGGGAATCCATAGAAGGAGAAGGAACCTTCGCAAGAGGTCCTAAGGAAGTTCAAGAGGATCATCCACTAGGAACCTCTAACCCTCCACTAGTTTTAAAATATAAATAACACATTTTTCACTAGTAGGAGATTCGAACATTGTTGAATTTGTTGATCTTTCCGAGGCAAAAGCTCTCTTTGGAACCTCCGTAGAACCAGTCATGTCACAAATTGAAACTTCCACAGTAGAACCTACTATCCCTCTAGGATTCGATAAAAATAGAGTTGATCAGAGGAAGATCTCTCCCGAAAAATAACATTGGGATGCCCCATTATCACCTCAAAAGGATCCTCCTAGGTATACTTACGTTAAGAACCATCTTATATGGAGAGACGGGTAGAAAACACAGATCACGATGAAGTTAGAAATGATGAAGGAGAAGGGGAAAATCGAACTGAGGCTACCTTCGGGTTCCCTATTTTAGACATGATGCAGGATGTAACTATGAAAAACATCCCTCTTTCCTCCTTACCTACTTTCTATGGAAAAATTAATGAGGACCCGAACACATTCCTGTTCGAGTTCGATATCCTTTGTAGGAGCTATAATTATCTACAAGATGCTCACAAACTAAAACTCTTTCCCGCTACACTAAAATATTTCGCCTTGAGATGGTTCATGGGATTAGGTGAATTCACTATCAGGAATTTGGATGATATTAAAACTTCATTCTTACGAAAATATCAAAAGTATTGCAAACCTAAGGACTCTTGACATGATATATTCAAGATACAACAACTTGAAGTTGAGAGCCTGGAGGATTATCTCGAAAGGTTCATTTATACATTACATAAATAAAAATATAGTGACCTCCGAGAAGATGCAGTACGTACGCTTTTTATTAAAGGGATATCTGAGGACTTATTAGAAAGCCTTAATCTCATGGCAGCTGGTGATATTTCTCATAAGACTTTTGTACAAATTGGTGAGATGTGTAAAAATTATTCTAGAAGTAGGGAGAAAGTTGCGAAATTTTTTTGAGAGCCTTACAGTAGAAATGTAAGAGGAAACATTCTGAGTTCAGGTGGAGTTGCAATATTATAGTTAGGAAACTTATTGGAGAACTTCAAAACTGATATCTTAGGAGCAATGGGTTCTCAACTAGATTCTTTACAAGCCAAGAAAAGGCAGGATGAAGAATGAGCAGCAATGACCATCTTCTTTCCAAGATGTAGGACAAAACATCCCCAAAGGGAATGTCCATTAAACAACATCTCCGTATGTCACTTCTGTATAGAAGAGCATCCAACAAATAACTGCCCATCCTTGCCTGTGTTGCAAGCCATCTATTAGAGTGGGGATGTAGCTGAAACATCTAGGAGGCCTCCTTGTCAACCTAGAGATCAACCAGCATATCATAACTTTCCACCACAACCTCCACTCTATTATCCTCCATATCAACCACCTCAACAATGGAACAATTCAAGTTGGTAGAATTAGCCATCCCAGTACCCTCCTCCTCAATTTCCACAGCAGCAATATTGGTCACAAGGGTGGAGAGGACAACCATATCCTTAGTCACAACCTTTCCCTGTACCTAATCATCCTAATCCTTAGCATCAAACAAATTTCCAACAAATTACGCCTGGATTTGTACCTCCAATTCCTTTTATCACAAAACAACCTCATCATTTCCAGAACACAAATCCTCCTCGACCGACATTACTACCTATGCAACCAATACCTAACCCTAATAATAAACCAACTCAAGCTCTTAATAGCATTGAGTTGCAAACTCTTCCATCGTACCTTATTTCGACTGTACCCGTACATGAAATTCAATTACGATCTGGAAGAGTTGTGAATGATAAACCCAAGTCATCAGTCATCACTCATGAACCAAATGAAGAAGAAGAGGATTCAAATGAACCTGTGAATGATGCTATTTTGGAAGATGTGAACATTATGAAGGTTCCAGTAAACACCCATCCTCTGCAAGAAACTATTCAAGAGCAAAGAGTTCCTCCATTTTCGGAAGGACTAGTGATAGAAAAACCTACAGTTCATCCAGAGTATAACATTTTGAATGAATTATAGAATATCTGTATCAAAATCCCTCTATTACAAGCTATTAAAGACATACCAATATACAACAAGGTAATAAAGGAGCTATGTATTAAACGCTCAGGGAAGAAGCAAAAGGACCCTCTCACAATCCATGTTATAGGAGAGATGTCTAAATGTATGACATATCAATCCTGGATTGCAAAATATACCAATCCAGGAGCCCCATTAGTGACTGTAATTATAAACAACACCACCATAGAAAATACATTAACTGATTTAGGATCCGTCATCAATATGATGACCACCACAATTTTAGAAGTTTTACAGTTAGGACAATTTCTTCGACCTACCCCTTCCATCCTAGAACTAGCAGACCGTACTACAGTAAAACCTGCTAGAGTCCTGGATGACATTGTCGTATCAGTAGTCTCATGGGAATACCCTGTCAACTTTATGGTCTTAGAATCAAAGGATCCTTCTAAAGGGAATCCTATTATCTTGGGAAGACCATGGTTAGCTACCACAAATGCTTTTATAGGATGTAGGGATGGAGAGATGAATATTTCCAATGGGTTGTCTACACAAAGACTTATTTTATACCCCCCAATAACAAATAATTGAAAATTCATGGTGGTTAAATTGTTCTTCTGGGGACAAGGAATTTGATGACCTCTCCTTTCCTAGTGATTTCTCCTGGGCACTTCAGGAGCATACCACTGAGAATGTATTAAATCAGTTTGTTTCTTCAACAACTTGTACAAATTTTCCTCAGTCTTTTGCTCAATTTGATCATATTTTTAGAGACAAGTTTCAAGAGAATATGGCTCTCTCAATGTTTACGGAGACACCTTGTGTCTTCACGATTGAAGATCATACAGGGCCCTATACCATACCTTGTGAGGTTGGACCTGAAAAATTTCTACATATAAACGCAGGATTAAATGAAAACCAACAAGCACAACTGCTTAAAGTTGTTAAAAAACAAGCTAGAGAATTTGCATGGGAATACACTGATATGAAGGGTATACACCCTGACACCTATATTCACCATATTTATATGGATCCAAACATGTCACCTATAAGGAATCCACATAGGAGGATGAATCTTGCTCTAAAGGATATAGTAAAAGAAGAATTACAAAAACTCCTCACTGCTGGTTTCATCTATCCTATCTCTGAAAGTAAATGGGTGTCTCCTTTAGTGGTAGTCCCAAAGAAATTCATAGGGACATGGCACATTTGTGTTTATTTTAGGGAGCTATACAAAGCTACACTTAAAGACTACTTTTCTTTACCTTTTATGATCAAGTGTTAGATACCCTGTTAGGTAAACTATATGTTTCCTTTCTTGACGGATATAGTGGTTACAACCAGATTTTAATAGCACCGAAAGATCAAGACAAGTCCAATTTTACATGCCCTTGGGGAACATACGCTTATCGAGTTTTTCCATTTGGCATATGTAATGCACCTGCCACTTTTCAACGAGCAGTCGTAGAAATCTTTTCTGATCTTATACATGATTGTGTGGAGGTATACATGGATGATTTTACGGCCTATGGTAATACCTTTCAAGAAGCTATTGACAACCTCGAGAAGGTCCTGATTCGATGTCAAGAAACAAATTTATCTCTCAGTCATGAAAAATGTAAAATGTTACTGATAGAAGGTATAGTTTTAGGACACCATGTTTCCTCCCAAGGAATTAAGGTAGATCCTGCGAAGATCGAAGTAATTGTTGGCCTTCCCGCTCCCAAAAATCATAAAGAGGTAAGAATATTTCTTGGTCATGTAGGTTATTAACTCTGTTTTATTGAAAATTTCACTAAAATAGTTGCACTAATGTTTAAGTTACTTACAAAGGATATAGAATTCCAGTGGATAGAATCTTGTCAAAATGCTTTTGAAATTCTAAAAGCTAAACTATCGGTGGCACCAATACTCAGGAGTCCTGATTGGTCCCTTCCTTTTCATATATCCATCGATGCCTCTGATATGGCCATAGGAGGAGTCCTTGGCCAAAATAAGAACAATCACCTTATGGCATTTATTTTATTAGCAATAATTTGACTCCTGCCGAACTTAATTACACCGTTACTGAAAAAGAATTTTTGGCAATAGTTTATTCTATTAATAAATTTCGCCATTACATTACAGATTACAATTTTTGTGTGCATACTGATCACTCTGCCATTATATTTCTAATGAATAAACCAATTACCAATGGTAGAGTGACTCGGTGGATTCTTCTATTGCAAGAATTTAACATCACCGTCATTAACCGACCTGGTAAAGAAAATCTAGTAGCAGATTTCCTTTCCTCTATTTAGCATAAAGACGGTACTAAACCTGTTGACGACACTTTTCCTAATGAGCATCTATTTGCTGTATCTATTCAAACCCCTTGGTTTGTAGATATTGCCAATTATTTAGCAACTGGGAAAATACCAAACCATTTTTCCCCACATGAGAAGCGTCGTATTATAGTTCAGAGTTCCAATTATTCTTGGGTTCATAACGATCCCGCACTGGTCCATATCTTATTATTCAATGATGCATGCGAGAGGATGCAATGACATACATCCTCCATGCAAGCCATGATGGACCATGTGGAGAACATTTTCTGATAAGAGGACGACATACAAAGTATTACATTCTGGTTATTATTGGCCAAGCATTTTTAAGGATGCTACCAAATATGTCAAAGGATGCGATAGTTTCCAAAGAATGGGTAGACCTACGTCATCTGATCAGATTCCCCTATAACCCCAAGTAATGATTGAACCCTTTGAGAAATGGGATATTGATTTTGTAGGACCAATTTCTCCCATGTCTCTTAAAAAGAAATATATTCTAGTTTGCACGGACTATGTCACCAAATGGGTAGAAGCTAAAGCTTTGTTCAGGGCCACGGAGAAATCAGTGGTAGAATTCATATATGAAGAAATATTTACCCGGTTTGGTGTACCTAGAGAAATTGTCACAGACCAAGGTACTCAATTTACTTCTAAATTAATGAAAGAACTTACTACGAAATATGGCATCCGACATTCAAAATCTTCACCTTATCACCCTCAGGCTAATGGTATGGTAGAATAAACCAATAAAGTATGAGAAGCCATTTTAACTAAAACCATTCACTTACATCATAAGCATTGGGAATATAGAATCCCAGAGGCTTTATGGGCCTATAGGATAACATGGAGAAACACTACCGAACATACCCCCTATGAGTTAGTGTATGGCAAACAAGTCCTTTTACCTATTGAATTTCAAGTTAAAACCTTTCGTATGGCAGCACAATTAGGCATGAATTTGGATGAAGCACAGAAACAACTAATATTACAGATTAATGAGTTAGATGAGATAAGACAAGATGTACTCCAAAGAACCATGCTAATACAGAATCAACGAAAGACATGGCATGATAATTTTATTAAGAAAAATCAATTTAATACTGGAGATTGGGCACTACTATTCGACTCACAGTTTAAAAATTTAAAAGGAAAGTTAACTACCTGCTAGATGGGCCCATATGAAGTAGTTACAGATTTTGAAAATGGGTCAATCAAAATTGAAACAATTGATGGCTCACAAATTTCCTTTGTAGTAAATGGACATAGACTTAGACTTTATCACCAATCGACATCTAAACAGGCCCTTTATACATAATGTTTTGCAGTAGAATGAAATGGAATTAGTTGAAGGGGAAGCTATTCCTCCTCCTCCTGATACTTAAAAAGTATTTTGGGTTATCATCACTTGTATATATGTAAATATGTGTGTTATTTGAATAAATAAGAGTCATTTCTAATAGATTGTTTACAAGGGATTTTTTTTCTTTTTATTATATATGTGTTCATGAATAAACTGAATCATTTAACAAGTGGTTTTGTAGTTTGATTAGAAGTATTCTATCTCAATAATAAGCTCATGGAGTATTACTTGGAAAAGGGAAGTATGTTAAAACACTCATCATGTATCTTAACCTTTCTTGGGGTACTTTTGAAATTTGCAGCTTATAGTGAAAATTAAAAAAATTACAATCCTCTGTATATCATTCTTAACCAACTCTTCTATGATTCATATGGTTTTTGGTATTTTGATTTAGACATGTATATTTTTTATTTGCTCTTTTGAACAGTTGCTTGACAGACCTACCTTCATTATCATATTTTTCACACTCTCATCTTACACCTATGGATTACTAGTTCATCCCATGCTTGTTATCAAAACTTGTCTGTCATGTGTTTTGGTGATAATTCGAGAGTAAGTGGAAGTTTTGTCTATGGGGAACATTACTTTTCTTTTATGAAGAAGAAGGACTGCAAGGTTAAAGAACAACTTTAAGTTATTCTCTTTTGACATGATCTATAATTAAGGCCATTATGAACTTACTTATAATTTTATTTTACAAAAATTGAATTATGTGTTTAATAGGACTTAACACGCTCTAGTACCAATCGAATTCCATATATTTAATATCATTATACAAGGAAAACCTGCCAAGGTACTAAACATGCCTGTTGGAAGAGGTTCAATGCTAAGTAAAAACTTAAAACACAGAATCTCGATAATTGCAAGTAAACCCGTCAGGGTACTGAAAAGGCTCACTGGCAGCAGGACTATGCTTGCATGGTACCAAGGTAAACCCATTTGGGTACTAAACAGGCTTGCTGGTAGCGGGGCAATACCGAGTAAAAGAGATCTGGTTAATGCACTACTATGCACATAGTTCGTAAACCAATGATAATATAAATATTTTTTTTTAGAATTTATGAATAAACATGTCACGACCAATTGTTTAACATGTCGTTTGAGAATCGATGTAAGTTGGGATTTTCCCTAGCCGTCTAATTCAACAAATACCTTAGATGTCATTATCCTAGAAATGGGACCCATAGCTGTCAATCTCACATACTCCAGGGTAAACTTAAAATATTTTGTGATGACAAGATATCTTAAAATAAGGCATAGATGACTAGCTTTTCCTGTGGCATTCTTTTTGGTTATATTATTATCATTCAAGCAGTCTTTCTAAGAACTATTATATTTTTCATGAATATACATATCTGAATCATTTCCATTTACTAATTAGTTTTTCTTTTTTTTTTACAAAATAGTAAACAACATGATAGCACTCTTTAATTTTTATGTTTTGGAACAATCAATTCTTCTCTCTTCTATGGCTTGAGGACATGCCATATCTTTGGTTTGGGGGGAAGGATTGGGAAAAAATAAACTGTTTTTATTTTTCATTATTTCTGACATATCTATTTATCTCTAACAAATGATAAGTGTTTTCAGGATAATATAAGCAGTGGAACTTAGTTATAGCATGAAGCATATTTTACAGCAAAATCAATATGGAGAACTATATGAAGGATCGAATGAAGGTCCAAATGAAATATCAAATGACAATATGAATAAAACATTGTGATATCATAACACTTATGATTAAAATTTGCTAACCAAATTTTTTTTTTTGGAAAATAAATTTTTACCTCCATGTGGATGCTTAGAATTTTTTCGTATCATTTCATTATTGACAAACTTATCCTCTTACCCTATCATGCATGTAAACTATAAAATGACCAATTTTATTGTTAATCAATATTATTGTAAATGTGATTTATGCCTTCATGTCATATGGTCAATGTGTCCAAAGTTGTACTTTGGACATGGTTGAATTAATTTTAAACCTTACGAACTTACTCATTTATGTATATGCCCGTTGCTGGCTCATGTCTCAGAATTCGTTATAACAGTGTGATATGTTATCTTTATTTTTTCTCAGTGGGACCTGGCATTTCTCTGGTTTGGGGGAATGTTGACCCTATATTTGTTATCATTTTTGGCAGTTGAATTACTCATTTAAACATATGTTTTATTATTTTTTTGCATATTTTATGTCACGGAGGTCACTATTCAACCCAGGTATGAATGTATTTAAGGTTTATATAAAATCCATTTATTATTATCATTTTATGATTTTATTGATTAAAATTGACATTGTTGAAACACATTTGATATATTAATTGATATGTACATTTGTTTGCAGGTTATATAATCTTTTTGGATGAATTAACAACAAACACGCATTCAACTAGCCATGCACACAACACATCTATCTCATCATCCAACTCGTTGCGCAAAACTCGTTGGGAGGTTTCCAGGAATTTAAATGTTGTTACTATAGACCATAGTCCTTAAGTGCACCAACAAATAGACATCGCATTCATCCTATCTACACCCAGCATATCCAACTCACGGTCCAACTCGCTGTTCATCTTTTCATCCAGATCACTAACCAGACTGCGCGCTGTTGATAACCGATTCCAGGCATTAAAACGTTGAAACAGTTCTGCAAACGACATGTTGTCCATGCATTCAGATGATGAAGAAGACCAATTCTAGATGATTCTATTAATCTTGCACATTGATCTAGGAACTAAACATTAGTCTCATCAAAGATTAATCAACAAATAACTCATGAAATGGTGTAATCGGTCTACAGAATGAGTAGCTGCTTTGTATAATCAGATGAAAGAATGATAAATTACATTACAATGTCATGCTATAAGCATGAATGACAAAGCAATTCAAATTCCTAAGGAGGTCATTCGAATTGAATGAGTGAGTCTAGCTTAACTGAATGTAAGCCATAGTCCACACTCAGTTAACCACTGATCAAAACCCTAATTGACTCAACTGAACCCTAACTGAAGTCAGAGTGCAATAAATGAATGAGTCTCAACTGAAAGAGATTAGACACATGTCATAACAAGCCAACCATCAAGTGCTAGCGCTTCAATGACTCCAATGAACCCCGATGAGGTTAACTGAAGTTGAACTGAACATCAGAAGTTGGTGGAGGTGCCCTTGTTGACTCCAGTTCATTAATTAATCATTAAATAATCAATTAAATGAAAGGAGGTGCCTTCACTACCCTGTTAACTAATTGTAACCATCAGTTCAACAATTAGGTGCATTAATATCACTCAGATCACCCCTAGAGTGCTCCAGTTAGCCTCCTTGAATGTAGGAGAAGACTAAGTTAGCCTCCTTGACTGAAGGTAGGCATGGGTGTGACTAGATTATGTCAATTAATGCTCCACTGATGTCAATTAATGTCAATAATACTTAGGATAGTGGTTTAACTAGGCCAATTTGACCAAAAAGAGTGAGTATGATGGTAAATGTCCCCAACACCCCCCCTTCAGCTATACTTAGGAGGAGTTAGAAAACAAAAATGCATAAAAATTCTAGGGCCCTGGAAACAAAGGCCATAGGTCACCCTGTACAATAAAGTAACTGCTTAATATAACCAAGGAAATGGGGAAAACCTCATGGGAAAAATACCCCCCTTCAAACTAAGCAGTAAATCAAGAATTGGTTCTTCTATGTAGCAGCATCCTGAGACTGTGCATGTGAACCTCTGAATCCAAACTAAATGAATATTTTTGGAGGAATCTTCCACTTTGGTCGAAGAACAATGCACTCAACTGAATCAGAAATATAAACAGCTGCACGGTGAAAACTGGACCCATGTAGAGCAACTGAAATCATCTGAAGAGAGAGCAAAGG
>LPNX010095571.1:289512-301545 GCA_001517045.1 Pseudotsuga menziesii
CGGAATGATGAGTCCATTCGAAGTTGTACCTGTTAAAACCTACAAATCACAACAAAAGGGGCACTGTAAGGTCAGACAGCCTACACATTTTAGGCTTTCATCACACCCAACATAGTTGATCAAGCAAGTTTGACCAACAATTTCCTTACTTGGGGTATTAAGTGGTAAGCCTTGGCTTCTGGTGCAGTGCTTGATTTTTGAGCTATTGCTCAATTTTCATGAAAGATCTATCAAAAACCTTGTTTTTGAGAGATATGAGCTTCATCCCGCCATGAGATATGATACCATATTAATATTGCACATTGATCTAGGAACTAAACATCAGTCTCATCAAAGATTAATCAACAAATAACTCATGAAATGGTGTAATCGGTCTACAGAATGAGTAGCCGCTCTGTATAATCAGATGAAAGAATGATAAATTACATTACAATGTCATGCTATAAGAATGAATGACAAAGCAATTCAAATTCCTAAGGAGGTCATTTGAATTGAATGAGTGAGTCTAGCTTAATTGAATGTAAGCCATAGTCCACACTCAGTTAACCATTGATCAAAACCCTAATTGACTCAACTGAACCCTAACTGAAGTCGGAGTGCAATAAATGACTGAGTCTCAACTGAAAGAGATCAAACACATGTCATAGCAAGCCAACCATCAATTTCTAGTACTTCAATGACTCTAATGAACCCTGATGAGGTTTACTGAAGTTGAACTGAACATCAGAAGTTGGTGGAGGCACCCCTGTTGACTCCAGTTCATTAATTAATCATTAAATAATCAATTAAATGAAAGGAGGTACCTTCAATGCCATGTTAACTGATTGTAACCATCATTTTAGCAATTAGGTGCATTAATATCACTCAGATCACCCCTGGAGTGCTCCATTTAGCCTCCCCGAATGTAGGAGAAGGCTAAGTTAGCCTCCTTGACTGAAGGTAGGCGTGGGTGTGACTGGATGATGTCAATTAATGCTCCACTGATGTGAATTAATGTCAATAATACTTAGGATAGTGGTTTAACTAGGTCAATTTGACCAAAAAGAGTGTGTATGATGGTAAATGTCTCCAACAGATTCGCCAGCTTTTAGCCTCCTTCGTTGACATCTCACCAACAGTCCATGCGTTGGGTTGATGCATTAGCCCACATTCTAGGAGACTCACTCATGCTCTCTCCTTTGTCTTACACCAGTCCACCTACTGTGATAAAAAAGGAGTCATGCGTTACATCACACACGCTGAAGATAACCATTTGTGCTGAAGAGGGATCCTGTGCGTTACACTGTCCAATGAAGAGAGCCGACACGCATTGAAGAAGGAAGATGTTGTGAATTGGAGTTTTATTAGTTAGGCGCCTTTATGGATTGGATAAATTTAGAGAGAAGTCGACCACTAAAGGGTGGGCTTGCTCATCCTTGTAAAACAATATATATACCAGAATTTGTGTGACAGGTCAGTTAGTTAGTGAGGTTTACTAGTTTATGCTTTGATTTCTTGTTCTTAAGAACACTGTATTTTTGTTCCATCTCCATTAATAAAGAGCTGTATGCTTTGCTATTGATGATTGCGTTTGAGTAAGCCTTAGCCAGACATCACCCCTGATTGCTGAGAGGGCCCCTCATAAACTAGAGGTTCATTCTTTTGTGTAATTTTGTTCTTTTCTTTATGTTATAGCTAGTTTAGTTTATTTTCATTAGATTATTGTTATTTCTTGTAATGTATTTTATTCCTGAAATTAGATAGCTAGTTGCGCATATAGTCTGTTTTAATTTGCTTTCAGTCATTTTATCTTCTGCATTACTGTTCAGTTTATTTGCAAGCAGATTGAATAGATTTCTTTTAAATAGATTTAGTTCTGTTTATTTCCTTTAGAAGATAAAAGTTATGCAATTTGAATTTCAATTTGTTTATTAACATGCAATGATTTCTTTATATTCATGAATTTGTTTAAGTTTATTTCACTGTCAAATTTGCTTAATAAGTAGGTTTACTTATTTCCTTTATGCGTTATATTTACATATGCACGAATTCAGCTGCAGATTAGATCATTTAGGTTAATTTCTGTCATTTTAACTGTGCAGAATGTCATTTGGACAACCTGTTTAAACTGTCATTTAGTCACCCCTTTCAGACCTATAGTCCAATCTGTCATTCATCCCATAGTTTTGTTTTTAGTGTTTTTAATGCGTTTTAAGTTCTATTTCTTTAGTATTTGAAGTATGCTTTGATTGAGATAGTTAGATGATGGTTCTATTTAACATTAAAGTTAAAATTGGATCGTTTTAGGTTATTTATTAAAAATTACCTTACTTATTTTCACCTTGAATATGTGTTAAGCTATTTTATTTTTTGTTTCTGATTTGTTTTTACTGCTGTATTGTTTCATGTTCATTCCTTTGGATTATTTATCCGTTTGCATGTAAAATTCAGTATTATATGTGTTATCCTTAGTATGTTTCTAGGTTATTTCTTTTTCATTGTGTGATTACTGAAAGAGACTTGTAGGACAAAATTCAAAGATATCCCTATTAAGTTTTCTACTTGTTTCTTTTTATTTAATTTTCTTTATTAAGTTTTCTACTTGCTTATTAGTTAGGTCTTCCTTGCATCTTAGTTTCCTATTTGAAAAGTTAGTTGTTGATAGTTTCATTTTCAGTTTAAAGTTATTTACTTATAAAATAAATTG
The DNA here is from genome assembly GCA_001517045.1 of Pseudotsuga menziesii. NCBI lineage: Eukaryota > Viridiplantae > Streptophyta > Pinopsida > Pinales > Pinaceae > Pseudotsuga > Pseudotsuga menziesii. The sequence goes on from LPNX010095571.1 coordinate 292,199, forward strand.
TCAATTATTTAGTTTAATATTTTGTTCTGGTTTAATTACCTTAATAATTGAATTCTCAGGAGTTTGACTCGGTTTTTCATTTTGAAAGATCTTTCGATCTTTTGTTTGTTAAAATATTTCCACGACACCATAGGAACCCCTATACCTTCATATATATTTTGTGTCAAATCTAAGCCATATTAGGTGAATTAAGATAGACATTACAACACCCAAACAATCATTGAAAAAGAACCTTCCAACTACGAAGAGGCCACAAAAAAGAAAGAATGAGGCAATATGGCTTCGAAATATACTGTTGCAGCAAGTTCGACTAGTTGTGAGGCAATATGGCTTTGAAATATACTATTTGATTTGTTTGATCTTGAGTTAGAGGAAACTTGTATCTTTTGTGACAAACAGAGTTGTATGAATTTGTCAGAGAATCCAGTGTTCCATGACAAGTCAAATCAAATTGAGATCAAGTATCACTATATCCAAGATATGGTGTAGAGAGGAGCAGTGAATATCCAGTATGTGGTGATGAACGAGTATATAGCCGATGTATTGACCAATCCACTAGCCAGAGTGAAGTTAGAGTACTTCAGAGAGAGACTCGGTGTTATTTAGATAGAGGTCCCTAGAAATAGGGAGTGAAGAGATTGCATGGTGGTAGACGTAGGTTGTCCTCAAACGTAATGAGTCCTGGTGTGCTCCCATGCTACCGATGATGAGAAGAATAGAAGATACAAATGCACTAGAATGATATCTTGCATGGGAAGGAATACATGTTGTCCCATGATGTAATAAGTCTTGGCATGATACATAGGTTGTCCAGAGACGTAATCAATCTTATTAGATCATCCTCAGATGTAATGAGTCATGGCATAGTACGGAGGTTATCCTTGGATGTAATGAGTCTTGGAAGGTTGTCTTTGGATGTAATCAGTCCCAACATGGTATGCAGGTTTTACTTAGTAATGATTTCTTGAGGTTGTCCTTGGACGTAATGAGTCCTAGCGTGTGTTGTAAAGGAAATTTTCCTATGGCAAGGGTTTAAGAGGCCATCAACGTACTGGGGTTGAAAGGTGGATGCATATAGTTTTGCAAGTAAATATAAACAAGATTTAGAGATTAGAATGGTTCATACCTTAACAAATGAAGGTTGATCCAAGCAACCCTTCAATCTTCCTCTTTCTCCTCTTGCTCCAAGAGACCTACAAAACGAATTATACCTTCCTCAAACCAATATGACCACATATAAAGCAATGATAATCAAATAAACATGAAATATTGATCTGAATAACATCATAATATGATCATAAATAGAGATTCAATCATACATTGAACAATGATTTGGGAAGAAGAAGAACATCACATCTTTATTAATCATGAAAAGAAGTACAAATATACCTTTTCTTCAAGTTGGGCACCTCACGAAACCTTGATCTAGTTCTGCTACTTTTCTTCTCCAAGGAACTCAGCCTCCAAGCTCTACAACACAAGGAGATGATCACTAGGGAAAAGGTGGGGGAAAATAGAGTCCCACTTCCTCCAACATAACAATGAAAATATTCAAGTCCCTTCTCATGGACCCTCTCCCTCTCTTATATAGTTTTCTAAAGAGTAGGGGTTAGGATAGGATCAGTTACAATCGAAGGAGTCAGTTGCATAACCACCCAAACTACCCAAATTGAGAAACTTCTTTTTTGACACCTACAGGAAAAAATGCAGGTTTTAGAGACAAAAGTCACATGTGCAGGAGGTAAATGCGAGTTGAAATGTAAATAGTCACATATTTAGGGAACACACAGGTATTATATATAGCAAGTCACATGCAACACACGAGTTTTTTTAAGGAAACTCGCATGTACATCAAAAACGATCATTTTAGGGTACTTCTAATAATTTTCAGACTTTGGTGTCTTCTAGAATGTTTTAGCTGAATCATATAAATTTCTAATGGTGTAGAGAAGAGTTCAAATAGAGTTACAAAACTCCAGATATGGGTCCTCCAATTTAGGTGTTTTTTCAATGAATTTAATGAAGTGTCGTTATGGAAGTGTTGACTTGCGACGAAATCATGGAAAAGTGGTCATATGAAGAGATGTGTCATTTTGAGCTATAACATATGCCCCTAATGTATGAGGTTATAGGGGAATATGATATCCAAAATACATTATAAAGGAAACAGTTGAGTATGGAGAGAGCAGAGAATCCAAGATCAAAAGGCTCGAACAAAGGTACCTGAAAGAGAGATAAATGTCAGACAAAATTGATCTCTGGTACATACAAGTCCATATACAAATCATCGACATAAAGATACAGGTGGATCCAACATATGTATAACTGATAAAACTATCATGTTCTCTCAATATGAAAAAAGGTTCCATATCAAATCTAAAGGAGTCATGGCCACACATGGACAAGGTGTAGCCATGCTCAACAATCGATCATAGCCACATAAATACAAGGTGGATCTATGTATCAGTAAAATGCCATATGAAGTGTGACAAGGTCTTGTGTAACTCATGCAATAGAAAAAGATAACGATGCTACTATCGGCCCAAGGTCTTCAATCCAAACCACCCAAAAGGTATGAATCCTAACCATGCGAGTAAAGGAACTAAGGTTGAACATGGAGGAAACTGTTTGATTACCGATCAATGATGACAACTGTTAACAAACGCGAGGGAAACCACCATTAATGAAAATGGTCCCCAAGGTATCTAGTACATTCTAACAAGTGTGAATACAAGGAAATGAATTTGAACACTTGAAGAATCCATCGAGTAGGAGACAATAAGGTATTCCCACTACCCAATACAGAGGGAAATTTCCACTGATGACTGCAATCCCAAAGGTACTATCAAAAAACTCTAAATCTCATTCCCAAAGCAAGATGTGTTGCAGTCGATAGGAAGAGATTCATTGGAAGGAAGTAATGAAGGTATCCTCCATCATCCAACATGAGGTAAGTCAAAGACTAATTGGATCTAGAATTGGTACATAATTTCATGACAAGGACCACCGAAGACATGATGTAATGAAATGATACCAGGGAATGGCCGACACAAAAGGTTAAGGAAACTGCAGAATGGCCAACAAAGGTTTAATCCTTGAATAGTGAGCATGACACAAAAAGTGACTTAGGCATATTTTGACATGAAAGGACCAACGACACAAATCTGCAATGTAGGAGACATTGAAAGATTCCCTATATAATTGGAAAAGAGACCAACTCAAGGAGTTAAAAACTCTGAATTGGGATAAGGTAAAAAACTGAGACCCAACTATTGATAGAATCAAAACTGGTGCTTTGTTCAAGGAAACAAGACTTGATGCCATGATGTAAAATACATGTGAATGAACTTCCCCTTCCCTCTTTCTTGTAAAGTTTAATGATTCCAAGAAAGAAAACTTAGGACCTTCTTCATTTTTGGCAAGCTTGAAGAAGGGACAGAAGAATGCTTGATAAAGCACTGATTTGTGGATTTTACAAGACTGAATTAGTGAACGATTGATGGTGTTTTCATAATTTAGAGAGTCTGAAAAATCCAAAGAAGACTCTAGGGGGAACCTTTTCATCCAATTTAGTCTCCTGAGGCTGAAAAAGTATAAAATAAACCCCATAAGAACTCTCTTAGCTTCTGAAGAACTAAGGCACACCTTTTTGGTACTTAGTCGGGGTAGGTCTGAAAAAGGTTAAATTACCACCTACCCAATGCTCCTTGAAAAGCATCATATATCCTAAGTTTAACGAGTGTGAAGGAAGGCAGGATCACTCAGAAAGATCCATTTGATTACGAGAAATGGGGCTTACAACAGTAAATTTGATGCTTTGTTATTTAGGTTTTAGCGAGCATGACAAAGACAAAAAGTACGCTCAGAATATTTTTCATGTTTAGGTCTAGAGCACGAAAAAGAGAATACTAAGCTCATACTAGGTGTTCCTTTTCCATAAGTTTAGTCCCTCAGGTCTGGAAAAAATGATGAACCTATGCCTGAGAATACTCTTCTCAATTCTGAAGAAAAGAGAGTGCTCCTTTTTCGTATTATTCCACATGGTCTGAAAAAGTGATAAACTACCACCAATGTGGATGCCCATTCATATATTCTTAACGATCCTGAATGAACAAGTTTACTCGACAGTCAAGTCTATTTTGAGGAGTCAGACCTGGGCCTAAAGAAACTCCATATCTTTCCCATGAAGTTTTAACGAGTCCAGAAAATTCAACTCGTGGTCTCGTTAATATTTTTAATGAGCTTGAAGGAGAGCATAAATAAGGCTCTAAATATGAGGAGATGAGTGTCATAGGCAGGAGAAACTAGTTCCAAGGGAAATTAACAAACCTATCCATAATGCAAGGAACATGAGCAAGATAAAACACTTGGGGAATGTCTCCTCAAGGAAAAAGGTGTCAAGTTGCAAAGGAAAAATAGTACAAGGCTAAGCGATGATGAGAGCAGAGATGAGGGATTATACAATGAGATGAAAGCGTGGAAGCCAACATCAAGCTCATAAGTTTGAGGAGGGCACATGCAAATGTATTTACCGCTTGAAAAACAAGACAAGGCTAGTAAATAGTTGTGAATACAACTAAGAATCCTGTCTCCAAGAAACAACAACACTAGGATCACATTCAGAAGAAAATATCTGATGCATGCCACTTTCCTGTCTTCTACAAAAGGGAAATTCAAGGTAGAATAGACCAAAGAAGATTCTATAGTACCAAGGCTTGAGGGTTTATAATCAGTAATATCAACTTCAGAAGGAGAGAAAAAATCAACAAGGGAGATAGAGTCTATAAGAACAAACTGAGTATCACAGGAGTTGAAAAATTCATAAGAAAAATAAAAATTATCAGGATAACTGACTTGCTGTTCAAAGGGAGAGTCTAAAAACTCAAAAAGACTAACATAAGAAGACCGATCTATGGGAAGATCAGGATTACTAAGAAAATTGGGGTTAGACTTAGTCACAACTGAAAAAACATCCAAAAGAAGGACAGATTGTATCAAAGACTTTAGGAAGACTTCATCCAAAGGAAGGAGATCATCTAAGATAGGACACGTGTCTAAACTTTCAAGTGGATCGATAGAGTGGAGAGCATGCTCCATAGTTTGTATAGGATGACTCACCTGGTCAACCGCTGGGACCAAGTTCTGAGAAGGTAAGGATGAAAACAGAGGCTGCCTCTTAGTAGCAATTGAATGCAAAGGACATGAGGCCACATAGCTCACCTGTGGCGGGGTAGTGTCTATAGAAACACTAGGAATCAATAAAGGAAAGACCTGGTCTCTAGTTGGGTCAAGAGACAGATCAAGAAAATCCAACTGACCGATAGTGACAATTTATTTTCCATGATTAAAGTACATCACACAGAAGAATGTTTACACCACATCTTGCATGGCATAGACATAATCATGTCCAAGGAGCATATTGAAGTCCAAGGGGTATTCTATCACCATGAAGTCAACTAAGACGGTATCCCCACCCAAAGTAACAGGTGTTTGAGCAAGAATTCCCAAGGCTATACTAGTTCTTCTATCAAACGCTAGTAATTGACTAGTAGTCGACACAAGGTTGGGAGATCCCATGCCTCACCAAGAACGAGCAGAAAATATACTAATTGAGGCTCCTTCATCAACAATACAACGAGCAATCATGTATTGTTCAACTTTTACCTTTATCTGGAAAGGTGCATCAAAAGGAAGGCATGGATCAAATAGGCTATCCCAATCAAAGGAAGCAATACGAGAGCTTGGTGGGGGTTCATCCGAAGTGAGTTCAATGCCCCCTTATTCAGTAAATTATGAACTGGAAGTGAAGAAAATGTGACTAGCAGACACTTCACTCTCCAAAAGAAGAGTGGGATTGATTGAAAATGGAATCAATTCAACCGCTTCGTGAAAGTCACTCTCCAAAGGGAGAGTGGGATTGACCAAAGATGACATTGGTTCAATCACATGAGCTTGCTCAATGCCTTCCCTGAAAGTGGTAGACGTGTCGACTGTAGAGCATGATTTAACACTAAAATTCACCCCATAAAATACTATGAAATGACAACGAAATTGAAAACGATCAATTGGGAAGAAACGGTAGATGATGAGAGTGCTTACCTACCGCTGACAGAATCCAAATCCACTACCTGGAATGCCCGAAATCTCCAACACAAGAAAACCACCAAAAATGGTTTTTCACCCTATTGGTAAAAACACAATGGTAAAATGATTCCCTTTCACCCCTTTTTATTGGCTTTAGGGATTGTTTTATTATTATTTTACCTTATAATATTTTATTATTTGTTACCTTTTTGATTCAAAAACCCTTTTTATTTTTAATTACTATGGTTGTTGAGACTTTTATTTGAGATTACAGGTCAAACATGATGAGGAAGTTATGGTCCAATTTTTTTTCATGATTCTAGGGCATTTTTGGACCGTAAAACTTTTTGAGCTTGCTTTGTTCTTTTTCGTTCTCTGGTTTAAACATGGAAAATATTCCAAGTGCTTTTGATGTTGTTTTTATGCTCGTTAAAACCATAGTAAATAGAGTCAAGTTTATTGTTCATTACCCCATACTCGTGAATCAAGGGAACAACATGAGTGATATTTATTCCCTTCATACTCGATAAACCTTTAATCCTTGGCTTGTTTCTGAAGGAGAGTTCGTCCAATGGTATTTTAACCATTTTTTGGACTTGGAAAACTAACTACGAAAAAGGAATTCCTTAGTCATCTTTGACTAAGAGAGTTCTCCTAGGTATTATTTTATACTTTTTCGGGCCTTGGGGACTAAATTTATGTAAAAGTTCCCCTTGGAGTCTTCTTTATATTGTTTAGACTCTCTAAACATGAAAAATCATAGATTTTACCTTCTTTGGACTCGCAAAATCAAACATAAAAGGACCATTTTTGGGACTGAACCCCTTGTTTATTAGGTTTGTAAAACATGTGAGATTGGACTCATCCCAAATAAGAGCTATACCGAGCATTTATTATGCTCCTCAACCTCGTTAATAGAGAAATAGCTATACATTAAATATGATGGGGAATAAGGGAAGGGAATGCATCTGAATTTGGGTTAATGGTAGCTTGTCATAATCCTTGAATGTGGAACCTATTTTTATTTCATTCGAACAGTTAGTAGTCAGCTTATCTCTGAGTCATGTAAAGTACATGATTTTCATTACTCATTTGGTTCACCCAAAGAATGCCTTGATCATGTCACATTGTGTCTTGACTCTTTCCTTTATCAATGTTTCCAAGTCTTCTGTCGTGCCATGAAATTTTCAAGGGTAGTATTTCGTTTGAGTTAAAACTTTACATTTATTTGTCATGTTAATCCATGAACCACTCCCTTAGTACCTTTACCTGTATACCTTGTGTCATCCTGTTCTCATTTGATTTACCATCCAAAATCACCCTTGTATACCAGTTTCACGTCGATGATGTGGGATACATCATGGCCATCCTTCAATGAGTCTGTACCTATCAACATCAACACATCATCTGAGGTTTATACTTAGAAACCACCAAGTACCTTAAAGCCCACATTCCTCAATGACGAGTCTTCTCACTTTGGACAATAGGCTTACTTGATTGACCTCTGATAAGATGATTCTAGGAACAATCGACTTCAGCTCATCTATTTGCATTAGTCAAAATTTACTATGATATCGTAGGAGTCATTGTCATCACTGGCTATTTCCCTCCCACTTATTAATGGCTTACCTCATTGACTGGTAATCAAGTGGTTCCTACCATGTTCGGCCTCAACTCCTTTTATTCACATGGTCAAGATTGTATCTGTTACGAGTTTGGTTTGAAGACCCTAGAGTATTTCATTGTTGTATATCATACCCAGGTTACGATGGAGATTGTTTGAGTCATTCCCCATATGGATATCATCAGGGAATTCTATCACATAGATCCACATTGTATTGGTTGATGGCTATGTTATGTCTAATTTGTAGATCCATGGTGTATGGTCTCATGGCTACAATTTACATTTTATATTAATGGTATGGGTACACTCTTGTATTCTTTAGTGGCCATATCCACCTGTAGTACTCGCATTGATCTCCATTGTATTGTTTAACATCCATGCTTTGAGTTATTCATGTGTTTGGTCCAGAGTTTTCATAATTTGTAAAGTCCTTGGTTCTTGTTGTTAGTTTTCCGACTGATGTTTCCTTTTTTAAGAAATTCACATCAAAGTACACCACGTATCCAATTCCTCTAGCTTTGTACTTTGGGAGAAATTATGTTACATGGAATTTTCATCAGTGTCAGTCACTTTCTGATACCTCATTACCTCAATCCCTAAAGTAAATTTCAGGGTGGATGGATCCTTGTTTCTCTTTCATTGCAAATCATCTTACCTTGTGACCTAGACATGTTTTTATCCCTTAGCAGAATGCATTGATCTCCCTAGATGCGTTTTTCTCCCTTTGCAGCATGAGTCATTGACGCCTCTTGTCTCCATTGCAGAACGCATCGACCTCTGTATGGGTAGAAAAATGAGCTCCCAAGAAGGTTCTAGAGAGTAATCCTGATGGATAGAATATTATCCCTACATTATTGGATCTAGACAGAGTTCCCTAGTTCTAGGGATAAGATCTCATACTTTTCCCACATTAATCTCAACTTACCCCTATCCAAATTGTCCTATAAATTGAGGCCTTGGGCCATGATTTTGGGGTAGGAAGTCTATAGCAGGTATATGCTCGAGTATTTGGTTTAGATCTTTAGTTTTTGTGGTGTTATACACATCTTTTATTTTGTGACTTGATGGTGCAAGGATACCATTGTAAATAGGATACAACTCCAAGGCCTAAATGATTGTATTATTTTATTTAATGTCTTTTAATACAAATGATATGTTCTCTCCCATAATTAGATTATGCTAATCATCTTATATCAGGTCTCATTGGCTATTTGATTAGATCAGTCTTATTACCACTAGTTCAAGCTACTTTTATCTAGTTTATATCTGATTGATTATAGGCATTAGTGTGTGCAAAGTTGGATTGCATTTGTGTGGAAACAATAAGGAAAAATTTCATATTGAAGGTGATTTGTACTTACTCCATCCTGTTTTCGTCACTTGATTTATCTAGGTCAAAGTATATATATTTTTGGTGTTTTGATCTAGATATGTACAATATAGATTATGGAGGTCCACTTACACTCGTGCTTGGGACTAATTTGGATAAGAAACCCCCTCTCTCACTCTCTTTCACTCCCACATGCCCACCCACACACTTCCCTATGCCCCCCCACCACTAACCCCCCCTCCTCTCTCTCTCTCTTTATAACCCTTACTAACCCATTCTCTCACTTTAGTTTTCTCCTTATACACTTAC
>LPNX010095580.1:0-52980 GCA_001517045.1 Pseudotsuga menziesii
TGTCTTGTCAGGCATGCAACCCATCTTTCTACATACTGTCAGAAACCAAGACACGCCCACTGCAACATGTGCAATTTCTTCTTCTGCAATGCGTTTGACAAAATTGGATGTCCTGTTATCGCCAAGGCCAACCAATTTTTGTACAATCCTAGGTCCAGCATCAAGACCTCTGGCCTCCTAAGACAATTAATATAAAGTTATTGGATACTGGAGAGTTATCATTTGCTCCAAAATAAACAATTGTTTGCTACCAAGCTCAGATGACTGGAATATAACTATGAACTTGGAGGGTTGTAAAGGGTAACCTAAAATAATAACAGTTAATATAAAAATCTTGAACTTAAACTTCATTCTAAATGAAAGAACGAGATCATTTGCCACACATGACCTGGAAACTCCTAGGATAGGGCCGTCATCACGTAATGGCTCCCCAAGCTGAGCTTCCACGGCAGCAATAGCCAGTGGGTTCAAATTGATGAATCGTATCCTGAGGCCGAACCAGCAAAAGTTAATACGTGGTATCTAGAATCGGTAGGGTAAAGAGTAAATATTATAGTGCCGACTCTACAGAGCATTCCTGACTTCAGCAATTGGTAAGGGCATAATTAAGTTAGGTAAGTGAGGTATGGAATAGAGGAGAGGTTCCAAATAGCATAAGTTGATTTCAGTTGGTTTCTTCAGGCAAGTAAGCGGAATAAGGTGCGCAAGCAATAGTGTTGCTATAAAATTCCTACCTGAAGAAGAGGACCTGTGGCAGGATCGCATACATACAAAATGAAAAGAAGAAGAAGCCAGTGAGAAAATGGATGGTTCCCGCGCGCCCTATGTGAGTTTTGGGTTTTTTTTTAACTAACGCACCGTCGGTTAAGCGACGGTTGACTACCTTTTATCCTTGTAGTTGGATTTTAAAAAATAAAGCAATTTTATAGCCGTCGCTTAAGCGACACTTAGGAAGATATCCGTCGCTTAAGCGACACTTAGTAGGATAGATATTTTGCGTCGTCGCTTAAGCGACAAGTATCCCCACCATTTCAAAAAAAAAATTAATCTTTCTGATTTTTGGCACGGTTAAAAGAAAAAATCCATGCGCCATCGGAAAAAACCGTCGGATTTTGGATCAAAATCTAGTAGTGCCCCATCACCGCCACATTCACCTCCTCACATTTTTCAAACACCACCTTCACCACCTCCATCACCAAGGAACATGGCAAACCTAAACCCGAACCCTAATGCCAATTTGCCATGGTTAGCATAGGATGCGGTCGCTGTTCCAGGTGATCAACATCCTTTACCAAAACATCCCGAGAAATTGTTGCCCAAATTCAATCCCGAGCTGAAAGAGCCTGCAGAAGACCATGTCAAGAAATTCATGCTAGCAGTCTGGATTTTGAATGTTGAGCATGAAGATGTAGTCTGTCAGCTTTTCCCTTACACATTTGAGGGAAAAGCTTTGACTTGGCACTTCTCACTTACTGTTGGTTCTATTACCAGTTGGAATGAATTCGAGTTGGCTTTCATGAATAAGTTCGTAGACGATAAGACTCCAGCAGTGTTGGTTTTGGAATTATCTAGGATCCGTATGGAAACCAAGGAGAAAGTCAAAGAATTTAACCAGAGGTTCCTGACTCTTAGAAATAAAATCCCTACCACCTCAAGGCCTGCTGAAGATGTCACTATTGAATTCTATACTTCAGCTCTACCCGTATCTATGGCCATGTTTGTCAGGAGAGCGGCCAAACCCACTCTCACTGAAACCTTTGATGAATCCATTAAGGTCGAGAAGGACATGTCTGCTATTAAGACGAACCATGGGGTAGATACGGATTCTGCATCTTCTTCTTGCAAAAAGAGTGAGAGTCCTTCCAAAACCACAAACCCTGATAAGAAGGGTCAAGATGCACTCAATTTAGATAGCCTCCAAAGAGTAATAAAGAAGCTATCCAATGAAATCATTGATTTGAAGAAAGGTACTTTTGAAAGTATTCCAAATAAAGAACCACCTAGACAGCCTTTTAGAAGACCATTCCAAAATACAGCTGCTAAACAGACTCCACCTCCTGAGGCTAGTAACGTAGATGAAATTAATAGCTTCCTAAAATTATTGGTCTCAGGCTTAGAAACGCCAGCTGAAAGTGAAACCCAATCTTTAGAACAGAGTTTTGAAGATACCCAAGGCACAGATAATAATACTGAAGAAAAACCTCCTCAAATTATCAGTCACTTCTGGGATACCACAAAATTGACCGACGATGAAGATGTTATTGTTGTAAATGTCAATCAGCATCAATATAATACTAGAAGTAAGAAAAATCATTCCTCAGGGGAACCTTCCACAACACCTACGGATGACAGTTTAACTGTCAAAACAAAAAACCAGCCTTCGAACACTAAGTCCACACCTTCTCTTGATTTAGAGTATGATCTGGTTGAGGATTTGAAGAAAATCAGAGCCAATATTTCTATCTATGAACTCCTCAAATTGCCTATGATTCGAGACAAGATGATTCAAGGGGTTTCTCTAAGTAAAAATAGCAAAACTTCCTCCACTCAGAACAATTCTGCTAGTACTAAAAACAATCCAACAAAAGCTTCAGTTAATGCCTCGTCCATAGGTAAGAAATCAGATTCCTCAACTCCTCCTTTCCTGCTTACGTTTGAAATCTGCAATCGTAAAGTACACAATTGTATGATAGATTCAGGGACTTCGAAAAACGTCATGCCATATTCGGTATGCAAAAAAATTAATGCGGTCCCCGTTCCATGTGATATGAGCATTATGCAACTTGACCGATCTAATGTAAAAGAAATAGGAAAGTTGAACAAAGTACTGATAAGATTAGCCTCAAACCCTTAGGTTCATTTCATCATTGACATAATTGTTGCAGATATCCCTGAGGCATATGGCTTATTCCTCAGCAGAGATTGGTCTGAAAAATTGAAGGGATATTTCGCAACGGACTGGTCACATTTATGGCTACCTTATAATGGCCGCCCAAACAAAATCAGAATTGATCGAGAGCGTTATATGAAGCACACGGTCATCGAACTGGATGACTCAAACGAGCCAGTGTTATTCACTGATACTATAATGGGAAATTACATGGTTGATTCTTTTTTTGGAAACCTTGAGGCTGAAACATCATCAGTCCAAGATCCAGAACAGTAGTCCGAAGTTTTTCATTTTACACAAGTTTTGGATGAAATTCCAGTTCTAAACACTGCACATTTAGACCTGAATAATGGGCTCTGGTCCCTGTACTTTGATGGATCTAAGTCAAAGGAAGGAGCTGGGGCTGGTTGCTTGTTAATAGATCCCCAGGGGAAAAGGTATTTTGTTGCTTGCAGGTTGGAATTTGAGTGCACCAATAATATTGCTGAATATGAAGCCCTTATTCAACGGCTGAAAAAGGCAATTGATCTAGGAGCTAAAGCTTTGATAGTGTTAGGAGACTCTGAAATTATCGTTAGACAGGTACGCAACACTATACATTGCATTGCTGGTCATCTAAGAAATTACCAGACAGAGGTGTGGAATTTATTATTATCATTTGAAGCTTTTAATATAAATTCTATTCCTTGTTATTTGAATCAGGAAGCAGATCTGTTAGCGAATGTTGCTTCAAGGTTAATCCCATCTGAAGGGATGTTTGCTGAGTCTTTCTCTGTGGAACTGTTTTTCAGGCCTTCCATACCTGATAATATTGTCAATTGGAGAGTCTTTGACCATGACGAGCAGTTAATCGAGTTTTTGACCATGAAGGACACCTTCAAAGACGCAATCATCGATGAAATGACTCATGATGAAGATCTGTACAACTTTTTGGTAATTCATAAACCTTGTTCAATTGAAGAATCTCTTGATCAGGTCAGTACCCTTCCTAAATCTGTAATAAAACTTGAGAAATTCTATGATTTGAAGGAAAAATTTAAAGGTGCAAGGAACTGTAAAACCAACAGCTCTACTATGCAATCTGAAGTCATAAATTTAGGTACCGAACATAATCCTCAATGTGTCAATCTGGGCAGTATGTGTACTCCCCAAGAAAAAACAGCCTTCATACGACTCTTTAATTAGTTTAAAGACATTTTTGCTTGGACATATGACGATCTCAAGACATTTGATCCAAACATAATGCAACATGTCATCCCCATGAAACAACAGGCTAAACCATTCCAGCAGAAATTGAGAAAAATGCACCCTAGCCTGGAACCGGCTATTAAGAAAGAACTTAACAAACTTCTGGCTGCCAGAATATTTTTTCCAGTACGGCATACGCAGTGGGTGGCAAATATTGTCTCGGTTAGAAAGAAAAATGGTGATATTAGGTTGTGCGTCGATTTCCGAAATCCTGATTAAGGTTTCAGAAAAAGACAATTATCCTGTTCCCCCTATGGAAAAGATATTACAACAGGTTTCTGGATTTGAAATGTTCTCACTTTTAGATGGCTTTTCGGGATACAACCAAGTGTTAGTATCCAAAATAGATCAGTTGAAAACAACCTTTAGAACCCCTTGGGGAACTTATGCCTACAGGAAAATGCCATTTGGTTTGATTAATGCCGAAGCAACATTTCAAAGGGCGATGGGTATTGCGTTCAGAGGCCTAATCGGCCAATTTGTTGTCATTTACCTTGACGATATAACTGTCTTTTCAAAAAACAGGGCTGATCACCTAATACATCTTAGGAGGGTTTTTGAACGTTGCAGGAAATATGGGATCTCCCTGAATCCCAAGAAATCCATCTTTGCGGTTACAGAAGGTAAATTATTGGGTTTTGTAGTTTCTAAACAAGGTATCAATATTGACCCTGAACGAACCCAGGCTATATCACAGATTTCTATGCCTCACTCAAAGAAAACTATGCAATCATTTCTAGGGAAAATAAATTTTGTCTCCAGGTTTATTCCTGGGTTCACTGAGATTGTCATACCACTTCAGAAAATGATTAAGAAAGATGCTGATTTCAAATGGTCCGCTGAGGAAAAGCAATCCTTTCACGATATATTAAAAGCTATTGCTGAAGCTCCTACTTTAACAAGCCCGGATTTCTCTAAACCATTTATTTTGTACACTTTTGCTTCTGACTCTTCATATGCCGCTGTTTTAACACAGAAAAATCAGGAAAACAATGAGACTCCCATTGCTTTTACAAGTTCCGGTTTTAACAGTGCAGAGCTCAATTATCCAGAAGTAGACAAACAAGCATTTGTTGTTTTTAAGTCAGTAAAACATTTTCGGCCTTATTTGCTGAAGTCTCATACCAAAGTTATTGTGCCGTATTCCGCAGTCAGAAATCTTTTGGTACAAAAGGACCTGGGTGAAAAGCGAGCCCATTGGATCACAGCACTTCAGGAATATGACCTGGAAATCAAGCCTTTGAAGATTGTCAGAGGACAGGGACTTTGTAAGTTGGTATCCGGATCTTCAGACATCTCTGAATCTAATCTGCACTTTATCGATGAACATTCTCTGTTTGAAAGGGAAGTTTTTCCAATCTCAGCCCCCTCTGATTCTTGGTATCATGACATTAAGTTTTTTCTATTGCATGGAAATGTTCCTGAACATTTAGACTCATGTAGCAAAAGGGCTTTGAGATTAATATCTTCCCCTTATCAGCTGATTGATAACATTCTCTTCAAAAAAAAAATCGAAGGGGTTCTCCTTCCTTGTTTAGAAAGAAATGAAGCTGATAGTGTGTTGTCTCAACTACATGCAGGGCCAGCCGGGGGACATTTTGGCGGGGAAACCACTACACATAAAGTACTCAAAGCCGGTTATTACTAGCCTACTTTGTTCAAAGATGCATATGCCTTTGCTAGGAAATGTCAGGAGTGTCAGAGAGCAGACAGAAGACTTAAGAAAGTAGCATTACCTCTCCAGCCTGTTATTGTTGAAGTTCCATTTCAACAATGGGGTTTGGACATTGTTGGGCCGATTACACCAGCTTCCTCACAGCAGCACAAGTACATTCTGACAACCACTGATTATTTCACTAGATGGGTCGAAGCCATCCCCTTGCGAGTGTTTAACTCCGAACAGGTGATATCATTCCTTGACTCTTCTATTGTCACCAGGTTTGGCGTTCCAGAATCTTTGATTTTTAACAATGCAACCTATTTTTCTTCTTTAAAATTAACAGAATACGCATTGGAAAAAGGTATAAAATTAAAATATTCAGCTAATTACTATCCTCAAGGTAACGGATTAGCCGAATCCTCCAATAAAAATTTAATCAAAATTCTGAAACGCACAGTGGTTAATCATCATAAAAATTGGCACAACGCCTTATCAAATGCCCTGTGGGCTGACAGAGTGACTCCCAAGGCTGCCATAGGTAATTCTCCTTTTTTTCCTGGTATACGGTAAAGAAGCTATCTTGCCTCCCCATCTATTTTTACCCTCTCTACAGCTCTCCCAGTCAGTGCAGGAAACAACATGTTCTGCCATGGAACATCAGATTAATACTCTGCTTAAAATGGAGGAAGAAAGAGAGTTAGCCCGACAAAAATTTGACCAACACCAGAAGACAGTGAAACGCTAGTTCGATCATAGAAAATCAGCTGGTAGATATTTGGAAGTAGGTGACCTAGTTCTGAAATGGGACAAAGAGCATGAAGATAGAAGAAAACATACTAAGTTCCAATGCCTGTGGTTGGGCCCGTTCATCATTATAGAAAAGCTTGGTCCCAGCACATTCAGGTTATAGACGTTGGAGGGAGACATCGAGAACCTTCCGGTAAATGGCCATCTAATCAAAAAATATTTCTGCTAATACCCCTTAGGGGATTATCTTGTACATACCTTTGTCATTTTCTCGGTTTTTGGGACTTTTTAGTGTGTTTATTTTATTTGTTTGCTTTGAATTTCCTCTAGCGTCTTTTTGTTGTTTCATCTGCATAATTTTTTAAAGTGATCAATTCATTTAATCTTTAGCTGATAATCTTTCATCAAATCCTGTGGTTGAATTACAAATCATGTGTCATGATCTTTAATATCCTTGGTATTACCATGCTTCTCTTAGAAGGTCACCAATAACTATTTTATATCTTGAACAGTGGACGGTTTTTCGTTTTTCTAAATTTTACCAGAAGCCCCTAAATCATGTAAATATAAATTAATAAAATGAGCCTCTGCAAAGATTTCTCCAAAGGGATTAGGGCAGTATTTGCCAAAGGTTATCTATTCAAGTCTTTTACGTCAATCCCTCTCGTAAAGAGAGTTAGACTTGCCTCCCCATCTGCTAAGACGATCTCATTCGAGATTAAATATAACTACAATCTGGCCATGGTTGGAGTTTGAATGCAAAAGTAATCAATTTCTACAAAATAATATGAAGGACAGAGGGTCTCATTACGAGCCAGTATGTTCAGGATCATAAACTTGCATTCAGTAACATTGTCGCTTCCGGTCACCAAGCCAAGGCAATGGCCCTTGGTCATTCTACCAAGGGATAAAAGGTCTCATCACGAGCCGGTTTATTTACTGTAGTGCAGGTCGGTGACCGACATGGTTATTACCTCGCTACCAAGCCAGAGCTATGGCCTTCATCTTTTTTATAAAAAAAAAAGGGAGAAAAGGATAATAATATTTCAACCTAACTAGAATTGTTTGGGCTTTGAAGCAACCCTGTCGAGGCTCTGGACGCCTGCTGGTAGCAGGGCCATGCTTGTGGTATTGAGATTTTATTCTTCAAAACCTAGTCATCTACTACCTTACTTCGTTTGGACTGACTTTTGTGAGAAACATGATCTTCATCAAATAAATAATTAAAAATGTATAAATTTCTGGTAAGCTTTGGAAATATGAAATTCCTGAATCTGTTTAAGATGCTAAAATTTTACTTCTGCAGTGGTATACATGAGGGATCTAATTCTTTTAATGCATGATTTTAGGTCAATAAAACAGAGATAATTGTTCTGCCCAGTCAGTCACCATCTGTTGTGCTCCTATCCAACAGCCTTAAAAAACAAATTTCATCAAGCAAAATAAGATTTTGCTTGATGAAATATTTGAATTTCTCATTCCGACTTACAGAATCAGGAACTACTGAAATGGTGAATTTCCATTAGCTACTGAAAAGGTGAAATTCCATTTGTTTTTATAACCTTGCGAATTATTGTCAGTTGACAAAATTACTATATTAAAACCATTGTTTTGAATGGGTTTGAGTCTCAAATTAGAGGTTAAGCGATTTGGTTTATATACCTTTAGCCATAACCTGATCATAAGCCATATTCGAACTTGATATTTTTATTTATGTTTTAATTGTAAATTTGACAAGGTCATGGAATGTGAAAGGCTAACTACTTCACGCTGGGGTGCCTAATCAAAATTTCATGTAAATCTTCATCCCTAAGGTTTATCCTTTAATCTTCGAATCATGCTTGATCCTACCACCAAGTATTTAGTTTCAATCTTTGTAATATTCGCCATACGTAACTTGTATTTTGCACTTAATGGTTGGGGTTGACGTAATGGGTTATGCCATATGTGTTTTCACGTAGCATAATCTTCATTTTCAAATGGTTGAAATAATGATATAACAAGGTTTGTGCTTTAACGCCCAAGGTTCATTCCTTATGGTTGGTTTGATCCGTGTCGCCATCTCCAAATCCGATCCACTTGATTGAAGGTTGATATGTCATTATTATACACTTACAGAACTCTTGTAATGACAATTAATTATAGTACGAGCGTACCATCGTGTCCTCTTGCCCTTTGAACACCTGCGCTTCATTCAATTCGCGGTTGTATTTCGATCAAACCAAATGAATTATGGCAGAGCGAGGTTGTTCTAGAGTCTTCATCATCTCTTTTCACTAATTGATCACCTCTGTGTGTAATCATTCATGTTCGCTCATGCTGATTTTACAGGGTTCCTGTCTGAGTTTACCCATGTCGCATTTCATTTATGAAAGAGTCGAGTTTCATTGTTTATGGTTTTTGCTTGACTTGCATCCCGAATGGTCTCTCTCCAGCGTTCTGTGTTATTGTGATCCGTTGTATCTCCTCTGTGTGCAACTGTGTGCGTTCGCACTCGTAACCATGGCTCCAGTTGTCAGGGTCGAACCTAATAATACGAAGCCTCTTGATGAGAATTCGGAGCTTCTAGCCAAGGTAGAAGCAGTTGGGTGGCTTCCCTTTTTCCGCAAATTCGTAGACTCGAACCCTGAAGTTACCAGGTTGTTTGCTCTCTCGCTGGTTGATGCTAGAGCTAAGGTGGTCGACCTTCAGTTCAGAGTGGATGAGCGCTCAGTCGCTTTGGCTACAGACCTACCGTTAGCAGGTGAACATTGGTTTAAATCCAAACAGATGAAATCTACTGAATGGAGGCAAATGTTAAAAAACCCCTGCCAGGAAGTGTCTTTCAGGGCTGGTGTGTTGCGCAAGTATTTCAAAAAGGAATGGAGGCCTGTGTTGGACGTCATTCACAGGTACTTTACTTGCGAGGGTCGTCTTTCTTCTGCGTATGTTTATCATCTTAGATTGATGACTGTATTTCTGAGTCTTCCTATCAATTTACCTCATTATTTAGTCCAAAGTTTGACCAAAATGTCTATGGCCATCAAGAAAGGACCTAGGAATATCGATCGAAGTCTTTTCCACCATTATCTTGTTAGAATATTAGTGGAGAGGGAGCTGTCCAAACAAAATCAGACCTGGGACCATTTTCTTGAGCAGAATGGTTTTATGGCATTTTGCCATTGCCAATTCGATTGCGCAGAGGAGTTTTCGAGGCATCAGCAACCTTGTGAAGTCCCAACTTCACCTGCGCATAATACTCTGCCAAACCCTAATGATCATGTAAACCCTAGCGTCCACGAGGATTACGCTCCTTCTCCTGTGCAAAGTCTCGGCTCTCCCATGCGTTCTAAGCGAAGGAGGAAGTCTGTAAATCTTTCCCCGGTAACGTCGAACCGTAATGATAAACCCTGCAGACAGATGAGCAAGAAGCCAAATGTTAAGGTTACGAGCAGATTTACTAGGAGTATGGTGGCCAAAGCCAGTGCTGTTAAGTCCTCTATGAAGAATAATAAAGATATAGAAACGGTTGTATTGGGTGGTGAGGAGAACGGATCTGTCCTGCATGATGACCCTAATATGGATCCCGAGCCTGTGATTCACCCAGTAGAACACAGCCCTCATATTTCTGATAAGGATCCCCAAATGAATTATGTGTCGGATCCTCAAATCAAGGGAAAATCTATTGAAGGGAATCTACCTGGTTCATATCGAATTAGTGAAGCAGTTCACCCATTGTTTATCAATTGTTTGCTTGATAAGATATGTCGAACAGAGGTAGAAATGGCAGAGATAGTGGCACGTAGTGATTCTGTGAAAGCTGAGAATGTGAGGCTGCAGGAGAAATCCGATTCAGCTGATAAATGCATCTTGCATCTGAAAAGACACAAGAACAAGTTAATCTGGAGAGTTCTAAAACTTCAACGTGAGAATCATAAAAATAAGGAAAGAGTTAGCGAGCTGAATGCTCAGGTCACTTTGATGCAGCTTAAAAGTCACTCACAGGCTCCATTTTCTCAAATTCCGGCAACTGGTGTCAACATACAGGTTTTCAATACCCCTGCTAGACCATAGCATTTTTGGGATACTCACATTTTGTCCATAGAAATAATTTCAGGTTTGAAATATGTAAATAGAAGCAGTAAAAGATATGAAGTTATTTTTGTTTTCCAGGTATTGTTTTGAGTTAATTAGTGGATTATGTAATTCAGTTTAATTACCCCTGCGTTTTGTGGTGATTCTTACTATTTTTGATGTTGCAGATGATTTGGTTGGGTTTCCAGATGCGCCTTTCCTGGATTTTGGTGATCACTCGTTTTCAGGATTATCTCCGAGGAATTATGAACCAATCAGTTGAAACTGTTTTCAATTATGGATATGTCACCTCTGAGGTGTCACTAATTTACTAGTGTCTTCATCATTTCTTTTGATTTAGCACTATAGGACGAATCTTTTCAATTTCACGATATCATAACGTATATAAAAAATGACAATTTCATTTGTCATTTTTCTGTTTTGGATGAAATTGGTTAAGATTATGATGGTGTAAATTCCTGTTTTATAGAACTATCTCTATATGAGATTCATTGTATTTAAGGAGACAGGGGTTTACTGTAAATGGGGGTCGATGGTTGAGGAAGGAGACTAGGCAGGATCACTTTATCATTTCTCTGTAGCTAAGACAATTTCTTGTTAGGAGTTACAGCATCTTTTGACTAGAGATATTTATAAGTATATTTGCAGTATTTTTACTATGGAGATGTACTTGTAGTATCGTTGATCTTGTTATTTCTTTTCGCAATCCTTATGTTTTGTTACTTTTCTTTGAAGAAATGTACAAATGCATCATGTTAAATTGTTGATCTACCCTGGTCCAACTTAGCAAATTCATGTATGGTAAATTTTGATGTTATCATTATAATGTATGTGATATACTAGTTCTGTGTGTTGTCTTGTTTCTTTATCAGAATTTTTTCTGAAGTTTTCAAGATTGTCTGCACAGTATCATTATTTGCAAGTTGATGCCGAGATTAATATTATCATGCTCCTGATCAGGATAGGATGTCTAGGATATATGAATGGTAGTTTTTATTTAATTTATAGAAACTAGATTGAATCAGATTTTCTTGTTTGCACTTTGTCAAATTATTTTTCAATCTTATTATGAATGTGCATGTGTTTATAATGTGATTTATGTAATTAGTTGAGTTTGTTAATATTGTCTTAACCATTTATTTCTGTACATATAGGTTAATTGGTTTGACTAGATTAATTTTTAGTCATTAGTTGTGTAACGTATGAGCTAACTTGCTAATCAGTTTTAACAGTTTTCCTTTGTATATTCATAAGTGTAGTATAGATTCAGTTAACAAATATTAACTTTACTTCTTTCCTTTGAGTTTTCTCTTGTAGTTAGAAGTGATTTAAGAGAAGGCAACGGGGCCTTAATCCCGTCAGAGACAGCTATCTAACGACTGAGAGTAGCTTTTGAAAGCTTTTGGATCGGGTTGTCTCTTAGTTGACTGATGTGCCAATTCGGCCTGTCAACAATGGGATATAACTCATTTTACATAAGATAGAGAGAATTGTGTCTTCCTTTTCTAGATAAGACATCATAACATCTTATGGCATCACACTAGACATCCTTACACTTGCAATATCAACATTAAACATTCAAACACATCCCCCGTCAACCTGTACAGCACAAGGGATGGAAGTCCCTTCTTTGCTCCATAGTTCCTCAACTTGTCCCCATCCCCTTCCAGTGCTCTAGCATAGGTTAGATAGGGAGTTTGTGTGTGGGAATCCCAGGAAGACCAGTTGAAGCCTGGGTCTCTCTCACATGGGAATTAAGGCAATTTGCACCAGTTTCTTAGGGTACCTGTGTGAGATGGTATCAAACTCATATTTTCCTCTTTGTAACATTCAGAGCTAGGTGATGTGATGGAGTGGATCCAAAAATAAGTGAATGAATGTTAGAGTTATGGAGTTTCTAACGGGATATATGCATGATTATGGCTTGACATGCGACTCCTCCAAAAGTGACTACTTTTTCCTTCTTAAGCTCACTTAGGATAAGTAATTCCATAGTTACGTTAAGGTGACTTTCATAACTTATGGTTAAATGAATTTGGTTTAAAAATTCAATGAAGGTTAAGGACATGATCTAGGCTCATCACCCCTTAGCCCCTCTCACTTCCCTCACTTATGGAATCATATCCCCCCATCTCTTATCCATCCTTATCCACTTGCAACCATTAGGTATTTTTATATTAACACGTATGTACAAGATTTACAATATCCTTGGTCTCCTAGACCATATAAGTTTGATATCTAACCTTTGTTTCAAATAAAAATTACATACATATTCACATCTTGGGATAAAAAATGGGGTGTTGCGGTTTTAACATCCTTGCCCACAACCATTTAATCTTGTTAGGTCGCACCCAAATAAATTTGTGTTATTGGATGAACCGTGACTCTAACATGCTTGTATTTGTGGCTATCCCCTTCTCTTTAATAGTTGTAGGACTAGACACCGACCCCTTCTCTTGTAAACCGAGAATTTTTCTAATAGACAAAGGTTGCAAATCAAGATCGACACCTTTATCCTACACTTATGAGACCAGAGAAGGATTGAGGTCAACTAGATCAAGAACTTCCTCAATGGTCCAAGGTTGTGATCCAATCCCTAATCATTTAAAACCTTGCAGAAACCCTTACTTTCCATCAACATAAACCCTATCATTATGTATTGTCGAGGATTAATGTTGATGTAATTGTAACTTCGGAATGTATTCACTTGTATTTCCTATCTATTGTAACCCGTTATTTATTCCGGTATGTACTTGAGCCATGTCATGCCCCGATGTTCCGATCAGGAAGTTTCTATAATGTGAAAGTCATGTCAAGTCATTGTGGGTAACCCTCCTATTGGTCAAGGGTTAAAGTCCCCACAGTTGTGGGGCCCTAGGGTTATTAGACTATCCTAGTGAAGTTGACCCTAGGTGAGTCATTAGAAGTCGGGGCAATAGTCCCCACCATTGTGTTAAGGATAAACCTCCTTATTGGTCGGAGGAGGCAAAGTCCCCACAAGTTGTGGGGCACTAGGGTTATTAGACACTCCTAGAGATGTCGGCTCTAGTAAGTAATTGTTAAGTGAGGCCGACATGTTGGAGTGGGTTTCAAGTGAACGAAAGAATATAAATAGAGAGTGAGTCTCTCTATTTATCACACACACACTCACTCATTGGAGCGCATGAGTGAGAGGAGAAGTTACTGGGACAAGAGAGAGACTGCTGCTGTCGGGAAATCATCTTTATGTTTTTGGGTTTTACTTTTTGTGATGATTCTATCTCTGAGGAAGTTGCGGGGTTTTCTCGTTTATGGTTTCCCCGAGGAAAATTCTTTGTGTCTCTTGTCTCTTGTGTTTTATTGTTGTGCATGTTATTCTCTCAATTAAAGATCCTAAGATCATAATGCTAGCTTGAATGATGAAAAACTAACAATTAAACCCTAAGAAAACCTTTATTTCGGAATATTAAATTGTGCTCTTCTCAAATCCCTTTGTTCATTTTTCTCCTACTGAATCTACTATGTGCACTTTTCTACTAATGGTGTTTATGCTTATGATGACACTAGCCAATTTGGGGTATGCGATGCTCTATTGTTCAAGCTTGAAAGATCGAGGGAAGGGAAGCCAATACTGGAGCACCTATAAAAAGGATGTGAATTGGCTAGCTAATGGGATTGAACTCAAATGTACACCCTAAGGCGAGTGATATACTATGGTTCTAGGATTACCTAGGAATATAATCTTCATTAAATATACTCAATTTGCAACAAGTCCATCAACCCATTAAACGATAGTTTTGGTGTGTGCACCATTACATCTTCATAGAAGACAACCAAAACACACATTAAAGAAGACAAAACAAGTTAAACAAGTTAATTAGTGGGCAAACTAAACTTTTTTTTTTATACAAGATTTTCTCCAAATCTAGCACTATTGATGAGAACCTTAACCATTAATTTTGCCTTGAGTGTTTTTAGGGTCCATATCATTGAAATTTTGACAAAATAAATTGACAAAGATAAAACTTTCCAAAAAAAATTTAAATTTGTCCACTTGTTCTCCAAAAAAATATTACCTTCACCAATAAATAAATAAATAAAAACTTAAATCCATTTTAACTAAACATAAATTAAAAATTAAAACAAACCAACACTAAAAATATTTCTTTTCAAAATACAATAATACTAAAATTTAAAACAAGTTTATACTAATTACAATTCATTTCCACTTTCATAAATCCATTTTAATACTCAATAAATTCCAAATCATATAATGACCAACCCAAATACAACTCATCATCAACCTGAGTGATAAGAAAGCAAGGAAAATGCAACTGTGTAGCAACAACAAGAGTATAAAAATCCATTTTAATTCTTAATAAATTCCAAATTCTACAATGGCCAACCCAAACTCCAACTCATGATCAACCCTAGTGATTAGAAAGGAAGGAAAATGCAAGTTTGTCACAACAACAACAGCAACAGCAGTATAATAAAGTCTAAAGGAACCCCTCTGTGATACAGATACAGATACAGATACCTACTGCAACGTGATTCCTGCCAGAGAACACCTGCCATCATTGAATAGTGACAGTGATAAGGCTCCACATCATCACGTCGTTGTTGCAAAATCTGCGCCATATTGTGTAATCATGTCAACTCAATCCAACACAACACAAACTCATCAGAGGCGGTGCTGACTGCCTATCCTCCAACTCCGACTCCTGTCTCTCACGTTATATCACACCACACATATGGATGATGGTCCTGGTTTTGCAATAATACTTACCACTTACCACTCCGCCGTTGTTATTCCACTCCACTGTCAATACCACCCAGCCAACCCTAGCCCTAGCCCCAGGCCCAGTACGCTATCCTCCCACCAACTTTTTAAAATTAATAAACAAAAAATTAGCTCTTTCCTAAGTTTATTCAAAGCATTAACGTACTGAGTAGAAGAATCTTCAATCTTCTGTAAAAACAGGAGCAGGAGCTGGAGCTCTGCTTGTGTTTTGTTCTTATCATGATGATGGTCATCATCACATATATGTATAGGGTGAAACTATAGGTCCCTTGGCCTGCCTTTTAGGTCACAAAATGTAATTTAACATGACGTTGATGTGAAATATGAGATGAAAATGCTAACTCCTGGCGGGGCTAATGAGTGCTAAATTCCAATATTTAGCACCAGACGTATCAACCCCAGCCTTATGGTCAAACCGACAGGCTTTGTCATAAAAATATCACCACTTGTTCTTTATCCGTCCTGCATTACCATTGCAATGATTTTCGGCGAAATTCTGTCGCTGTAAGGCTCTATTTTCAAATGCCTGCTGGAATATAGATATCTGTGTGCCTTTTACATAATTTTTTTATTTTTTTTACTGTATATATATATATATATATGTTAGTAGTACTCAATATATGTGAATATATACATTTGTTTGTCGAATAAACAAATTCTTACATGGATTTCACGTTGAAAAGGCATACGGATACGGGTTCTGTTCTTTTATTTGCGAGACAAAAATGCACCTTTCCATTTCGCAAAATTAATTTTTTTTAAGGTTTTGAGTCAAAACTTTGGAATTTGTGTAAATTTTATGGAATTGGTGTAATTAATCATAATATTTTTTTACTTTTGGGGGGTGATTATAGTTTGTCCAAAACTTACAGTATGTCATAATCTCAGTGTGAAAATTATATTATATTGTTATTGATTTTGATAATAATATAAATTTCATGTGTGTTAAAAAAATTTGGACAACTTCAAATAAAATAAAATTAAATATTATGTTAATATATAAAATTGTTTATTTATATATAATACTAATTTTAATTTATCAAAAATAAAAATTATATAACTTTTTACTTAATATTAAAATTTTAAATTTTATATATAACATTTCTATCATAAATTATTATAACCATACCACTTTCTTATGTTATTGGATCAGAATTATATCTCTACCAATGTGAACTGTCTCTTTTTTCATTATCTTTCATTAAAACAGAAATTATCATTATCCTTTATTGAATGAGAAAGAAGTGCATGAAGTTGATATATTTAATTAAATAATAAGTAAGAAATATTTACATTATCAACTTTAAAGTTTAAACTACTACAAAGTTTAGCTATATATATATATAATTACTTAGATATAGATATGAATGAGTATGTCTATATATCTTTGCAATTTACATGTTTTGTATAGTCATGGTGGCATTTATATGTTATGATTATATAGTTTTAACATTAGCCCCTTAGATTTATCTTAAAAAGTTTGCATTTTGAAAGATTTGATCCCTATTAAGACATGATAAATCTAAAGTCTAGACAACACATGATAAATCCTAAATCTAAATGAATCTACATTGGAATATCAACCTAGCCTTATTGCATCTAAAATGAGAAACTGTTATGTTAATAACAATTTGTGAAAAACTCAAAATATAATAATAAGAACATGTTCTCATCTATATACTTAAATATTTAAATATACAAGAAAAAAACATTATAAAAAAAGAATTAAGACAATATTATTAAATATTGTGTTTTATTGTTTTTTAATCAATTTATTGTGTTAATGATAAAGTGCATTATACCAAGTATTAATTGCACAGGAGTAGTGAGATTTTTTTTTCCAAATAAAAATATCACAGCTTTATATTAAATAAAACCATATTGTTCAAAAGACTTCTAGGTTATACACTTCTTGATAGTGATCTGTACATGATGCCGGCCAGAATGGCATATAGTCAGTAAAAGCTATAAAAAACACTGATAAACAGATGTGCTATATTACATAGACAAACATAAAATAGATCTAGAAACAACTAGGACCCAACATAACCAAGGAGTCAACAGAAAACTCTTATTTGTCAATAAAACCAGACCTTTAAACGAGTAGTGAAATGCTTTACAACTTATTATGTCTAAATTAATATAAATTTATTTTAAACTTGGATTAAAAAATATAAAGTATAAATTTGTTTTTCTTTATATGTAAAATTTTCACTTAAGAAAATGAAATCCATCTCCATATTCGAGAGATCTAAAGTTACAAATAAGTTGACAAAGATGACCACCAATGTCTAGTCATGTGTCTTTGATATTTAAAAACTGGAAAAAACGCTTAAATCAATAACACACCGTGGGACACGGAACACAATTATTGGCATAGCATCTGTCACAACGCCGTCGAAACCGACAATAGACTGGTTTGTGATTCCGTCATTAAATTGAAATCTAAATCTGGCAAGCAATCCTTAATCACATCACAGTAACAAAACAAAAGAACGAGATTGACGGACTAGTAACGAGATTGACCGTATGATTGGCATGCCAGTTAATGACAAATGACAAATCGACTTATGTTCGCTAAATTTCTGGTGGCCACTGACACGTCGCAAGCAAACCCTAAATCTCAGCGGAGTAGATGTGTCCGATATATGGGAACCAAAGTGTCTGTATAGTTAGTCGGTTTGTATAAAGGGAAATGGCCTTAACTAAAAGAAAGGTATTCTCTTGCTCCGTAAATAGCTTCAAGGCATTAAGAATACTCACACTCTAAATTATTAATGTCATAAGACAAATAACATGTATGACGACAAAGTATTTAATAACACTGTACTTTCAATCTTTTAGCATTTTTGCTTTTCATTTATCTCAGAGGTGCGATGAATTGTAGAAGTACAAATTTGCATAAATTCAAATATTGGACTTTGTTTGGTGATAGCGATTTAAGCAAAATACTTCCTAGTTTTTGCTCATGGATTTTAGGTTCATCTTTTAAATTATCGGTACAATCATTTTTGTATGGAGGTTTGGTTGAAGATACGATTCTCTTTCAAAGAATTTTGGAAAAAGGTGTTTCTTTAGAGAGCCAGATGTTATATTTTCCTGTATTAACCAGTAAAGACAAAATAGTCATTTCTGCATAAAGAGCATTTAATAATAAAATAAATAAATAGATATATTGATATATTAACGATGCCATAGAACAATGTAAAAAAAATGAATATATTGTAATGTGAATTACCTTTAAGATATAAAGGATATTAAAAGTGTAAATGAATATGTGGAGATGTAAAACATAAGCAGATTTAAATTGGTTTACAGCGAGTTTGTCAATTAAATTAATAATATTATTTAAATAGGTATATTATAAATTCAGGTATTTTTTAAACTTACAAACATAAATTTCATAATATTTTTATAATTTTATAGAATTTAAATCAATTGAAGTAAATGATAATATATTTTATTTATAAATAACATTTTTTTTATTACCTTTTGTATCATTATATATATATATATATATATATTCATTATATTTTTCACAATACACTTCAATAAGTTTCATCACTAATTTGTAATAATAAAAAATGTGTGTATATATCCATTCATTATATTTTTCACAATACACTTGAATAAGTTTCATCAATATCTTGTAATAAAAAAAATAAGTATATGGTCATAATGATATGTACAATACAATTTTTATTAATAACTTGTAATAAAGAAAATGAGTGTATGGTGGCCATGATATGTCCAATAAGTTTCAACCATAACTTGTAATAAAAAAATGTGTGTATGTATTTATTCATTATATTTTTTACAATACAATTGAATAAGTTCCATCTATAACTTGTTATAAAAAAAATAAGTGTATGGTCACAATGATATGTCTAATACAATTTTTATCAATAACTTGTAATTAAGAAAATAAGTGTATGGCCACCATGATATGTCCAAATTGTATTAGAAGGTTGGATAGAAATAGCTCACTTTTCTTGTGGGGTTGTCACATGAGTTGTCATCTTATATGAGTTGTCATCTTATATAAGTTTAAGTTTAGCATGTTATTTGTAATGATTTAGTAAGCTTTTGTGTCATTTCTAAGAGGAGCATGAGAAAAACAGAAGTGAGGAGTGTCACCCTTAAAGTTAAAGGGATGTTTTTTTTTCTTCTCAAAGTTAAAGTGATGTTTTTTCATTTAAAGTATCTTCATGTTTCGTTAGATGGAACACATGGGAATATAATTATTTATGGGCTATTTCATACATTCTTCCAAAAGTTTAAAATGGTAGCATTGGCTTGATCTATCTTAGAAGGGAGCTTTCTAGATTATGTGGGCATGCCATCAAGAAAGACATCATTGTAGCTCTATAAAAGCATGGGAAAGACAATTGGTGGTGTTTGTACCATTTGTACTCATGATGGTGCTTCAATTTGGATAGGGTAAGCAATATGCAAAAAAAAAGTTGCTTGTTATTGTTTTGTGTAGTTTTTTATTTTCTCTTAGCAAGAAAAAATGAGTGTATTTCAAAGTTGCATAAAATGCATATGAACAACTTTTGAGACAGCAATTGCAAGTTGTTGTAGAGAAGGTTACAACATGGTGCATGGTGTGTATATCCAAGTTGCAAGGAGAGCACAAAGTGGAGGTTGTGGTTGTGGTAAAGGAAGACAACATGTGGAGAAGCATGTTGAGAGTGACTCCTAAGCTAAGTGTTATTATTTTCCTTATTGAATAGATTTAGTTTGTTGGCCTAAGTTGGGTGTATGATTGTCATCTCTAAGAGGGATAAGTGTGACTCAATACGTAATGGAGAGATCAAATTTGTGATTATCAAGGAAAAAGCCTTATGGACTGGCTCAAGATGACTATTGTTGAGGAAAGCTTATGTCAATGCATTTTTGTAATGGCATAGATAAGGATATATACAAGGATTTATATGGAAACCCCGAAGGGTGCTCTGTGTTGCATAAGATAATTTGCATAGAGCTTGTTTTGAGAAAATGTGTGTGAACATGAAAAGTTTTGATCACATTCTTGTACTAAATTGTAAATTAATATTTCTAGAATAACTATGAAACTTGGCACTCCATAATGTAGGTATATGATTGTAAGCTAAGGGTAAGATGGTACCCCTTGGTTGGAGACAAAAAGTAAGCTTGTTGATGAGGATGTGTATATCCCATAACATGTAACCTTGGATAATCTCATTCTACATGCCCTCTAAGTGCTCATCATGTAACCATGATGATTGCAAAGTATATTTTGAGGGAGTATTCCTCGACAAATATGAGATTAATTGTATGAGATGACCTATTCTCGACAAGTACTAGCTATGAAGTAGTGTTAAAAATAGATCTAGTTTGTTTTGTAACTTTGACAACACTTGAGTTGTCATCTTGTGTAAGTTTAATATGCGCTTTACAATCGTTTAACAAGCATTTTACTATTGTTTCTAAGTGGAGCATGAGAAAAACTTTGAAAGTGTTGTCATCTTGTGTAAGTTTAATATGTGCTTTACAATCATTTAACAAGCATTTTACTATTGTTTCTAAGTGGAGCATGAGAAAAACTTTGGAAGTGACGAGTGCTAGTGGGAAAGTTCCTCAAGCTTGTATTTAAAGACTCCTGAAGCACATGAGAATATAAAAATGCATCTTTCATAGGAAAGATTTTATTCAATATTGATATTTATCACTATACTTCACATGGCATGTTATTATGTTGTTGATTTCTGAACATTTTTATATATTCTTTATTTTTGCAAAAAATTTAAATAAAAATTTACATTTAAAATTAAATAAGACTTTATGTAAATGGAGTTGCTAAGCATTTTCTATATAGTGAGGGCTCAACAAGGATGACATCATATAAACCCATTTAAGGACTCAACATGCCACTTACAAGAAATCTAGAGCACATATAAACTCATTTAAGGACTCAACATGTCACTTCTAAAAAATCTAGAGCATCCTATATAAACCCATTTAAAAACTCAACATGTCACTTACAAAAAATAAAACCTTGATGGGGAAGGTAAAAATCATTCTTCTCAATCACCAAAAATACATCCAATAGACTTCAACCAAAAAAAATTCATTACATAAATTTATTAATTTTATTTTATCAAGTTCTATAACCTCCTTTTATATATATTTAATATTATTTTTTAATTTTATTGATCAAATTTTATAACATTTTGTATATATTTATTAGATATTTTAATAATGCAAGAATTTATGACTCTCTCTATGTTATTTATTTTATTTATCAAAATAAATTTTTTTTATTATAATAAAAAATAAAATCAAAATCTGATTTTTAATTGATCTAAATGTAATCGAATTAAACCAAGTGAAAAAAAATTGCAATTTCCATGACAAGCTTGTTAAAAAATCGATCTTGTTCAGGACATGATTAGCATACTCCAGCTTGCTCTTGTATCTACTGTCTAGTGCACACTGTGTGTAGAATTCAAGGTCATAGATAAGATAAAATATAAAAGTAATTATTATATTCTCTTATTCATGATTAGACGACGCGGGATCGAAACACTTAAAGGTTTTCAAGTTTGGAGAATTCTCATGATTACACGACGCGGGATCAAAACCTTGGAGGACACACCCCTGTATTTACTCGTTGTCTTAAATTGTCACCAATCTATCGATCATGTTTACTACACGCGGCGACCATATATCTGTACAGAAACCTTCCAACTCTGAAAACATAAAACATAATGAATTGAATCAAGTAATTACCTAACACGCACCATCTCAAATTATTTATTTCATTCGAACAGTACGAAATTTATTTCTTCTTATCCACGATCCAGCATGAAGAAAACACAATTTATAATTTATTTTTATATCTCTGGTGCTTACCTGGCATGTATTAAAACTATCCTTCCAAGTTCCATATTCCATCCGTGCACCAGTATTAGTTGGTAAGGAAGCAAGGAAAGCGCCATTAATGAGTAACAATATCCTTCGAATGGGGGGCCCGGGCCACCACAGCATTGAGCAACCCTACCCTGTTCAGTTCATTATATCAGAATATGAAGCATCATGATTAAGGGGTGGAGAAAGTACAAGACATGTTGCCGAAACACTCATGGCGCCCACAAAAAGGAGTCACTTCAGACGAGCAAACACTTTGCCAGGACACCATAACGGGGCCCTTAGCTCAGGGAGATGGGCTAAAGTTGGGGTCCCTTTTGCTAGATTTGTTCCCGCAGATGCACTTCATGTGACCATCGTCCTGCTTTAAATAACCCACCTGCAAGACCATCGCTAGACTCGCTTTAGCTTTACTTTAATGCAGAAAAAGAATCCACTGCACAGTGATTTGGTAATATATATCGTTGGGGAATAAGTTGCAATAAAATAAAATTATTGTAGATATAGATGACAGTGAAATAAAATTAATTCTATTCTTTTCTTGAAGGTTGACAGAATAAGATAATGACTATTGAACAAATATTATTATAACTTGCCATCCAATATTACACTGTTCTTGCAGTTATGACAAGAATACATTTTCTTCAACACTATTTTAGAATCCATGTGCGTCAGTTTCTACTTGATTTTCTGGTATATAACATAATAGAATCCATATGCGTCATTTTCTACTTGATTTTTCTATTATATTATATAATGAAGATAAACCCCGTCCTGAGTTCTTCCATCAACCAAAGGTCCCAAGTAAATCAACGTATACCACGAACGTCAATTCAACCTGGTATTTACGATATTAAATTATATATTTCTTTAAATTGTTCAGAAGATTGGAAAGGCTGTATACTACTAATAAAAATTTAACTTTAAAGCTCAAGCTTAGTCAACTGTAAATTAATGTAAATTGATGTGTACGTTAAAACAAAAAGTTCTTTTTTTTATGGGTCATTTTCTACAGAATAAAATTTAATCACTTTATTTTCACAAAAACATTTAAAAAGATGAAAAAAACTTACATAAAAAAAATAAGTTAACAAGTATTTATAAAATTATCTATAATAAATATTGTACAAAGTTCAAACAATTAATTTATTTAATGAAGTATAGGACAAGGTTCAAACAATTAACAAAAAGTTTTTATTTTATGGATCATTTTGTCGAAATTAAAATGATAAAATTAATCATTTTATAAAAATTATAAAATAAAATAATCAATATTTATAAATTATCTATAGTAAAATATATTACAAGATTCAAACAATTAACACAAAGTTATTTATAAAATTATCTAACACAAAGATATAATATTCAAATAATTAATACAAAGTTTTTATTTTATGGCTTTTTTTAGAGTAAAATTAATTATTTTATATTAATAAAAAATAAAATGATAAAAAAGATTATATAAAATTAAGTTAAGAGATATTTAGAAAATTATTTATAATGAAATATAGGATAAGATTTAAGTATTAAAGTTGAATTTTATATTATTTGTTAGTTATGATTAGAAATTTAAGATTTAAAGTTTTGAGTGGATTGGATAAACATTGAAATGTTATTAATCATAAATTTAGTAAAAGAAATATAATTAGCTTTTAAGATTTTCATTTTTACACTTGTCACTTATTTTCACATGTTTATAGAAAATTTTAGCTATTTACACATTTTTATAAAAATTCAACTTACTAATAAATTGTTTAAAACAAATTTTATTTTGCTCAATATTATAGAAATGAATTTTTATTAAAGCATAAGTGTATACATATAAACGGTCAAATATACACTCTACTTACAAGATTTAAATTTCATAATTACTATAAACACCATTTCTTAATTTTAAAAAATAATCCTCAATTCTTCAAAATTTCTCTTTTTCACCATTAAACATGAATTAATGCTTAAAGCTTAGGATTCATATAAATTACTAGTTTTAATTTGAGTTATAAGTATTATTTAATGAGATTTCTTTATTCCACCCAAAAATATGAATCAATTTTAATTTAAGTCATAAGTATCATTTAATGAGGTTTCTTTATTCCACCCAAAGATACAATAATCTTTATGAAAAGGAGAAAAAACCATTATTCATATTTTCTACTCTATTTCCTTATTCATATTTTCTACTCTATCTCTCTAAGAATGAATGAATTCCCCAAGCCAATCCATATGCATATTTTCTACTCTATGTCTCTAAGAATGAGTGAATTCCCCAATCCAATCCACACATTCTTTGGCATCCATTTCTCCATTACTTTTTTAATTTGATTTGGTCCCTATTTTTTTATTTGGCAGATGTAAAAGAATGTAAGGGTAAATTGGGGAGAGTCCAAATCTTGTTGGAATTGCATTATCAAGGAGCTAAATGCATTTCTAATTTTTTTTATTTTTATTATAATGGCACTCCTTATTCTTTGGGAGGAATAGAGGACTTATATTTTACGAGGCATGAAACATGTCATTTTCACAGCCCCTAGTTTTAGATGCAAGCCTTTGATGTTAGCATCCTTACTTTGAGAATCGAACTTGAGCTAGTGTTGGAAAACTCCCAGGGTGCTTCACCACAAGTTGGTCGACAAAAATACAATTTCAACAATGAAAACTTGTTATTTCAACAATTATTTGCAGTAGTATTTCCACAAAAATAACCCAAAAATACAAAACCTATAATGATTAGCTTACTCCAATATTAATCATTTTAAAATGAATAATCATTTTATAGTCTAAATTCTCCTCAATAATATAAAACTATAAATTTTGACAAGATAGATTTTATATTAAACTAAAATTATATAGATAACTTAAAATAATAATATACAACAATTTTCTTATATTATCAAATTCAATTAAAAGTTAGATTAAAAATTTTAAAATCATATATTTATTAACTTTCTTATTTTATTTAAAAGTTACATTTTTACCATCAACTACCTTCTAATATATTAAAAATTTTAAAATTATGTATTTATTAACTTTCTTTGTTTTTATATGGAAATATGCATGGGAAACCCAGCAATACTTCCCCACATTAGTGGATGGTAGAGGTGGTAAACCACAGAAGGCCTAACCCCAAAGAACTCAAGGCTTGAATCATGACCTCTCCCCGAACCGAGAGTGCCCACTTCTTACCAATTGAGCTAACCCTTGAGGTTCAATTGGTATTTATTAACTTTCTTATTTCAGATAAAAGATACATTTTTACTATCAACTACCTTCCAACATAAATATATGATCTGAAATGCGACTAAAAACCTTTCCTTGAAGTGTCATTAAGAGATTAATTAATACATTAAAGGTTCACATATGAGTCGCATTAAGCAGAAATTGGAGCCTTTGTTTATCCATTACCATCAATTCACTTCAAACCCTCTTTAAAGAGAGACGAGGATGAGAGATGTTACCCAAAATGCAATTAGAACGCTCTCTTCTTTATGAAATGTGAGTCAACGATTAATTAATGCATTAAAGATTGGCATGATACATATTGAAATGTCATTCAAAGATTAATTAATGCAGTAAAAGTTCCCATGATACATATTGGAAGTACTTATTCACCTTGCAAGAAAAAAATGGGATGAAAATAAAAATGATACATATTGGAAGTACTTATTCACCTTGCAAGCAAAAAATGGGATGAAAATAAAAATGAAATTTACATTAATTTAATGGGAATTTAATTGAAGTATTTTAATATTTTAAAAATAATATAAATTTAATTAAAAGAATTGAAAGATAGTAAACATAAATTACTCATATTAATGTATATTTATTTTATAAATTATTTAATTAGCATATTCTTAAAATGGGGAAATGAAACATCGAAGGAAAATAAATAAATTATTAGAAAAAAGTGGGAAAGGTATGATTAAACCCATCGAATTATGATTAAACCCACTTTATTTATATGACAGTTACTTTAACTAAATGTTCTGGATTCCCACATAACCAAACACAACACCAAACAAAAAGGCGGTTATTTAAAAGATGCTACCAGTGCTAATGGAACACATGATGACTCATTATCGACTGCCAATCAAGTCATATGTGGGTTGGTTATCTGCTCATGAAGGAATGTAGGGTTGCCATGATTCCTAGCATAATCGAAGCTACCCCAATTGTTGTCAAATACTGGATATGAAAACGACCACCGGAACAATTGGTGTCTGGACATCAATTTACCAAAAGGTTTACTCCTCTACATCTTAGCATGCAAATGGATAGTCGCTCCAAACCTTGTCATGAATCAGCTTCTCAATCACAAAAAATATTCATGTTTGGTTGCTCCATCAAAATCGCAGTTTCTATCAGTTGGTCAACAAGGAAATCGGGTGCACGATTTTGTCTTTTATTTCGCTACCAACTATATGTGGGTCATGAGCTCTAGTGAGGATTTTACCTTCAAATGCCAACTTCATTGAACCTCGACCTAGGTGTTTAAAATTAATCATGGCATGATTTTGGTGTGGGTGTTGTTCAATGTCAATGCGCAACGATTGTGAGAAGTGATAGATGGTGACAAAAACTATCACAATCGGTTGCCAAATAATACGGGATAAACAATTAATCTCGAATGCCAACTTGAAATGGTTTCTCAACCATAAAATTTTCATGCTGGTTGTTCCAAACTTCACGACTCAGCTACCAATGAATAGATATGGACAATCCAACAAAACATGTGGGATATGGTAGGTGAACACTGTATATTTCTAAAGTCCAAGATACAACAAAATATATCACCAGCTACCCACAAAAGATGCTCCAAATCTCCACTTTCTTGTGAAGCATGGGGACTTCAGTTAGTGAAGCTCTCACATAGCACGTGCAATCATGGGATATTAAAGAATACCCTTAATTTCGAGAGATATTGACCCAAACTATTTTTGTTAAAACCCCCTCCTAATACTTAAAACCTCCTCCTCACCCCTTTTTATACCTCAATCCTTATAAACCACCCTACCCACCCCCACCTTAAACCCCTCATCCCCCCAATACCTGCAATNCTAACATGATAGGATATTGGCCAACAAGTGAAGCCCCCGTGCCGTGAAGCTACCCCAAGCAACTGTCAATCAACAAAAGCGTGTAATTTCATTTTGTAATTAGTTGCTACAGGTCCAAATTCCTCATCAAGAAGTGTGCCAAAGTGGCAATTGTTGATGCGACTGATCACATGGTAGATGGATTGGTTCCTTTACAGCTGATAAGGGGCCATAAGGCTTGGATTATTGATCATTGATATACCCACAAGACAGTTCTTTAACCAACTGAGAGATCACAACCATTATTTACGGCCTATGGAGTTTTAAAACTAAGATTTGTTTTCCTTCATTTCTACTTCTCTCGGCTTTGATTGCAATGACTTCATAGATGGGGGGTGACTATCATACTAATCTATGTAATGATTTAATGAATAGAAAGACCAATGCCCCAAACTCTGGTACTGACATCATTAATTGCACATTTTCAGAAAGCACCTGCTTGAAATCCCTGTCTGGAGATGCAATAACAGTCTTCAATACTCCTTGTGAAACTTGATCTACAAGATTAGTTACTACCTCATCTGCATTCAACGTCTTCAATTTCAGTGAGACCCCGCATATTCCTCATCAACAGAGCCTTCTAGATCTTCTTAAAAAATAGATATTATAACATTCTAATCATTTGCATTCAAGGTCTTCAATTTCAGTGAGACCCCGCATATTCCTCATCAACAGAGCCTTCTAGATCTTCTTAAAAAATATATATTATAACATTCTAAAAAATTGCCCAACTCATGGACTTGACCTATGATGGTGTTTGTCTCGCTGTACTCTTAGACCGAATTATCCTTGGAAATGTTGGCCTCCTTACAACCTTGGACAGAACTACCATTGGAAACATTGGATGTATAGAGATCAAGCTTACATCTTCATTTGTCGGGCTTTCCTTCTCCTGGTTAAATAAACATGACCAGTTAAGAGTAGTCGTCGAATTGAGGTAATCCGGAGGTTTATTCGACTATTTCACGTAGATGAGCTCTTCTATGAAAGGGAAATTGTTTGTATCTTTCTCTTGCAATGATTTTAATACAGGTTGATAGGCCTTGTAAAATGTATGGCTTTCAGCTAAAACAATATTCGAGGTGACCGCCAAAAGTCAACAAATTGCTTTGATCTCCACGTCTCCAGCACAGCCTCTTCCATCCACATTCTCTACAAAGATGACCATTCTGTCATTCGAATCCTCGCAGTGAGCCACAATGCCCCAAATTAGGGAGTCAAATTTCCCACCATCATCAAAGAGCCTAGAGGCAAAGAAGGCTTCTCGACATTGGACGCTTATTAGTCTTGATCTTATCAACCTGTATTGCCATATTTATGCCAAAATAGCTTCCACCAAAATGGATTCCCAGAAAAACACCATTCGTCCCAATCCTAATATTCCTTCCATCCTGGGGCGACTTCTACCTTAGCACATAAAGATACTTTTTCATACCCCAAAAGCAATCTTCCTGGAACAATAAAAAATAAGTGTCCATGTACACATCAACAGAGTCGTAACTTTCCTCCCTCTTAACAGAAGGGAGCCCCTTCAAACAATTTTCCAAAGACGTCGCATCTGTTCAGCTACCTGTAATTTCATGTAGCAATGGCATTTTCTTCCATGAAATATTAGCGTTCGTTCCAAAAATTGCATTGCTCACCTGAGCTATGAGCAAACCAAGAAGGAATTGACAGTGGCAATCAATATTTTGTCCACTCTTTATTTGAAGCACCATATCGTTAAAAAATGGAAGAACATCATAAACCGTTTTAGGACAGTGTTCTGCCAAGGATATCAAGAACTTCTTGAGCAGCTCGTTTGATGTAGCTGAGTTGAATATAACTACACCATACTCTTTCAGAGAAAAAATGGTTGAATGCAACTGTTACCTGCATAAATCTTTCCTCAGAGTAACAATCCACACACAATCTGTAACAATGGACATTGAGAGTTAGAGTACCTTGTATGTCGAATAAAGACTTCTCTTCACTTTTAAATTTCTGCCAAACCCCGATTTTGGTTACAATTCTTACACCGTCGATACCTGATAAACCAATTAAACAAGATAATGAAGTGATAATGAAGTGGTTACGGGACTATCACAAAAAGTAAAATAGGTTGGGCATAACCTTGATGGTACCAGTGCTTCTCAAAGGCGTAATAGATCTTTTACCCATGATCCAAATATCTCCTGATTAAATGGTGCTCCCATTCATTATCTCGTGAGCAGGATATTTTTTAAGGATTCTAATATGACACTTAAGTATAGTATTCTAGGAAACTGTTTTGGATTGAAAAAACATGTTTATAGATAGGTAGGCGAATATTAAATATGAAACATAAAATTACCACTAAAATGTATAAATTTTGGCAAATATTATGATAAAAAAAATACTCTATGTAAATATAGGTGATATTAGACACTAAAAAGGACCAAATAACGATTTTTTTTTTTAAACCCAAAAAATAGCCAGTTGGTGAAATTTCGCCCCTAAAAATGACCTTGATTGTGAGCTACAGTAGTAGATCGTGAAATCGTCTCACGTAAACCATTAGCCAAATCCTAGTCTTCCCGAACGAACCAAGCCGATAACGAAAACCATTAAACGTTAAGAAGAATAAAAAATAGTGCAAAGCTGGACCAATAGCTCGTGATTAGAAAGTAAAATGGAGATAAGATGCATGGTTTTGATCGAGCAAGGAAGACTTGGTTCGAATTCATTGAACCCTCATATGCTATAGGAAAACCAGTGTTTTAGTAGCATAAAACGTGAACAAATGTAACTTTGCGGACACGATAGACAGGTGGCGACTGGATGATGTAGACATTCATATATACATGGCGGGTTTTTATTCATCTGATAGACAATGATGATAGCACACGGGGAGGCTCCTCATAGGCGGTCGACAGACGATGAATCCATCAGAGGAACAACTCCTTAAATAACACCTTCGGTGTAATTAAGACATGTTACTAGGTACTTCAACTCAAAAAATATATAATAGTCTGGTTAATTCACACTTTTGTCTTTAGATGTTTTAAGTGAAAAACCATAACATTTGTAATGTTTTTTTATTTGTTCTAATAGGTTTTTATTATTTCTTATGTTATTAATTAGCAATTGCTCCAAAAGTGGAAAAACACATTGTAGAAAAAGTTATTATAAAGAAACAAGTTAACAAATCTAGACATAGAGGCATTCAACAATATTGAAAATATACCCCTTACTAACCTTCAAAAATACCAAACATACATAAAATTCTACCTAGAACTAAGGAGGACTTTTCTAACCTTCAAAATACTTTTCCAAGTAAATTATGAACCAGATTTTAGTATAACTATTTCAACCTTCAAAAAATTCTAACCTCTCAAGTTCAAATGTGACAAGTCATACATAAGTTTATACCTAGGACTTGGGAGGACGTCTTTAAAGATTAAACTTTACAAGTCATACATAAGTTTCTACATATGGCTTAAGAAGATGTTTCCATCAATATTCAATCCTTATGAGGACGCGTGCAACCTCAAGGATTATTCCAAAATTCAATACTTTTCCAACTAATAGGTTTTAGACCTAAACC
Organism: Pseudotsuga menziesii; assembly: GCA_001517045.1. Lineage (NCBI taxonomy): Eukaryota > Viridiplantae > Streptophyta > Pinopsida > Pinales > Pinaceae > Pseudotsuga > Pseudotsuga menziesii. The sequence continues at coordinate 30,955 of LPNX010095580.1, forward strand.
ACTTCTAGACATGCCGCCATGTGAAAGCACGTGGCAACCTCATCTTGTGAAAAATGTAAGATTGTATCAATCCTTGAATTCTACTAAGGATGAACTTCATGGAGTTGAATAGCCCAAAAGTTGTCTTAAGCTTAGATCACAAATTTTAATGTATGTGAAGAACCTCCTGCAATAAACAATGAGAATGCACAATATAACAAAAATAATGGATCACAAAAGATATTTTATTAATCGCATGCCACTTCGAAGGGGCAACCTCCTTTAAGAAAGCTCAATACAAAATAACTCTTTGATGCCTTCATTGGCCAAAGAAGGCAGTATATGGATAGCTGAGAGCACAAAAGTGACTATATTTGGGGATCTGATCAACCACAACCAATATCATGATCTTCCCTCCAAATTTAGGGAGCCCTTCAATGAAATCCATTGAAATATCTGTCCAAATCCTTGTAGGGATGGGAAAGGGTTCGAGCAAGCCGGGGAGGAGTGTAGTTTCAACCTTGTGGCACTGGCAGGTATCACATTCAACAACCATATGTTGAATTTCCTATTTCACTCCCTTCCAAAAGAAGTTACGTCATGCCCGCTCATATATTTTGAGGAACCCAAAGTGCCCTGCTAATGGAGAAGCATGGAGTTCATAGAAGACATCCTGGTGAAGATCTGTGCGTTGGGGAAGCACCAGACAACCCTTGTATCTTAGAGAATAACCATCCCAAGAATAATGTGGTACAATAGAAGGATTACTGGCCAACTATTGGATGATTTTAGATAAGAAAGAGTCATTGACATAGCCTTGCTGAACATATTGTAACCAATTTAGAATAGGCATAGAAATAGCTGAAAGAGAAGCATGGTCATTAAATGTGCAAGAAAGAGCATTCGGCACAAGATTGTCCTTACCCTTCTTGTAAGTGATCTCATAGTCATAACCCATGAGTTTGCTAACCCATTTCTGTTGTGTTGGGGATGAGACCCGTTGTTCTAGGAAATATTTCAGACTCTGGTGACTCAGTCTTGATGCAGAAATGATTCCCTAAGAGGTATGGGTGCCACTTATGTCCTGCATGCAAAATAGCCATCATTTCCTTCTTATATGTAGAGGCAACTAATTTCTTACCAGAAAGGGATTTTTTGGTGAACGCAATGGGATGTTCATCTTGGAGGAGGACAACACCAAGTCCATTGTCGCAAGCATCACTCTCAATAGTGAAGGGCCTGGAAAAATCAGGCATAGCTAGAACATGTGTGGTACATGTAGCTTTTTCAGTTTCTCAAATGCACACTTAGCAACAGGTGTCCATGAAAAAGCATACTTTTTCAGTAGAGTTGTTAATGGAGCTACAGTTTTTCCATAATCCTTGACAAACTTGTGGTAGTAGCCAGTGAGTCCCAAAAACCCACGAAGGCTCTTTAGGGTCTGAGGATGCGGCCAATTTTTCATGGAATCTATTTTGGCAGGAACAACACGAACCCCTTTTGCTAAAACAATATGCCCGAGATACTCTACTTCCTTGTGCCCAAAAACACATTTAGACTATTTGGCACAGAGATGATGATCATAGAAAAGTTGCAGTACAAGATCCAGATGTTGGAGATTCTTAGCCCATGTTTTACTATAGACGAGGATATCATCAAAGAAGACCACACTGAAGTATCGCAAGTAGGGATAGAATATTTTATTCATCAATGCCTGGATCATGGAAGGAGCATTTGTGAGGCCAAATGGCATGACCATAAATTCATAGGGGCCATCATTCCCAGAATTTGGTGATACCCAGAACGAAGATCCAACTTGGAGAAAAATGAGCACCATGGAGCTCATGCAGAATCTCATCAACAACAGGAATTGGAAACTTATCCTTGATTGTGATATGATTAAGTGCTCGAGTGTCGATGCATAGGCTCCATGACCCACCTTTTTTCCGGACAAGAAGAACCAGTGAAGAGAAGGAACTAGTGCTAGGGAGAATAACACACTGCTTCAGTAAGTCACGAATAAGCATCTCGATCTTTGTCTTGTGGTGAAACGGGTAGCGATAGGGCCTGATGTTAGGAGGGACGCTTCCAAGAAGGAGCGAAATACGATTGTCCTCTGGTCTGGAAGGTGGCAATCCCACTGGCTTAGCAGACACACATGCATATCGATCCAAAATTTGTTGTAGATCCAATGGAGTAGTTGGGACTGCTCAAGGTTGCACTGAATGAAATGGTGTTGAGTGATGACACCATGTGAACTCTTCTTAAGAATATTTTCCATGCGATGTGAACTGATGATGCTTAGAAACCCTAGTTGTAAGCCCCACAATGAGTTTTTTTTACCATTGGTTGAAAATTGCATCCAAAGTTCAGCAAAAACCCATAAAATGGGTCCAAGTGTACATAAGCATTAGGCGCCCAAAACCACATCACATCGGCCTAAGGGAAAGGCAAACATGTCATAGCGCAAGTTAAAATCCCCCATAGATATTCACACATTACGACACTTCCCTTTGCAAGGTAAGGTTCCCCCATTGGCAATCATGACTTCAAAGCTAGAGCAAGGATGGACAAAACAATCATCCTGTTTGGCGATCCTGGGGTCAATGAAGTTATGAGTGCTACCAGAATCAATACATATTGTTGGAGGGATTTTTCTGAAGAAACCTCTAACCCGCATGGTTTGTGAGGTCGGGGCTCTAGCTAATACATGGAGAGATATCTATGGTTGTTTGTCTTGAGCAGGCAGGTCAACAGGAAGTTGCTGAATGTCACCCTCAACATCTACTAGATCCTGAGCATCATAAAAAATTTCAATTGCAGGCAGAGAATCCACATCCAAGAGATAGATATTTTACTCAGCACGTCGATGTCCCTGGGTGAAATTCTCGTCACAATTATAACAAATCCCTTTTTCACGACATTCCCACATCTCCGCTTCAAAAAAATGCTTGATAGGAGTGGTTCTAGGAGATGGCAGAATTTGGGGTCTTTGGGGAACCATATTTCTGAAAAGAGTGGATTTGGAGCGTTGTTGAGCCATGATCTTGTCCTCTGCTAACTTAGACGACCCTAGGGCTTCCATCATTGTGTTGGGGTAGAACATTTTAACCTCAGATTGAATTTCATCCTTTAGACCATTAATAAAACAACTCGGGTAGAATGCATCAGACAATCCTTCAGTATGATTGGCTAGTTTCTCAAATTTGTTAGATCTTTATCATTCAAGCTAGCATTATATTAGGATCTTTTACTAAGAGAATAACAAGCACAGCAATCAAATACAAGAGACAATGAACCTAATGTTTTTCCTCGGGGAAACCATAAATGGAGAAAACCCTGCAACTTCCTCAGAGATAGAATCAACACCAAAAGTAAAACCCCAAAACAATAAGATGATCTCTCGACAGCAGTAGTCTCTTTCTTTCTAGCCCAAGCAACTTCTTCTCCCTCAGCTATGCGCTACAACTGAGTGTGAGTGAGTGTGTGATAAATAGAGAGGATCACTCTCTATTTATACTAATTCCTGACTTGACAATAACTCACTAGGGCCGACTTCACTAGGAGAGTCTAATAACCCTAGGGCCCCACAACTGCGGGGACTTTAACCCTTGATCAATAGGAGGGTTACCCATAATGACTTGACATGACTTGTTCACATTATAGAAACTCCCGATCGAAACATCGGGGCATGACATGACTCAAACACTTCCCGAAATAAACATCAGGGTACAATACATAAGATATACAAGTGAATACATTCCGAAGTTACAATTACATCAACACTCCCTCTTAACTAGGAAGGTATTCTCTTGACACAAATTATCAGCACAAGTCTTCTTCTTTGTATCATCTGGATCATCATTGAGTCCTCGTCATCTTCATCTCCAAGTCATATTCATCTGGATCTGGATCATCACTGCTAGATCAACATCACTAGATCAGGATCATCACTCGATCTGGATCAACATCACTAGATCTAGATCATCACTCGATCTGGATCATCACTGCTGGATCAACATCATTGGATCTAGATCATCATTGGGTCATCATTACTGGTGCTATCTCATGATTCTTCTCGTCACAAGAAGTTCTACAGAGCTAACCCTTTTTCATGTTGGTTGTAGGCCTAGCCTCCATGTAGGTATTCTTCAGCGCTTATATCTGACCCTAAGTCAGAATGGCCTACCCAACACCTACATCTGACCATGAGAGGAACACATCCAACACCATGTCAGAAAGGAACGCCCAACACTCACATCTGACCATCTGGGAACACATCCCACAACCCTGTCAGAAAGGCTCAGCACTCACATTCGATCATGCGGGAACACATCCCACAACCCTATCGGAAAGGCTCAACACTTATATCTAGCCATGCAGGAACAAATCCTGCAACCATGCTAGAAGGGCTCTGCACTTACATCTAGCCATGCGGGAACACATCCTGCAACCATGCTAGAAGGGCTCTGCACTTACATCTAGCCATGCGGGAACACATCCTGTAACCATGCTAGAAGGGCTCTGCACTTACATCTAGCCATGTAGGAACACATCCTGCAACCATGCTAGAAGGGCTCTACACTTACATCTAGCCATGCGGGAACACATCCTGCAACCATGCTAGAAGGGCTCTCAACCCTAGGTTGAGGATTCCTAGTAACTAACCAGGTGCCTCCATTCTCCCAGAGAATGGCATCAGCCCTTATATCTGATCAAGTGGGAACACATCCCTCAATCACATCAGAATGGCCCTACACTTATATCTAATCATGTGGGAACATATCCCTCAATCACATTAGAATGGCCCTGCACTTATATCTGATCATGTGGGAACCAATCCTACAGTCACATCAGAATGGATCAACGCTCACATCTGACATGGAAGGAACCAATCCTCTCACCATGAAATAATGGCTCAGCCCTTACATTTAACCATGGAAGGAACCAATCCTCTCACCATGTCAGAATGGCTCATGGACTCATCACTTCCCCTTGGAAGGAACCTCGATTTGAAGAACACCAAGCTTCTCCCTGAAGTACTCAAACTTCACTCTAACTAATGGCTTCGTCAACACATCAGCTATATGTTCATCTGTCGCAACATATTGGAGCTTTACTGCTCCTCTCTGCACCATATACATGATATAGTGATATTTGATCTCGATATGCTTTGACTTTTCATGGAACACCGGGTTCTCTGACAACTTCACACAACTCTGGTTGTCGCAATATATACAAGTAGCATCCAACTGGAGATCAAATAAATCAGACAGTAGCTTCCTCAGCCATACTGCCTCACAACTCGTTGAACAGGCTGCAACATACTCTGCTTCAACTGTACTTAGTGCCACACAGGACTGCTTCCTACTAAACCAAGAGATCACACCTGATCCCATACTAAAGCAACACCCTGAAGTGCTATTCCTATCGATGGCACTGCCTGCCCAATCTGAATCAACATAACCTTCCAGGTTAATCTTTTGATTTGCCTCATACTTGAGCCCATAATCAACTGTACCCTTTAGGTACCTCAGAATATGCTTTGCAGGAATCAAGTGAACATGTCTCAGATCTGTCAAGAACTGGCTCAAGGTGTTCACAGCAAAGCAAATATCTGGTCTCATGTTCATCACGTACTTCAAGGACCCAATCATCTAACGATACATCGTAGCATCAGCCGCTTCTGATGAAGCATCACTCAATAGCTTCAGGTTCAATGCCATAGGTGTGGTTATGGCCTTGCAGTCCATCATCCCAAATCTATTCAAGATCTCTACTGCATACTTCCCTTGTCTGAGGAATATTCCATCCACATTTTGCCACACCTCCGTGCCTAGAAAATAGTGTATCATACCCAAGTCCTTCATTTTGAACTCGACAGCAAGCTTTCTCTTCGTATCAGCAATCAACCCATCCATACCTGTTACAAACAGATCATCTACATACAGTAGGAGTATCACTGGGTTACCTTCTTCAACCTTGTAGTAAAGGTTGGAATCTGCTTTACTTTTGGTAAAGCCCAAACTGGATAGAAAGCCATCAATTTTGCCGTACCATGTCCTAGGTGCTTGTTTCAAACCATACAGGGATTTCTTCAATTTACACACATGAGTCTCCCTATCATGTGTCTCAAAACCAAGTGGCTGCTCCACATACACTTCCTCTTCTAGTACACCATTCAAGAAAGCAATCTTGACATCCATCTGGTGTATCTTCCATTTCATCATTGTTGCCAAAGCAAGTACTGATCTGATGGAAGTGTATCTAGCTACAGGTGCAAAGGTTTCTTCATAATATATTTCTTCCTTCTGGGAGAAGCCACAAGCCACAAATCTTGCTTTATATTTTTCTATGCTGTCGTCTGCAGCATGCTTGATCTTGTAGATCCATTTGGAAGTTACAATAGACTTTCCTTTTGGTCTTGGAACAACATCCCAAACATCATTCTTCATGATCGATTGATACTCTTCGATCATAGCATTCTTCCATTCTTTCTTCTCTGCCGCTTCATCATAGTTGGAAGGTTCTTTATCCATAATGTCACATAGTAGGGCTACATATCCGGAACAAGATCTAGTCCTTTTCCTTTCTCTATGATTTTCTTTTGGAGCCCCATATCTTTCTGCACCTTGGATAGCTTCTCGTACCCAAGCAGGTTTCCTCTTATGAGGATTCTTCTCTTGAGGTGGATCTACAGGTTCTTGAGGTTCTTCTATTTCTCGATCCTCTTCTTGATATTCTTCGTTCATGGTTGTGTCATGAATTCTAGGTGCTTTTGTTTCTTCAGGATCTTCAGCAGGTCTCTTTCTAGATTTGTTGTAAGCTGAGTCTTCATCAAATGTTACGTGCCTACTGATATCGATCTTCTTGAATCCTGGGAAGTATATTCTGTAAGCCTTCGAGCTTTCAGAGTATCCCACAAATATTCCCTTCTTACCTGAAGGATCTAACTTTGTCCTCTTTTCTTTTGGAATGTGTATGTACACTGGACAGCCGAATATTCTGAGATGGCTGACTTTTGGTTTCTTGCCGAAAAATACTTCTTCAGGTGTCTTCTTCTTGAGTACTTGTGTGGAGCACGGTTCTATACATACACCGTTGCTCTGGCAGCTTCTGCCCATAGATGCATGGGAATATCTTGATCATGAAGCATAGCCCTTGTAGCTTCCATGATTGTTCTATTCTTCCTTTCTGCAACCCCATTCTGTTGTGGATTATATGGAGTAGTTAACTCCCTCTTAATCCCTGAATCTTTGCATAATGCTTTGAATTCATTTGAAGTGAATTCTCCACCATTATCTGATTGAAAGGTCTTGATCTTCTTTTCTGTGTGGTTCTCGATCAAGGCTTTGAATTCCTTGAACTTGTTGAATACTTCATCTTTGTTCTTCATGAAATATATCCATGTCTTCCTAGAAAAATCATCAATAAAAGAAACATAGTATACATACCCTCTTAATGAACTTGATGACATTGGACCGCATACATCGGAGTGAATGATTTCCAAGATTCCTTTTGCCTTGCTCTGTGTTCTTTCCTTTCGCACATCCTTTGCAGACTCCATCATGTTTTGCCTGAATTTCTAGAAGACCTTCAACAACTTTGCTTGCAAGTGGTAGTGCTCTGTAGTGCACATGTGCAAGCCTTCTATGCCAAAGTTCATTTGGATCTACTATGTCATGGACTAAAGCTTGTTCTGGATGCCCCTTCAATTTTTATAGACCTCCCTCTTGTTCCCCAATCACTACTGCATCATCAAAAGTATTTCCCTTTGGCCACATGAGAACTTGGCCATCTACAAATGCAACCCTCATGCCTTTTGCATCTAATGCAGATATGGAGAGGAGGTTCTTCTTTAGTCCTGGTACAAACAATACATCTTGCATCTTCATAGACTTTCCATAGTCTAGCTTATAGGAGGATTCCCCACTACCTTTTATTGGATACTGGTAGTCATCCCCAAGTTTCACCTTGTGAGGTGAGTCATGTTCAGATAGTTTCATAAAGGATTCTTTGAATCCCATCATATGTTTGGAAGCACCACCGTCTATAAGCCAATCATTGCTTCCATGTGAGATAGTTCCCGTGAGAGTGGAGATCAGCACATATTCTTCATCACTTGAAGAATCATCACTTTCTTGTCTGATTCTCTTTGTGGAAGGTTCATCATCCTCTGCAGCATGAGCATGATGTCTTCTCTTGTTTCCCTTCTTCTTATGGGAGTTAATCTTGTTTCTAGGATAGTATTTGGAAAAGTGTCCTCTTTCATCACATGTATAGCATCTTAATTTAGATAAATCTTTTCTAGTGTCATCTTTTTGCTGGAAGTTCTCACCTCTGGAGTGATGAGAGCTTATTCTGCTTTTCTTGGAGTGAACTGTGAGAGCTTGATCTTCACTTCCCATCGTTTCTTCTCGAGCTACTATACGAGCTTCTCCTTAAGAGCATTCTTCCCATAGTCTGCTGAACTTGACTAGCTTCTTTCTGGCATAGATCCCTTGAATGAAAGAGTCCCATGTTGTAAAATACCCCTGATACCTTAAAACTACAAACCATTCAAGAAGTTTGCAAAATAAAAAGTTTAGTAATCTTTTCACCAATTAAAGCATTTATACTGCATTCATAACGGCATCATCATGTAAAACAATTAAGCATGCACAACATAATAATACAAGAATGACACAACCATATTCACGTGGTTCACCTCGTCCACGAGGCTACGTCCACCAATTTTTGATAGTTCCTTTATTTCTTTAATTTGTCAAAGGTTTACAATTCTGCATTACCCAAGCTGCAAATTATTTACACAGCCTCTCTCTTGTAGAGGTATTTCATAACACATATGCGCCTTACATCAAGGCCTACCTTTTTGAAAGGGTGGACATACCCACCCAGCAATTGTTGTCAAAATTTACAGATAAAAATATTTAGCATAAAATTTCTCATTGAATAAATCTGTCCATAGGCATGTTCTATAGGTTCATTTGTTCTATATCGAGAGAGTGTGTTTTTCTACTTATCATACTGAGAGACACTTACTGTTCAGATGTGATCATGTAGCTACTTACTAAGAATCGCCATACATTATATCATTTCCATACTTAGACTTGGAGAGTGACTCAACACTGAAATAAAAATACAACCAAACAGAGGTGGCGGCCTTATTCCCTCGGACTTAAACCTAGGAAACAAACAGACGTGACAATAAAAGAAACCTACATGTCGGTCAAATACATGCATCAAGTACATATTCCAAACCTTATAACATTCAGGAGCATCAATACCTCCTGGATCTTTTAACCAAAAATAAAACCCTATTAACATGCAGGCAGGAATGCATGCTCCAGGTATTTGAAGCCAGGCAGCCATGGTATACCTGGCAATGCTCGACTCAAAATGCAGACGTCAGAAAACGACAATCATGTTCCTAGAAAATCACACCTCCTAGGTCAATCCTAGGAAATGGGTTAAAAGAAAAACAAAACGTAGATATAATGCACTCTGTATATCACAACTCAGAGGTGAATAGCAACATTTTAAAAGAAAAACCAGATTACAGGTATAATACCCTCTGCAAACCACATCTCCAATGTGTACTGAATGGAAAACCTGGTAATGCTTGACGCAGACATCGCAAACTCCACAATCTTACTCGTTTGGCAATCGTGCCCAAGGTAAAACCGAAACACCGATATAACACTCTAGGACGCAGCCAACATACTGGTTTGCATAGAACAGGATTTATGCACGCATTCAAGTCTACTGGCAACAAAATAAACCGCAGGCATTTGTACTGGTTTTCCAGTTGAAAACGTAGAGTTAAGAGAACATTTATATAGGCACTGGCTATAATCAGAACTTAGAGTTTAAAGGAGTAGCCATACCTTATGGATCCCAGCACCTAAAATTTACTGATCTGAGCTGTAAAACGATAGAAGCAACTATTCCACTCAACCGATATAATCCATGTTCGGATCAGAGCATTTTTAACCTACAACAATCCAGGGTTTAAATCCACTAAAAGAAAATACAAACACGTTAAGATCCATTACATATGACGTAAGTTTTTATCCTTTCATGAATCATTAACTATGGAGAATGACTTAAATCAATCATCGGCTATGGACAACCATTGAAACCTTTCATCAATCACCTAATATGGACAATGACTGGGGCGTAAATCGATATCCATGCCGTGACAAATCCAAGGCCGTGCAAGTGTTTGCAACTCACAAAAAAAACGGACTCCCTTGTGCAGTGATTATCCTCCTCAATACAATACATAAATTTTTAATAAAACTCAGAGGTTCATGCCCATAGAGGGTACCGAGATCCCAACGATATCAACAAAAGTACACTGGCGGTTTTTGACTAAGGCCGATGGGGGTTCAGGTCCAAAGCGCCCCAGCCAAGGCTATGTAGGCTTTGAAAAAAATATGTGGTTCAGATCAGATTGAAAAAAACATACATGCAGGGTGGTGTAAGCAATTGACCTACATTAACGTAGAAAGAACATGCCAAACAAAACCACAAGATATGTAAAAAGGGGCAAATCAGAGAACCGCGCCTGGTGCCTACCAATCTATATTCACGGAGTTATATAAATGGTAAAACTTATGTCAAGACATACAACAAATTCTTGGTTTCTAAACAGGTGTGTGTTACCTCCAAACAAGGGGAACTGAAAAACCCTAAGCCGAGCCTTTCTGGAATGCTGGCGCCATTCTCCTTCTCAAAATTCCCAAAAATCCTACTTCAATACCAAGGATAGTCTATCGAATCAGAATTGGATGCCATTCCGCCCTCCCTTCAAGAGAGCCTGATACACGATTAAATAAGGCTCGACCCAAGACCCCCCCACGATGTGCATGAATTTGCAATAAATCTTCCATCCCTTATTGTCAGGAAAATTCCCCCTTAATTTTGTTGTCCATTAAAGACCAACAATCAGTTACCGTTCTTTACTTTTGGTGCGTAGAGCTCCCTTCATTTAAGGAATTGAATTTGCCTGCATTTTTGCTGGGCAACCCCTCCTTTTGAGGTGTAGAAATCCGTTGGAGGCATGCACCCAACCACCCTTACCTTTTCGTAACTCTTACTGGAGAGATGCTAAAATCTTTATTCCTGTAATAATAATACTAATCGAAACTTTCCCCTTTTAGTTTCAGCAATTCACCCTAAATTAATAAGGGTAACTTTGCTAATTATTGATTTATGTCAAAAGCCTTAATCCCTCGTTGTGTCTTCAAAAAGGAATTAACCCATTATTCAGACTTTATAATAATTATACATGTCCTTTTTAACAAGACTTAATGTCTAAAAGGAAATGAATTCGTCGATTAGATTCTAAAGAAAAAAATAAACCCTTGTCTTTCTTAAGGATCTAGTCTATCATTCTATGATAGATTTCCTTATTAATCCATCATTCCTTTTTCTCATGATGGACTTTTTAATTGTTAATTAATCATGCCCTTTTTGCCAAAGGACTCTAAATCCATTAAATTTAATTAATTACTTAATATATATATGGGTTTGTTTTTCGATCAGAGTCTTTTAAGACTGAAATCTATCGTTACCTTCCTTGTAAGGATAGTCCGTGTACTTTAATGTACCACTTCCTTTCCATTGAGGAATTGTCCTTTTCCACGACTTCCTTTCCTCTTAGGATGTCACCTAATTCGTTAAAGGAAAATGTTATAATTTCTTGTATTTACTTAGGTATGTCAAACCTAAGTCCCTCTTTCTCTAGATTCAGATATTAATCTATATGTGAGATATGCTAGCGCCGCTATTTCTCTTATGGATCCTTTAATCATTTGTTCTTATTGCCTTTATGCTCACTAAGTTTTACTTATATAGGTTGTAAGCTTTGTTTCCGGAGGGGCCTTGGCCTTGAGCTCCTCACCCAGAGACAAAATACAATAAGACTTGAATTTACAAAATATCTAGGGTTCTCTTGAGAGGGTTGTTACATCCTCTCCCCCTTAAAATAACACCGTCCTCGGTGTTCTTATGTTTAAGCACTTTCATGCTTCCATTCTGTCGCTTTCTTATCCTCGTCCTTCATCATGATCCTTTTCGATCTTTCTGTATCTTCTCGAGTCGCTAATGTTCATAAATCTGCAGTTTTCCTCCAACAAATTCGTGTCTAGCCCAATTTTTCTGCAGCATATCAGATACAAAATAATAATACAATTTAAATATCAGCCATAGACTCTTTTGCATTTTAACATCTGCAATTTTCTAGTGTTCATTGGTGCCATAATACCCCATTATTTTCCATAATGTAATTGATACATCAATAAACATGACTACTAGCATTGACATTGAGACAATGTAGAAATCCCATTATACAATTTTTTTTTTATAACCCAGAGTGGCTCCAAAATATACCTGTCAGTTCTATTTGTCAATCAATCAATATATTACCTCATAGGTACAAGTTTACCTGTAATGCACATACCTTTTACCGCATTGTTCTTTTCTTTGGATGTCCTCCATCCCAACACACCAAGTGCCAACAGTACTCCAAGTACGAATTCAAGCCACCCAACACAAGGACGATACCAACCCTTCATGTATCTCCTTGTGCTATTCAGGGTGCTTTATCATTATTCTTTTCTCAGGATGTTCCTCCATCCCAGCACTCCAAGTGCTAACAGTACTTCCAGTACCAACTCAAGCCACCCAACACAAGGACGATACCCTATACCCCTCTGTAGGTGTATCTCCTTTTTGTGCTCTTCAGGGTGCTTCACCAAGCTGAGGCACTCCGTTCTCGCACACCTCCATAGCGCCTAGAGGTTATTCTCTTCACAGAGTCCCCCGCTCATGTGACAGTCCTCTAATGTGTGCGAAACGAGTCTTAACCAAATGTCTTACATCTGGGCATCCCCAGAATGCATAATGGTCCCTTGCTGGCCCGGGGGAAAAAACAAGGTAGCTTTCCACCACTACCTCCATCACCACCCTCGTGGTGACAACTTTATACACATGAGATTTAACTCATCATAGTCCTGGAGCTTTAGCCTTTTCTCATGGCCATAATTTTCCATGCCTGCAAGCACTCTATGGGTTTTAGTTTATCATATTGCGGATAACCCAAAATACTCAATTATCATAGTTTCCTAGTTTGCATTGATTTAAATTTCCATTCATGAACTATATAACCTTGTAAACCATACCCAATTATTCCTTACTCCCCTTTTTATATACCATAATGCATGTCAATTGTAGCAGTTGTCATAATATCGGTGAAACCTGCAAGGTTAGTATGTAGACAACATCCACCGTTAGTTTACGAACAACTAGATTATACAAATTTATTACTTCTAAAAAAACAACCTGACCGATAAAATATAGGTGCATGTGTAATGATACATCATAAACATAACAATTCATTATAACATCATCAGCTTCTAAATAAGCTGATCATTAAACTTACATGCTATGCCAAGTCCAGGTATACATATTGTTATTCATTAAATCGTTTTAATGAACCTACCATATAGCCAGACTTGTGGTGGATATATGATTTAAGATCCCAATAAATATAACCTTTATACATTTGTCTTCATTGTAGCAAAGACTTGCCCTACCTCCATTCAAGGAGTTACCCAAACAGAGATAATAAAGCAATAGATGCCTAAAAAAAAGTAAAGACTCTAAGCTCTATTCCATAGTAACTAATCAATATGAAATTCTAAGAAAACCTTTAATGTTGAATGAATAATTACCTGCAACGCACAGTAATTAAATCAATTCCATAGTAACTAAACAATAGAGTAACCAAATTTCCAATTCTTAAATAACTAGAAATTTTGGCAATGGATTCCAGATCTCAAATAAGATCGCAGTCAAGGAATACCCTTTGTAAATAATACCAGATGGTATTACTATATCACAGCTCCATATCATCCATGTATGCCTGAATCTGGTGGGTATAGAGTTACCAAAATCACTTATTTCAATTGTCGAAATTGTAATTGAGTTTATGAGAAGAATTCATAGCGATTAATAAAAAGTAAAATTGCAGTTCCTAATGGTAAAAATCTCAGTTGAAAAATTGAATAGACTTCCACATCTAAAGTTCTATCAACTATATGTATATAATGTAATTACACGATTTGAGGCATTAGCTATTATGCTCACAGATTAAATTGGGGGTACAATCATTCAAATGCATATTGTACACCTGATAGTCACAGCTTCGGAATTGTCATTTAAGCATCAAGCACTCCAATCAATCATTTTGAAAATTCTGAAATGAATCCTACCAATCATTTTGGAAAAATTGAAAGGAACCCTACCAATCATCTTGATAATTTAGTTGTGTATTCTTACGATAAGCTGGGCAATAAGTTAAGAACTATATATTTTTTTTCTGCAGCAAACCTTTGCTTGTTTTCCTACACTGTCGACACGTCCATGCACGCCTGAGCAAGATTTATAACGCATGATTGCCTAACACTTGAATGGTGCACCTATTCCAATTCAAGTAATCAATGTAGAAATGATGGATGATGAGAGTCTGAGACAAGTTGTAGGGCGAGTGCCATATACAGAGGAAATTAGCAGCGGATGTAGAAAATCTGAGTTTACTGCTTGCTGGTTTAAATGCACATTTAGTGTTTTTCACTTCAGCCGGTTTTGCATAGGCTTGAAGCTACTTACAAGAAATTTTCTGAACAATTTTAAACACACAGAAAACTACTAACAGGCAGAAATAAACATTTGGACAGTCACACCATAAAATATTTGACTCAGATATTTTTGGCTAATCAGCCCTGGAAAAACCCACAAGGGGAAAACCAGTCAAGGAGAGAGAGATATTTATTATTTTCTTCAGCAAAGTACAGGACAGAAAAATGGTGAAAAATACAACTTATCTCCACCAGCAAACTTTATCCCAAAGTCTGGAAACTTGTGCCCAGCAAAGCAGCCGTACACCCTTCTCGATTTTTGTGCCAAAATTTCAGACCGTACACTATCTAGAAATCCATACCAGCAAATAAATGCACCGTACTGTCTCGATTTGCATGCCAGCAAATTAATGCAGGTCGTACTGTAATTAATACAGGCCGTACTCCCTCGAAAATCGTGCCAAACAAATGCTGTTCACTCCCTCGATTTCTGTGCTGTATTTAATGCAGCCGTACAGCCAAACTGACAGGCTGTACTCTCCTCGAATTCTGTGCAATATTAAATGCAGCCGTACTGTAATTAATGCAGGTCGTACCTCTTCTCGAAATCTGTGCCAGCATTAAAGGTCCAGTACTCCTCGATTTCTGTGCATAAAATTTTTCTCAGCCAGTGAAGAAAACCCTCGTCCTTCTCTCCCAGCGCTCTTCTCTTCTCCTGAAAAGTAAAAGTGAGAAACCTTTTGCCTCCCTCATGCCTTTTTGTTTGACCTAAGTGAGTTTCTAATCCGACGGTGGAAAAGAGATCTAATCCAACGGATGAGAATCAATGAGAGTGAAAATCCCTTTTATTTAATTCACATAAATAAAATCACTCACTCACTTAAATTTATCAAAAAGTGACTTTATGGATATAAAGTCTCATTAAGTGACATTTAATGTGAGGGTCACCTTTTTCCCTCTTAAAGTGACTTAGGCAAAATTTAAGTCACCTAGGGAACATTTGCCTAGGTACAAAAACTAACACCAGAGAGACCAAGGGCAAGTAATAAAGCAAATTAATTGATACAGTTTGGAGTGACAGACTTCGGTGAACCACGACTGAACTCACCATCCATTATTGTATCCCCTTCCATTCCCGCTTTAAGAAAAACTATTGGCGTTAACAAGCAGAATTTACCAAAATACATGCACAATACCATTATGCATGCCCATGTCAATGGTCAACAACCCAACACAAATTAATCAAGAAACACATGCAATATACAATTATACATCCCATGTACATGGAAAACAACCTAACACCAAACATATAACAAAATCAAAACCCAGTGAAAGGGTTGGCATATAACAAGAAGTAGCATAGAAAAGTCCAATACAGAAAAATGCTCTAAAGGCTCTATTACAAACTGTTCCTCATATAATTATCATAAAACACCTAGATCCCTACTGCAAATCCTTTCTGTATGTGCAAGGGTATTAACAGGTATTTCAACACATTCATCCAAAAACCAATTAAAATATTTCAAAACAAGTCATGATATATATAACTTGGAATATGCATAACCTTTTTACTTCGATCTCTACCTCATCTTCCTGCGCTTCCTCTTCAGACGCCTCATACGCTTCTTCTTCCACTTGGCCCTCATCTTCGAATAGTAAAGAGTTTCTTCTCGACGCACACAGATCCTCCCTTCCGCCGACTTCCCCTGCACAACTCAATAAACATGTGTATTGGGTACACTTAAGGTACCTGGATTAGACGAACAGTGCGAACTTGTTGGTTTTCTGGGTCACAGAGAAAAATTCAATCGTTAGTTAAAACGAAACATGCTGGAGCGTTTTGAGCCCAATAGGCCCGAGCATTTCAACCTCGCTCTGATACCATATGTAAAATACCTCTGATACCTTAAAGCTACAAACCATTCAAGAAGTCTGCAAAATAAAAAGTTTAGTAATCTTTTCACCAATTAAAGCATTTATACTGCATTCATAACGGCATCATCATGTAAAAAAATTAAGCATGCACAACATAATAATACAAGAATGAGATAACCATATTCATGTGGTTCACCTCGTCCACGAGGCTACATCCACCAATTTTTGCTAGTTCCTTTATTTCTTTAATTTGTCAAAGGTTTACAATTCTGCAGTACCCAAGCTGCAAATTATTTACACAGCCTCTCTCTTGTAGAGGTATTTCATAACACATATGCGCCTTACATCAAGGCCTACCTTTTTGAAAGGGCAGACATACCCACCCAGCAATTGTTGTCAAAATTTACAGATAAAAATATTTAGCATAAAATTTCTCATTGAATAAATCTGTCCATAGGCATGTTCTATAGGTTCATTTGTTCTATATCGAGAGAGTGTGTTTTTCTACTTATCATACTGAGAGACACTTACTGTTCAGATGTGATCATGTAGCTACTTACTAAGAATCGCCATACATTATATCATTTCCATACTTAGACTTGGAGAGTGACTCAACACTGAAATAAAAATACAACCAAACAGAGGTGGCGGCCTTATTCCCTCGGACTTAAACCTAGGAAACAAACAGACATGACAATAAAAGAAACCTGCATGTTGGTCAAATACAGGCATCAAGTACATATTCCAGACCTTATAACATTCAGGAGCATCAATACCTCCTGGATCTTTTAACCAAAAATAAAACCCTATTAACACGCAGGCAGGAATGCATGCTCCAGGTATTTGAAGCCAGGAAACCATGGTATACCTGGCAATGCTCGACTCAAAATGCAGACGTCAGAAAACGATAATCCTGTTCCTAGGAAATCACACCTCCTAGGTCAATCCTAGGAAATGGGTTAAAAGCAAAACAAAACGTAGATATAATGCACTCTGCATATCACAACTTAGAGGTGAATAGCAACATTTTAAAAGAAAAACCAGATTGCAGGTATAATACCCTCTGCAAATCACATCTCCAATGTGTACTGAATGGAAAATCTGGTAATGCTTGACGCAGACGTCGCAGACACCACAATCTTACTCGTTTGGCAATCATGCCCAAGATAAAACTGAAACACCGATATAACACTCCAGGACGCAACCAACATACTGGTTTGCATAGAACAGGATTTATGCATGCATTCAAGTCTACTGGCAACAAAATAAATCGCAGGCATTTGTACTGGTTTTCCAGTTGAAAACGTAGAGTTAAGAGAACATTTATATAGGCACTGACTATAATTAGAACTTAGAGTTTAAAGGAGTAGCCATACCTTATGGATCCCAACACCTAAAATTTACTGATCTGAGCTGTAAAACGATAGAAGCAACTATTCCACTCAACCGATATAATCCATGTTCGGATCAAAGCATTTTTAACCTACAACAATCCAGGGTTTAAATCCACTAAAAGAAAATACAAACTCGTTAAGATCCATTACATATGACGTAAGTTTTTGTCCTTTCATGAATCGTTAGCTATGGAGAATGACTGAAATCGATCATCGGCTATGGACAACCACTGAAACCTTTCATCAATCACCTAACATGGAGAATGACTGGGGCGTAAATCGAGATCCATGCCGTGACAAATCCAAGGCCGTGCAAGTGTTTGCAACTCACAAAAAAAACGGACTCCCTTGTGCAGCGATTCTCCTCCTCAATACAATACATAAATTTTTAATAAAACTCAGAGGTTCATGCCCATAGAGGGTACCGAGATCCCAACGATATCAACAAAAGTACACTGGCGGTTTTTGACTAAGGCCGATGGGGGTTCAGGTCCAAAGCGCCCCAGCCAAGGCTATGTAGGCTTTGAAAAAAATATGTGGTTCAGATCAGATTGACAAAAACATACATGCAGGGTGGTGTAAGCAATTGACCTACATTAACGTAGAAAGAACATGCCAAACAAAACCACAAGATATGTAAAAAGGGGCAAATCAGAGAACCACGCCTGGTGCCTACCAATCTATATCCATAGCCTACCAATCTAGATTCACAGAGTTATATAAATGGTAAAAATTATGTCAAGACATACAACAAATTCTTGGTTTCTAAACAGGTGTGCGTTACCTCCGAAAAAGGGGAACTGAAAAACCCTAAGCCGAGCCTTTCTGGAATGCTGGCGCCATTCTCCTTCTCAAAATTCCCAAAAATCCTACTTCAATACCAAGGATAGTCTATCGACTCAGAATTGGATGCCATTCCACCCTCCCTTCAAGAGAGCCTAATACACGATTAAATAAGGCTCGACCCAAGATCCCCCCACGATGTGCATGAATTTGCAATAAATCTGCCATCCCTTATTGTCAAGAAAATTCCACCTTAATTTTGTTGTCCATTAAAGACCAACAATCAGTTACCGTTCTTTACTTTCGGTGCGCAAAGCTCCCTTCATTTAAGGAATTGAATTTGCTTGCATTTTTGCTGGGCAACCCCTCCTTTTGAGGTGTAGAAATCCGTTGGAGGCATGCGCCCAACTACCCTTACCTTTTCGTAACTCTTACTAGAGAGATGCTAAAATCTTTATTCCTGTAATAATAATACTAATCGAAACTTTCCCCTTTTAGTTTCAGCAATTCACCCTAAATTAATAAGGGTAACTTTGCTAATTATTGATTTATGTCAAAAGCCTTAATCCCTCGTTGTGTCTTCAAAAAGGAATTAACCCATTATTCAGACTTTATAATAATTATACATGTCCTTTTTAACAAGACTTAATGTCTAAAAGGAAATGAATTCGTCGATTAGATTCTAAAGAAAAAAATAAACCCTTGTCTTTCTTAAGGATCTAGTCTATCATTCTATGATAGATTTCCTTATTAATCAATCATTCCTTTTTCTCATGATGGAATTTTTAATTGTTAATTAATCATGCCCTTTTTTCCAAAGGACTCTAAATCCATTAAATTTAATTAATTACTTAATATATATATGGGTTTGTTTTTCGATCAGAATCTTTTAAGACTGAAATCTATCGTTACCTTCCTTGTAAGGACAGTGCGTGTACTTTAATGTACCACTTCCTTTCCATTGAGGAATTGTCCTTTTCCACGACTTCCTTTCCTCTTAGGATGTCACCTAAGTCGTTAAAGGAAAATGTTATAATTTATTGTATTTACTTCGGTATGTCGAACCTAAGTCCCTCTTTCTCTAGATTCAGATATTAATCTATTTGTGAGATATGCTAGCGTCGCTATTTCTCTTATGGATCCTTTAATCATTTGTTCTTATTGCCTTTATGCTCACTAAGTTTTACTTATATAGGTTGTAAGCTTTGTTTCCGGAGGGGCCTTGGCCTTGAGCTCCTCACCCGGAGACAAAATACAATAAGACTTGAATTTACAAAATATCTAGGGTTCTCTTAAGAGGGTTTCTACACATGTCCCAGGGAGACCATTCAAGGTGGTCATCACAATCTTGCATTCTCCACTTCTTCATCCACTGCTTGAAGTTGTTCTTTGATTTGAGAGACTCTTGTAAAGTAACATTGGATGGTTTCTGCATTCTGGATCTTTACATTTTTCAATTGGTTTCTCAGAGTCATCTTCCGAATTATGTTCTTCCCTTCAAACAATTTGGTCAGGGCATTAAACATAGCTTTAGGTGTCTTTAGGGAGGACACCTGTGGTATGAGGTGATCCTTGATTAAATCAACAATAATCCTCTTAGTCATGACCAATTTCTTCTTGTGTAAGGCCTTAGCCTCATCTCCTTCTGGAACTGGAACCTCCTCATTGATATAGGAGTCCAACTCATTTTCTTCCAGGACTAGGGAAATCCTATACTTCTAGGCTCGAAAGTTATCGGCTTCCTCAAGATTTTCATCAAGCTTGGTATGATGAGACATCTTAACTGAGGACCTCAAATGGAATTACAAAAGATTTAGATCTTACCAGGTTAAGATGTCGGATCTGGATTTGGAGCTGAAATTCTGCAGTGTTGGTTCAGGAGCAGATTAGGGTTTGACTTTCCTAGAGTTCCGTCCAACCAAAAGATTTGATCTTGATCTCTAAAATTCAATTTTGAGTAGGAGATCAATCCAGGCCTGGGCTCACTCAAAAATTCCACTTATGTGGAAAGCCCTAATTTTCGGCAGTAGTGTCAAGTCAAAAACTGAAAATGCTTAGAATCAGATTCTGCTTCAACAGAAATATGCACCTTGGAGAGGAGAGTCAGCCCAACCTTCTTTTGTTGAAAATGTGTGGAGAGAGATCCAAAAAGTAGGAAGCCCTAGTTTCCACAGCTGCATAGTGTCTTCTTCTCAGGTTAGCTCTGATACCATGTTAGATTTTTATCATTCAAGCTAGCATTATATTAGGATATTTAACTGAGAGAATAAGAAGCACAACAATCAAACACAAGAGACAACGAACACAATGTTTTTGCTCGGGGAAACCATAAATGGAGAAAACCCCGCAACTTCCTCAGAGATAGAATCAACACCAAAAGTAAAACCCCAAAACAGTAAGATGATCTCCCTACAGTAGTCGTCTCTTTCTTTCTAGCCCAAGCAACTTCTTTTCCCTCAGCTATGCGCTACAACTTAGTGTGAGTGAGTGTGTGATAAATAGAGAGGCTCACTCTCTATTTATACTAATTCTCAACTTGACAATAACTCACTAGGGCTGAATTCACTAGGAGAGTCTAATAACCCTAGGGCCCCACAGCTGCGGGGACTTGAACCCTTGATCAATAGGAGGGTTACCAACAATGACTTGACATGATTTGTTCACATTATAGAAACTCTTGATAGGAACATCGGGGCATGACATGACTCAAACACTTCCCGGAATAAACACTGGGGTACAATACATAAGATATACAAGTGAATACATTCCGAAGTTACAATTACATCAACAAAATACTGTCTGATACTCCCTCACAATGCCCGTTTGGCGAAGTTTGGTGAGTGCGCTAGTGAGGTCATCAAAATCACTAGGGTGAAATCGTTACAAAAGGAGTTGGCAAAAATCTGTCCAGTTTGGCTCTACATGAGCCTTGATGTACCAACAGAACCATTGAAGGGCTTCATGTTCCAAATGAAAGGATGCAAGTGGGACTTTATTGACATCAAAAGTGTTATGCAGACTGAAATATTGTTTTTCCCTGTAAATCCATCCAGTCAGATCATCACCATTGAAGCGAGGAAAATCCATATTCAGCTCGCGGAAGTTGCTAGAGGAAGAGAACTCAGTGTCTACAGAAGACTCAGGTTGTTGGCAATTGTTCATGGGTGAATGCTGAAGATAGAGGCCGAGAGCAGAAAGTTATTCTTCCGTTTGTATATTTGCTCTGGTGCGGGTGACAACCATAAGCATTTTTTTTTGGAAATGGGTAGAAAAACAAAAACAGAAAGGGTTTTAGGAAAGGAAAATTTTGATTTGGGAAAAATTCGGGGGTGGGGGGGGGGGGGGGAAAT
>LPNX010095580.1:55256-78652 GCA_001517045.1 Pseudotsuga menziesii
TAGCACAATTTACTATTTTTGGCAGTTTTCGGGTCCTAAACTTCCGGAGCCGTGTTGAGGCTCTAAACAACGTTTTTTCGGCATCAAATGGTAGGGCAAATATGAGTTTGTTCCGGACTTGATATTTTCTATCTACAGATGTAGTCCTTGAATAGATCTTTCTAAAAATGCATCATGTGCATCAAACGGAGGTAGTATGCCAAAGTTACTACCTCGGGAAATTGATGTACCAAGTTACCCTGACGGGGCCCATATTCTGGCGTTTCACCTCCTACGGTTAGGTTTTTGGATGTGTAGGGTTTCCATTGTTTCTCAATAATATATAGGCCTTCGAGCCTCATTGTAACACAAAGTTCAGAGGCATGTAGCCGCCACATCTCTTCTTACAGATAAGCTACCAACACTCTAGCTAGTTTATTTCCATTCTGTATGTAAACAAGTTTCAGCTTTTTGATTAATGAAATGAATTTTTATTTCTGTTGCATCTTTGTTTTTATGGTTATTTGTGTATTCTATTGTGTTCCTGCATAAATCCGAATCAGTCGTGATATTACAACATTTATATTGTTTTGAACTATTAATAAAGTTTTATTAGTAGAACACTTGTATGCACTCTGAATCATATTTTATACTTCACCGACATTCATTGAGAAACATATAGCTTCTTTTTTTATTGATTTCATCATCACCATTCTAGTATCATCATCAATTCAATAGAAGAAGCATAAAGTATTAAAAATCGTAAAACTTGAGCTTGTAGATCTAAAAACTAATACAATAGAGATATATTGTGAAAGAGAGACCAATAATCAACAATTCATGTAACAAATGAGATATCATACATCATTACACAAAAAATAAAAGAGATAATAAGAAGGAATGATGCATTTCATTGAGCATTAATGAATGTAGGTGAACGCTATTTATAGAAAGGCAATTCAAATTAGGCCAAGAGGCTATTCAAATTTATCATTCAGTGCAAAAGGTGTTGGTGAGGATTAACTAGAGTCAAATACCACCAGTTAGGCATGCACACTCACAATATTAGTTACACTCACCCAAGACTCCCTAATCACTAGTTTTGACTGACTGGTGTACATGTAACTGACGGGATGTGCATGCCAATCCCTATAATATCTCGGTTGGGGTGCTTAGTGTTAGTTAGGACCTAAATTAGTGGAGCCCATATAGTCCTCAACCTATTACAGACTTAGTCACTCCTAAAATCAGGGAACAATTCCTCAAATCAAGTAATGCATGGTCCCCAAAACTAGGAATACATTAGGGGTGCCTTAGGTGGTCAATTTAGATGGGGTTTGTACCACTATAGCCATCAATTTATGGTCTAGGTAACTAGCTAGAGGGTTTTTTCTCTAACCCCCTTCCACCGCTCATAATCCTAACTAGGTGAGGATTAAAAAATAAAAAATGGGTATCGACAATTTGTTGTCGTATTAGGTACCCATGCACACATAAAAATTATCCGAAAATTGGGTAAAAGGGAAAAAATCACATGGGACCCCCCCATAAAAGAGAATGTAAAAGGAATACTAGGTTGACCTACTCATAAAGTTTTGTGTGGAAATTGGTGACTAGTAGGAGCAAATGTTGTACCTCTAGAGTCTAAAGAGACATAATGGACGTCTTCTTTAATGAGAACTTGGTTAGGGACAAATTCATCAATGGCTTCTTCAATCAGAACTTGATTTCAGACAAGTTCTCCAAATTCTTCTAAATCAAGAATACATCCAAAGTAGAAATTGTTGAAACCGCATACATTGGAAAATGGATTCTAACATCTTTCTTGTTGCGCTCACTCTCTTCCTTTTATTCAATTTTTTATATGCAATATTCTTGTTCATGTGGTCCTTTATTGCAGTAAGGACACCGAGGTTGCTCCTCTTCAGTCTTTCCATCCTTGGAGTTAAAGTCTTCATGAAAAATCCTTGGTTTTTGCTCTTTTTTCCCTTGTATGGGGGATTTTTCTTGCTTGCGCCTTTCTTCCCCTCCTTGGATGCAAGTGCATGCAACTTTGATGTCTTTTGGAGGTTCATTTGTGGGAGGTCATCTTGCTCTTGAAGGAGGGAGGCAACAAAAAGATCCAAAGTAGCCATTTTGTAGGAGGCTCCAAGAGAAAATTTAGTAGAATCGAAAGCAAAAACAAAGTTACTATAATTAGGGACCAAAACATTTTTATAGGTTGCATTTAGTGGCTATTTTTACTCCAAATAAAAAAGATGATGCTACGAGTAGCACCATTTTTTTAAGGCTAACATTTTGACATTTTGGAAACCCCGTCCAGTTTGGGTGTAATCAAAACCCTAAATCGAAAAGTGTTGCTACTAGTAGCACCCTTTTTTTTGGGGCTAAAATTGTGACTTTTTAGAAGCCCCAACTGGTGACGGTGTAATGAAAACCCTAAACCAACTCCAAATTGAGAATTGACAATACCCCTTTTTTCTATTTGGTTGCAATTGCCCAATTTTAATTACAAAAATACTTTTTTTCTCTATAAAAAAACAGATGAATTTGAATAAAATTAAAAAATTTAAAAAATTTAAAACAAAAGTACTTTTAAAAAATTAAAAAGAGCATTTAAAAAAATGAAATTAAAAAAACACAAACATATAAAAAAATTTAAAAAGAAAATGAGAAATTAACCAAATATAAATCTTTTTAAAGGAACACAAAAATAATACCAATTAAAAAAATTAAAACAATTTAAAAGAAAAAACAACAAATAAAAGTGAAAATGAAAAAAAAAAACATTAAAAGTTAAAACAATTTTTAAAAATTAAAAAATCAATAAAACAACTATTTTTTTAACATTAAAAAACAAATATAAAATTAAAAATAAAGAAAAAGTAACTCCATACCTCCCGTGGGCCCCCCCTTCCCCCTTTCCACCACCCTCACTTCTCCTCTTCCCCTCCCTTGCTACCTCTCGACCCCACTCCTCCCCGTGTCCCCTATCCTCCACATCCCACATCCCCCACTCTCCCCCACCCTACATGCCTCCCCTCCCCCTCTTCACCCCCCTCTCCCCTTTGCTTCGCCTCCCACGCACCACACCTGCCATGCCCTCTCCACCCCCTCTCCCAACTCTCTTCCCTCCCCTCCCCTCTTCTGCAATGAAGGGGAGGGGAGGGGAGGCCAAAGATCGATGTCATCCTTGGAATGTGGGGATGTCCCTGAAAGTTTCCAAGGGATTTATTTCTAAGAAAAAAATCTACTATAGTGATCAAGTTTGAGTTCGTATTAGGTGTCTATTTGTCTTATATGACTAATTGTATTCATTTGCACTTGTCTTGGTGGACATTTATGAGGAACCACCTACTTGTTTTAGTAGACATTTATGAGACACTCTAGAGCACTAGACAAATGCTTTCGTTGATGATGGTGGTTAAAAATTTGATGCAATACATATGTGTCCATGTGACCATGAATGTATCACAAAGCTAGAATTAATCAATTTTGAATTAGTTTTCGGTGTCTAGTTATCTTTAATGACTTATTCTATGCAAACTTTCTTATCTTCGAGGACATTTACAAAGGTTCCATCTATCATTGTTATGTATCTATCATTTGTCATTAGTTGCATGTAGACTAGCATTTTAATGGACAATTATTAGCCACTTTAGCGCGCTAGAAAAATGCATGAGTTGCTGATGTTGGTTGAAAAATTGATGTTGTATACGTCCATATGATCATGAATGTTACACAATTCTAGACTTGATCAAGTTTGACTTGGTTTTAGACCTTGTATATTTGTCTTTTATGACTTATTGTATGTGCCCCTACTTGTCTTAGTGAACATTTATAAGGGTTACATTTATAATCGCTATTTGTCTTAGTTATCATTAATTGTATGTATATTAGTGTTTTAATGGACATTGTGAACAACTCTAGTGCATCAAAAAATGCTTTAGTTGTTGAGTTTGGTTACAAGTTAGACTTTGTATAGAAGTAGAGTAAACGTTATATGATTTGGAATTTTTTCGGCTCTAATCATTAGAATATGATTATATAGTCTTTGATCAATTTGCAATTTTTCATTGTTGAAATTGCATTTTTGAATGCATAAATGGATCGAGTGCCCTCAAATACCCCTGTTGAACCCAGATTGTGTAATATCAATAACTTACGTTTGCAATTCTAACAATTCTTCTCAAACTTTGACCCAATTTCAGGTAAAAATTGTTGAAAAAATATGATTGAAAAAAGTACAAATCATAGCATATTTAGACTGCAGGCTTTGTATATGTGTCCATATGGTCATGAATCTACCACACCTATGCAATTATCAAGTTTGGCTTGGTGTTAGGGGTCTATATGTCTTTTATGACTTATTGTATGCAACACTACTTGTCTATGTGGACACTTATGAGGGTTCTATCTCTAAGTACTTTGTGTCGTAATGTCTGTTAATTTTACGTCGACTAGTGTTTAAGAGGACATTTTATGGGATGCTCTAGTGCACTAGACAAATTCTTTGGTGTTGATGTTGGTTCAACATTGGACTCTGTATATGTGTTCATATGATCATGAATGTGACACACTTTTGCACTTGATCAAGTTTGACTTAGTGTTAGGAGTCTATTTTTTTTATGACTTATTATATGCATCACTACTTGTCTTAGTAGACATTTATGAGGGTTCCATCTATAACCGTTGTGTCTTAGTGGTAATCATAGACTAGTGTTATAGTGGACATTTTTGAGCTGCTTAAGTGCACTAGACAAATGCTGTAGTTCTTTGTATTAGTTAAAAACTGGATGTTGTATATGTGCCTAGTAGTCATTAATTGTGAGTTAGCTAGATATTTAATGGATACATGTTTATGAGCCAATTTAGTGCACTAGACAAATGCTTTAGTTGTTGATTTTGGTTAGAAAAAATAGACGTAGGTGTTGGTATATTCTCGTATGGACATGAATGAACACAACCACTTGATGAAGTTTGACATGATTCTAGGTGTTTATTTGTCTTTTATGATTTGTTGTATTCAACTTTTATTTTCCAAGAAAAACATCACAATTTATATTCCATTATAGAATGGAAATCCCATTCTTTAGGGGCTCAAAGAACGATACTAACAAAAGCAAGTACATATGCATGTTTCACTTACAAGAGTACATGTGCATGCTACACTTACAAGAGTAAATTACATAAGTAATGTACATGCCATTTATTGCCCTTTAAAAAAATCTCAATATTTCCCTTTTTCCCTTCTTTTTTAACCTTATGTCACCCTACCAAAGAAAGAAACACAATGACAAACTATAAATCAGAAGAAAACGATCCTGATTCTTATAATGGACCAGTTCCTTATTAGAATTGCAGCTATTAGTTTCGTGGTGTCCTTTTGTTCCATCCATAGAGGCTTCAACTACCATGACTTCCCTTAAGGAGGAAAGCCTTATATCCATTTCATCAACTCTATTCGCCCAAAAATGAACGGATTCCCCGATTGACACATTTGGTAGTTGATTTACCTCATGATGACCAATGCGAGTAATTGGTTATTAATAAACCCTTTTTTAGTCAATGTCAATATATGAACTTGATTCATTTGAAAATTTTCATCTCTTTTGTTTTGATTTGGTCCTTTTTTGATAGGATGAGCTTGAGCATGGAGGCAAGTGGCTTGTAAATGTCTTGGAAGATGACAAATCCTGCACATGAATGTTGGGTTCTCAGCGATATTCCTTACTGATAATTAATAGTAGATTGGTTAGTGTAGTTTGACTTGGTTTTAGGCGTATTTGTATTTTATGGCTTATTATATGCAATCCCACTTCATAGTAGACATTTATTAGGGTTCTATCTAAACCTACTATATGCCTTAGTTGTTCATGTTGGTTTAAAAATGAATGTGGTATACTCTCCGGTTTAACTTAGCTTTAGATGTCTATTTGTATTTTGTGACTTATTGTATTCAATCCTACTTGTCTTTGTGGACCTTTATGAGGATTCCATTTATAAATGCTTTGTGAAAGTGACATTTAATTGTAAATGCACAAACATTTATGAACTAGTTTAGTGCATTAGACCAATGCTTTAGTTGTTGATGTTGGTCAACATTTAGGCTTTCCCTGACCCAAGAGGTTTAATACACAAGTGGCAGTAAACCATGCTTGATGGGGCTTCACTGAGTGGACATAAAAATACTTTAATTGTTGATATTAGTTAAAATTGAACATTGTATTATCCTTCATAACTTCTTGTATTTAACACTTTTAATTGACTTAACTTGTAAGCATCATTTATTAATTATAATTCATACTAAATTAAATTAAAAATATTATAATTTATAAAAAATTAATTTTTTTTATTTTTAATCATAATACAAAAATTATAAGAAAATAAAATCATGAGTCATTTTATTCTCTCAATTTAATTTTATATAAATCTATGTTTCAATTTATTTTTTATTAATTTTATATTTTTAGATTTAATATTAATGTTGCAATACTAAATTGAAGTGAAAAATATTTTACATACAGTGAAGTAATAAATGCTATGGCCTCAGCCCTTGAACAAGTTGAGATCCAAAGCCGGCTGCCGTTACAGCATTTATTACTGCATGTTGAATATTGTTTGCCCTAAATTGAAGCTATTTCATCGGACAAATATTTGAAATGTTAAATGGATTTTTGACAATTTAGAGGACATCGATGAGGTCAGCCGGTGCACTAGACGAGGTAAATGAGTAAACTTGTAAGTATGTGTATGTGATAGTCAAATATCGTTGGCACTGCATAGCTCTCTGGCTGTATTTACAAAAGGTATTAGATAATCCCTACTAGGGCCTAACCCTAATCGTGAAAGCCGAGGAACGGACAAATTTTGAAACTCCGTTTCCGTGCAAAGTAACGTTTGACTGACTGTCGTATTTAAATACTGTAAAGGCTATAGCTGAAGGACCGTTGGATTAGTTTAAACCTAGATTTATGAATTTTTGATTTTAAAAATGATCTGACAGCCGTGGCCTTTATTCAGTGTACCAAAACGTATACCGGGTGAGAGAGGCAGGCGGTACGCGTGCATGAGTGGTGGCCGTCGATGGCCTGAAAATATCTGACTGAGTGGTCAAACTAACTACAAAGAAAGGGTAGGGTAGGGTAGTCAGGTTCGCTTCACCGTGCAGCCAGGGAGCTAGGTCGGTGACTCCCACCATAACATAGCATATAGCTGCTACCACTCTACTAGCATATTATGCAGTCTAACTATACACCAACAGCAGGTACGGACTTCCCTGCCCTGCCCTGCCCTGCCCTGCCCTTTGAAATTAGATGGCTGGGGTCTTACTTACGAGGCGCAGCCATCTATCATCGCTCAGGGATTGTACTAGTTTTTTTAATTGACAAGATCTCCGCTCTACCTCTGCCCGCCCTGACTATGTTCTATATCTTTATATCTTTGGATAATGTAATGTACCCTCCCTCTTATACATTATCCGCTGTGGCACCCTAGGGCATGGCGTTATTTGGTTTGCGCCTTTCAAAATACAACGTCGCTTCTTGGCCAAGTTTGCTTGATCTATTAGGGCGCCGATCGTAGAATGCCCTAACGGCGTTAAGGGAGGTGAGCGAAGGTTAATGAACAAATGGAGTGGTGGGGTGGGGATTAAAAAATTGATTGATAGAAGGGAAGGACTGAGACGTCCTGTCTTGTCCTAAGTGATGTGGTGTTAAATGGTCTTGTCCACCGTAATGGGTGCTCCTGGTCCATCTCCTTTTTACAACTTCTATAAATAAATTCACATGCAACATCAATCCCAATAATTCCGCTATTGAAAGGGAAGAGAGAAGACGCGGACGGAGGAGGAGCAGAAACTTCAAATCTTGCTGCTGTTGCCGCTGCCATAATTTATTGAGGAAGGAAAGGGAAGACTAGTTAGTTTGCAGCACATGAAGAAGAAGAGATAGGGATTACTATTATATATATATACTTCTGGACTTGGACTTGGACTTGCAATCAGTGGGATATCTATCATCTGTTGTGTTGTTCAATTCGCATCGATTGGGTTGCGGGTTCGAATCTCCTCGACATTTGTTTTCGTGGATAATGGGTTCTTGTTGTTCTCGGTGTTGGGTTTAGAGCTTCTGCGCACGAGTTTCATCTGCTTGAATAATTTCCTTCCTATTTGGGAGATTCTCATTGTTCCATTTTTCCGAGTAATCCATAACTATGTTTTTGTCGCCAATGATTAGAAAGCTGTGAAGTTCGAAGCCTGGAACGAAACACGAGGGGTTGATTCTCGAATTCGTGCTTTTGGGATCAGTCACCCATATTTCAGTTCGAACTGTGCTCCTCGACTTCAGAATTATATCCAACGAGCTTGAGTGTCGGTGCTAGCTGAAATCTATTTGATTAAAAGCCCTCGGGTAGAGATTTCACCCTCCGATTTGCTAGGAATGAAACACATGAATAATTGGCTGGCATTCTCGTTGTCTCCCCATCTCGCGATTGATGTAGGAAACACTGCACAGGCACAGGCACAGGCTCAGGCTCAGGCACAGGCATCCTCAAACACAACTTGCTATGCTGTGAATAATAATAACCAAGTGCCTCAATCGACCATGGGTTATCAGAGTTCAGCCGAGTGTTATGGAATCAATGCTGCAAATGGGCATTACTCATCTCAGATGTCCGAGCTACCATTGAGGTCAGATGGCTCGTTGTGTATAATGGAGGCCTTAGGCCGTTCACAAACTACCAGTAAGTTTGCTTTCAAAACCTATGCATTAAATTGTGCTCTTTAATAGGGTTTTCACAAACGATGGCGCCTTATATTATGATTTTGCTTGATTGAGAGATGAATATCTTTATCGTTGGTCCATCCATTTTTACTTATCTTTTATGAAACTTGTATGTTTAAACCATCTTATGATTTCTTAAAATTGCATCTATCACTGGAAAATCTTCTCTGGCTATGCTTTAAGCTTTTTTATCCACTGTATTTATGTTTTTCCATCTATTGAAATTGATACTAGTTTTGGCTTGATGTTTATCTAGATTGGCACCTGAAACATCTTGATGCTTCGAGAAGTTTACAAAGCGATAGTTCAGGACTTCAGTCATCTCAACAGCTACTGAATAGGGAATTGCCTAGGTTTTCTCGAAATAATGGCACTGATCATCATATGACTCGCGGTTCTCAGTATGATAATAATATGCCCTCTCAGAATGGTTCTGAGCGAGAGGGGCCCAAGTTGGAAGACTTTCTGGGCGGTGCATCCCTGGGAAACCAGTACTCTACAAACCATGAAACCCACTCACAAGCTATGGATGGTATGTACTATGCTGGGGTTGGATTCCATAGAGAGCACAATAACGAGAAGATAAATGTGAATCTGCCGTTCATGCAATGCAGGCAGAGAGAAGTTCCTAGCCCTTGGGTCGATTCTCATTCTTATGAAGCCCAGCCAAGGTCTCTGCAGATGCAGCAGGAGAACCATGATCTTTGCGAGTTCGTCCAAGAATCCCAACAAATGCCCTTCCATGTTCAACTCGACCCTAATTCTAACGACACCATGTTTTCGGATTGTAGCCTTCAACTTCCGCCGGGTTCAGGATTGGTGGGCTTGTCAGCACTCAAAACGTGGCTGAGACAGAACCCATCTAATGCAGATCATCACAAGGTTCCTTCAGGCTCTGGCAGTCCGGGGAAATCGAACCTGGGTGGTGGATTGGGGGATTTTCAGTCTCTTACGCTTTCAATGAGCCCCGGTTCTCAGAATAGCTCGGCTATTATTTCTCAGCCAGCCATCATTGATCATTGTACTCCTGTTGAGACCAAAAAGAGAGGTGCAGGAAAGTCGGGCAGCAGGGAGCCCGTTCCTCGCAAGTCAATTGACACATTCGGACAACGGACGTCTCAGTACCGCGGTGTGACTAGGTAGGTTTATCGTAACTGTTGATCTTTTTTATCCTTAGAAATTACTTCTACAACTGCAAATCTTCCTCTCCTCCTCTTGTTATCCTACAGTGGTCGAAGGTAGGTTAGCTCACAACATGGCATTATATTTATGTCAGTGAGGCAGCTACAAGGATGTGATTCCTAACATAATGAATGAATAGTTGCAGTAGAATAAGTTTCTGATTAACACTTGCTGATATGCAGGCATCGCTGGACAGGACGTTATGAAGCTCACTTGTGGGACAACAGTTGCAGGAAGGAAGGGCAAACTCGCAAAGGGAGACAAGGTACTGTACATGTTCTCTTTAGTTGTATGTGCTTCTGTTATTCTACTACTGAGAATAATTCCTACTAAACGACATATGTTTCCGTTGCGTTTCTTCCTGATAATTAGTTTCTTATCATTGGTTTTTCTGTTTGATCATGAATGGTCGCGCGCTTCCTCTACGCCTGCAGTTTATTTGGGTACGTTTCCTACTTGTCGAAGTCTGTATGATACCTCACAAGAAAACAACTTTGTTTCTGGCTTCTGTTATGAATATAAATTAACGGTAGCAATTCATTTGTCTCTGGGGTTCAGGAGGTTATGATAAGGAAGAAAAAGCAGCAAGGGCATACGACTTGGCAGCTCTCAAGTACTGGGGAGCTTCAACACACATCAACTTTCCGGTATTGTCATCATGCCATTTTGAATTTTTGTCTGTAAATTTGATGGAGGTTTTAGGTATTTGGCATATAAAAACCCACTGCTTACAACGTCAATCTATCTTGTCAGCTGTTAGTCCCAAGTCTTGGTTACGAAGTGATCAACAACATTCTTAAATTTTAACATCATCAAACATTAACCCACGACCTAATATTCCTGCTAATGGAATAGAATGTCTGATAAATGGGATTTATATAACCAAAAAAATTACATTTACAATGTTGATCATATCTAGTTTAAAAATGCTTTGAGATGTGTAATGTAGTATATTTGGTTGTGCTCTATAACATATTTAATGCCCAGGTTTATTTGTTTTGTTTGGTAAATTAATAAATTATGGAACTGGTTAAAATCTTCATACTCCACTAGTGTTTCTGGTTGTTTTTGAGTTTTTCAGTCATGTTCAATCAAGTTCTTTATCAGTTTTTCATACATAAATACATAGATGATTTAGTATTAGAATCACTTCATCGTCAATTTCTTTTGTGTACAAAACCGGCATTATAAGCTTACTATAATTGGGGCTATATTTATTTTGCAGCTGGAAACATACGAGAAAGAACTTGAGGAAATGAAAAACATGACCAGGCAAGAGTATGTGGCAAATTTAAGGAGGTAAGAGGATCCTATATTGCTCGCGGCATTATTTTTTTAAGTTTTAAAACTGGTTTAATGTCTATTGGACCAACTTAGCGAACATCTAAAGGTATAAAATGGTGGTCATGGCTATCATATGCAGGAAAAGCAGTGGCTTCTCTCGAGGGGCTTCTGTGTACCGGGGCGTTACAAGGTACGAGGATGGGATAATTTCTGTTATATTTTATAAAAATCTAGAGATCAAGGGGCTTGGATATTGCTTGGAGAAATTTGATTTAGACTAATTTTTTAATGCTGTTGTTCAATTGGAACAGGCATCATCAACACGGGAGGTGGCAAGCTCGAATCGGGAGGGTTGCGGGTAACAAGGATCTATACCTTGGGACATTCAGTAAGTAGTTGTGCCAAATATATTACATTCTCAAGGGATTGAGGTCTGGGATATATATAAAATGTATGTAGGCCATAAGTTTTGTATTTGGGTATGAAGAATTGGGATGGTTGGTTTAAGTAGTGGTTTGTGTTGAATTTTAATCAGGCACCCAGGAGGAGGCCGCAGAAGCATATGACATTGCAGCCATCAAATTCCGAGGAATCAGTGCGGTGACAAATTTTGATATAAGCAAATATGATGTTCAACGGATATGTTCAAGCAGCACATTGATTGCTGGAGATTTAGCCAAACGCAACAAAGAAATCGAACAATCCAGCGAGCCCAGTGGCGATAGCCCTCTTCAGGTCGAAGCAGCCCCTCTTCAGATCGAAGCAGCTCACAATTCTCAGTCGCAGTCTCACAATGACAACGCCAAGGATGGAAACAATAGTACTAGCTGTAACGATAGTAATCACAATAATAATGTTGTTGGATCGTTGAGTGATAAAATTGCTCAAGATTGGCAGCTAATGGATTCCAATTCCGATCAAGATCAGCACAAGGTGTTCAATAATTGGGTGGTGGAGCACGAGGATCGGAAGCCGGACCAATCGTTTATTGAATCACTTCAGTTGGGACCCCATTCTCACAATGCAGTTCTTCATGATTTGATTGGGTTAGATTCATCTACAGCTGCTGATTCTGATCAGTCCAATAACGAGGAAACTAGCCGTTTGCTCACTGATATCTCCGGTGGTAACAATTCTCTGCTCACTATGAGCAATGCATCCAATACAGGCCCAGTGGAGAGCCCAGTCAATTCTGCCAGCGAGAATGAAGAGGGCCACCACCGAAAAATAGCTGTCTACGACAATATGTTGCCAGCAGGAGAATTCCCCCAAGCCTTGTTCTTCTCGTCCCCGCAGCAAGCTTCGAAGCTCGTGAAATATGAGAATGTCAATACTACGCTCAGCCCATGGATGATTCCACCAAATACAGTACAACAACTACAATCAAGGCCCAATCTCTCTGTGGGGCATTTGCCCATGTTTGCATTGTGGAATGAATGAATTATTTAAATGTAAAATACTAGCGGAAGTATTGTCTCTGTGGAGATTGATGCAGTTGAGAGCTGTGTATAATTTGCAAAATTCAATTTTGCATTCATCTCATTTTGGAAAATCGCAGGGCAGCAGCGAGCTGGGTCCATCTTCAACTCGTTGAATTTTGTCAGTTTTCTGAGATTACCAATGTCAGGAAACCTAGGTGGTATAGAGCCACTATGTTATTCGAGTCGGAAACTTCCAATAATCAGATCCTGGGTTTCTGGATTATGGGGTTAGCATCTCTCGAACGCTTCGCGATTGATTGATTACATGCCAAAAGTTTTGAGGCAAAAGAAACTATTGAAAACCTTTTGTATACACTGATCTCAAATGATATAGAAAAGCTTTTTCCATGTTTTTACATTAAATCCGTTATGTATCAAAATTCACTTCACTTGTATTTGCAAATGATTTTTTTTTTTTAATATCTCCAACCGACCCCACTATACAATAATTTGGGTGTACTATAAAATATTTGTACACAAAACATCTGAAACAGTTTGTGAAAAAAAATTCTAAAACTGAACAGTTTGTGAAAAATAATTAAAACTGAACAGTTTGTGAAAAACTAATTAAAATTGAACGTTTGGAGGGAAAAGTCATAGAAATATAACTTCTTGTTGATTGAAAATAAGAATGTTGACCAGGGTATCAGATATTGATTAGCATTCCACCATCGCCAGAAAAGATTTATTGAAAGTTAAAAGCAAACGTTTTTATTAAAAAGTTAAAAAGCCCATTTATATTTTTATAAATGCTTTAACAGTTTTACTATTAAAAAAGGGATTTTGATAAATATATATTTTGTAACCGGAATTGGTTAGTATTTTGTATTTAAGGTAACCGTTGAGATGTGAACAGTTTGATTTGATCTAGTGATGAAGCCACAGGTTCAGGATCTGAAGGATTAGAATTCAGATGCTTATTGAATACCATCATTTTTGCAAGCATACCCAGGCCACTAGCCCAGAACATCTAAACTCTTTAAAAATAAAAACTAAAAATCAAATTTAAGTATTCAATAATCAAATCAAAATTATTTATTAGAAAGTTAAAAACTATTTATATTTTTTTTCAGTATTTAATTAAGAAGTCAGAAAACCATTTATATATTTTTAGTTTATTTTGGGAAAAAAATAAGAAGTCCAACCATATATATATTTTTACAAAGAATTAAGTAGATAAATTATATATTCTTTCATACAGTTTCAATATTAAAGAACACTTGGAGGTAATATTGGAAATCAAAATCAATTTCTTCTAATTTCTATGATATGGCTGTGATAGAAAATTAGTATTTACTAGCAAAATCAGTGTTTACTAAAAAAAATTCTACTATAATTTTTTAAAACCCATTTCTATTTTTTATGAAAACTTTGAGAAAAAAAGTATCCAGGTTCAAACAATTTCACTAAAAAATGTTATTGTGTTAAATATTGAAAATGGACTCATGCTATTTTTTATGAAATGGTTTGGAAATTAAAGAGGATTTTATAATAATAATCTATTTTTAAGGTCACTGCCAAGTGAGACATCAATTTGGTGTATGAGACCTCCTTATTTGTGGGACAAGGGACCTCCTCTCCCTAGTGATTTAACTGCTAAAGTCTACAGAGGTGCACCTACACTACTCCCTTTGGACAACCTCCTAAGAATAAATACATACTTCTAACCATTAGGTTCACCCATTTAAATTTTTGCATAAGAACTTTTATGAAATACACTTTCAGTAACCAAAATTGAAAATAAAAAAATTCTAATATCTATAACATGGTGCTCAATTGAAAACCAGGCTGTATACCAAGGAAAATTGGATAATGAAAAGCATCCCCATATCATGCTGCAAAAGTTATTGTTAAAAGCAACCTATGTACATTTTAGCATGAAGATTTGAATAGAAATGGAGAAGTGGGGTTGCTGTATGGAAAACAAAAAAGATTAACGATCTTTTATTTCTTTTTAATTTCGAAAGAAAGCCTAAAAATTGATCTTTTACAGCTTCGATGATAGAGAGATTCCTTGGATCTATCATGTGTGCATGGGATGATTAAAAAATTTGTACAGAATTAATACATTTTTGAGTATGGATTGATAAGGGTTGTCTCTTTTTTGGAAATATAATGTGGATTAAATGGGACTTTGTGTTTGGTTTTAAATCTACTGTTTATTAGAGCTGACCTGACATCTCAGATTCAATTCCCTGGAGCTAAGCCCAGTGATAAGAGTTCATTCAAAATGGAATTATGTTTCCTTGAAGCAATTTAGACATGAAGGACATATCTTTACGCCAATATGTACAGCAAGCGATATTTTAAAAGAAAGAACCAGACAAGAAGTTGTTCTGAAAGGTAAAAAAACGAATGGTCTCCATTGCTGGTGAATCAGTGGCTAGTGGCAAAATAGCAGGCAAGGCATGCAGGTAAAGGTATGGGTGTTGGATGTCGTGTGGTGTTAATGGACAGTGGCTGCTGCATGCCTACGTACAGATGTACTTAGTAACATACATAATGGTGTTGCTCAGATCCTTTGTACTTTAAGCATGGAGCTGTTCTGTGTTCTGTGCTGTGCTGTGAACCGTAGCTGTAGCTACTGGCCAAGGCAAATCTAGTCTCTCTGCAAGCCATTGGGAACTGTGCCAAGTGTTAGATTCGTTCACGACTCTTCTGTTGACAGATTCTTTCTATGGAAGCTTGAGGCAAGTGGGACGTAAAATTCACCTGTGGTCATATGGACTAGTATAAGCAGAACAGGCCCATGCAGGGCAGGAACAGTCAAGACAGGACGGCCCAGAAGCACTGCAAGCAGGGCAGGGCGCTGCCATTCTCACTTTTGGCAGGCAAAGCAGCACTGACCCATTTAGGGAACTTCTGACGTGACGGTCACATGGTCGCAATATACCTCCTCAACGGCGTTAATTCTTGTCTTCCTCACACCCTCCTCATGCTGCCTGCCACACGTCCTTCTGAATTCTTTTTCTTTTGCCTTGAAAGAAGCGATTGCAGTTGCTGCAGCTCCAGGTTCCACGTATGTATATACACATTGTCATAATTCATGGACATTCCCTTCCCAAGCTTTGAATGATTCAACAAGCTGGGAATAAGCTTTGAAGATTGTGATGAGCCCCAGCAGACAAGATATAGATATTTACTACCAGGGAGGGAGTATG
Organism: Pseudotsuga menziesii; assembly: GCA_001517045.1. Lineage (NCBI taxonomy): Eukaryota > Viridiplantae > Streptophyta > Pinopsida > Pinales > Pinaceae > Pseudotsuga > Pseudotsuga menziesii. Next base: position 71,130 of record LPNX010095580.1, read on the forward strand.
TGTCTTTTCCTCTTAGATTGCTTCGCTTTGCATGCTTTCTGTTTTTGGGAACCGTGGCGGGGCAGTGATTCTCTCGCTTCCCAAGATCCTTTACTTATGTCACGGAACTCGCCGCCTTCTGCTACACTTCTGCACTTCGCTGCGGGAACATGATTTCTAATGATAATAATAACAATAATAAACTCTCAATTCGAAAATTTCATCATATTTTGATGAATATCGATAGATTAATGTAGAACCTTTCACGATGATATAATGTCACAAACAAATACGAAGGGTTATTATTAACCTTCAAAAACGCCGTTAAAATCCATTGTCAACCAGAAGATGGAGAGCATGTAGTGTCTCAACGTACGGTAAAGATTCTTCTTTGCTCTGAAATTTTGTGGGTGATAAAGTTGAACGAAAGAAAGTAAAGAGATCAAACGAAGTATAAGTCTCTTCAACTGAAAATATACTTATCATTGTTGGCCAACGATAATTGTCTTGAAGATATATTGTCCTCAAAATCACAATGATGAACAATTAAATTTTAACAAAAGTTTATTTATGTTTCTAAAGCTTACATTGTTGAAAGCCAGAATCACTTATACAACCCCTTAACTTGTTTATCCGCCATCACTTGTCTATCCCCTAGAGTAAAGATTCTTCTTTTCTATGAAATTTTGTCATCACTTGTCCATCCCCACAGTAAAGATTCTTCTCATCACTTGTCTATCCCTAGAGTAAAGATTCTTCTTTCCTATGAAGGATTCTTCTTTCCTATGAAGTTTTGTGGGAGATAAAGTTGAAAGAATGAAAGTAAAGAGATCAAACCAAGTATAAGTCTCCTTAACCTAAAACATATTTATCATTGTTGGTCAAAGCTCACTTTTTTGAAGATATATTGTTTCCAAAATCACAATTATTAACAATTAACTTTTAAAAAGAAGTTTACTTATGTCTTTAAAGCTTACATTGTTGAAAGCTTGCACAATGGCTTAACTTGTATACTTATCATCACATATAAATTTTGATGATGACGATGATAATAATATATTTTTAATAAGGTTATCTAATAATAATAATATATATTTAGAGTGTGTTAAAGGGTAAATAATAATATAATTTTAATAAGGTCATACCTTAGAGAGAAAGACACTTTCTATTTCACCCTAAATTGCTAAATTGTAAAATGTAAACACTTATTAATATGATTATATATATATTTTTAAATTAATATAATATTTATTATTTAAAAAGGAAATTAATTGATATATTTTAATTTTTGTCTAATTGATATTACTTTATTATTCGATTCTTAATTTACCTTATTACTCTTCTCAATATATATATATATATATATTAAATAACAATATGAAACTAAGTGATTAACCTCGAGAGTTTCAAGAACCTTTCAATAATCAATTTAGAGATTATAGCACCCTTAGTTTTGATTTTTGAAAAGTATGAAATTTGATTATATAAAGTGATGTAAATATACTCTTAGAGATTTATATGCAAACTTGTGTGTAATTTTTATATTTTTTTTTGTAAGTAAGAGTGAGATCATTGTATTGAAGACGGACAAAAGTTACAAAACATGGCGCTTTACATGAGCTAGGCCATACACTTAAGTCAACCTAGTCCTAAGATTTTTACATGGGCTGTCCCAGCCCAAGTGTATCCCTATAAAATTTCCAAAAATAGTCCTACAAAATCCACCTCACAACTGAGCATACAAAGAGAGATCAGACCGTCTTTTCCTATCCTTATCTAACCGAAAAAAGGCTTGTTTGCAAACTATGCACAATTTACAATCTACTGAAAACATAACTAACAGTGAAAACATAACATCCAAATGAAAGAAGAGCCATAGGGAGGCCATTGCCAAAAGCATCATACTGGACGACCGCAGAGCCGACACCCCTAGAGCAAGACATAAGGGATGTCCCCCCTTCCAGCAGGGTGGGAACCCTCCTCTGCTGGCCAAGTGACCTGTTGCATAGGAGGCACTAGAGGGATCAACATGCCAAGTCGCTTCAGGAGGAGGTCCACTTTGTAGTTCAACTGCTCGAGGTTGGAGTTGACATCAGCACACCATTGATTCCACTGCCCGAGCTTGACTTCCTACACGTCTTTATCCCAGGCGACCTGTCCAATGAGGTTCTTCATAATCCAGAACAACGCCACTGTAACATCCCTAAATTTTTGTAAATAATTTATTTATTTATTTACTGCATGTAATATTAGAAATTTCGAGACAATATTTAGAGAGATGTTATCACTCACATTTCCTTTTGTCATGCATTATGGTCATCATGTATCTAAGTTATTATTAGCTTGCTTATTTGGTGATCTGCCGACATGTCATTACTTTGTGACATAAGAAAACTGTTTATATCTAACTTGTTGTCGTTAGATAGTTTGTCGTTGTCGTTGTTTGAAACTACCCTTGAGCTGCACGAGGGATGGGTCATGGTCTTACTTAGTCGATGCGACTAATGCATGAATCTTCTCGTCTATTATGTGCACACAGTGGGGTACCCTGACATTACAGTTTAGACGACAAATTCTATGCTAAGATGCCATACGGAGCAACGCCAAAACGAAACCAAGGTCTAGACAAGGTGCAAATCCTAAACCCTTTTTATTCTTCAAAGTTCAAAAAGCCATAATACATGGTAACTAATTTTATCAAAAAGAAAAAGTTTTATCCTAAGTATGCTAAGGGTCGAACTTTATTATTGAAGGTGTTGATGTATTTGTAACTTCAGAATGTATTCACTTGTATATCTTATGTATTGTACCCCAATGTTTATTCCGGGAAGTATCTGTAATATAATTGAGTTATGTCATGCCTCGATGTTCCGATCGGGAGATTCAATAATGTAAACAAGTCATGTAAAGTCATTGAGGTTAACCCTCCATTGTAAATCGGGGCAATAGTCCCCACATTTGTGTCAAGGTTAACCCTCCTTGTTGATCAGAGAGCAAAGTCCCCACAGTTGTGGGGCACTACGGTTATTAGACTCTCCTAGAGATGTCGGCTCTAGTAAGTAATTGTTAAGTGGGGCTGACATGTTAAAGTGGACATTAAGTGAACGAAAGAATATAAATAGAGAGCGAGCCTCTTGTTATACACCTGAGTGGCACCTCTCCGTCCGAGTGCTGATATCCCTCATGTCAGCACACAAAAGGACACTTATGGATAGAGGTTTGCCCTTGACACTATAGCTTGGCTTGTCTTGAAATACATTCTACCTTCATCCAGCTAGTTACTTTTCCTTTTAGCCATGTTGGGAGGTATTCGCGACTCTCCTTATTGACAACTCGCGAGTCATTCGCGGGTCTCCTTCACAGCAAGTCGTGAATCCTTGTATTCGCGGGTTGCGCTTATACAGAGTCGCGAGTCATTCACGGGTTGCTCTACTACATACCCGTGAATGTACTCCTTAACATGAAAACACAAAATCACGCGCTAATGGGAGTTTAGTTAAGTCATTTTACTTAATCTCCCTAACTGCTACAACTTCCCCAACCTTCGAGAACTGCCTTATTTCACCCATATAAATACAGGCCTTGGGGAAGGTTGTAGGGACTTACACTTTGGAGCAAAGTTATGCTGGTGGATTGTTTACAGAAGTCTTTGGAGCAGTGAAACTCAGAATCCTTTGGTGACAGAGGAGTCCTTGTCTCAGACGTTTGGTTGTACTCTGAACTTTCTCATTATTGATAATAAAGAGATTACTTCTTCCACATGTGTCTTATATATCTTGGTTTGATAATTGTTTATGCTTTAGTATTTCATATTTGGATTATCTAACCTGCTAACATATATATATAAATCATTCTATATTTGGAAGATTGTCTCTGAACAGGTGAAAGAGGAGTGAACCTTGAAGACTTTGGAAGTGGAGCAGATCGGAAGAGGACTAGCAAGGATCGAACGTCGTTTAACAAGTAGGTTGTTCTAACCCTCCTATTTCCTATTCTACACTTTAGAAGTCAATTGTCTGCAAGTGTTTGAGTATGTTGGTAATCCCCGACCTACGTTTATTAGGTGCATAATCCCTTACAACAGAATTGGCGACTCCACTGGGGAAGCCTAGATTGCTGTAGGTCATTTCTGTTATCCTGACCAGTTTTGCTTGTGAGTTTGCTTGTGGTTTGTTATCCTGGATCTTGTCTACTTCAGTGTTTGAAAGTCTTAGGGTTTTTTCTTTGCCTTTAAGAAAATTTTTATACCCATTCGCGGGTTGTCCTACTGGATAGTCGCGAGTATTGAGTTGCATTCGCGGGTTGTTCCACTAAACAGTCGCGAATCATTCGCGACTTGCACTGCTAGACACTCGCGAGTACTCTTGGAAACTGGGATTTCTGAGTAAGAGTTTGCTTGGTCTTTTTCCTATTATAATTCCTGTTTTCTGAAAAGACTTTCTTTAAGAATGCTGTAGAGTGGCTTGATTGCCTCAGGTGATCACATCTTAGTGCTTTTTGAAAGCCATTGAGTCTTTTTACTTGTTTTATTTACTGTTTACATCTTGGAGTATTCTGGCTTGTTTAGGTTGTTGGTTTAAGTGTCTTAGTCCAGATCAGTGATTAGGGTCTTGGACTCTATCTTTCCCAGTCTGCTTTCTGTTAGTTACTGGTTTGCACTTGCCTTTTTTAAGTCTGCAGTGATTTTGTGTCATTGTTTGCACCCAAGCTAGGGTTCCTAGCCTGCTTTTCTTGCTGGTCTTTTGGTCCTGATTGCCTGTTTGCTTCAGTTTGTGTTTTTTTATACAGTTTATAAATTTCAAGTTCACTCAAACATAGTGCATTGTAGATGCATAGTAGTTTCTTTGAGCAATTTTTAAAGTGAAAACAAAACATAGTTAGTCTTTTGCATTGTGATTTGTGCATAAGTAGTGTTTGCTTCATTTTAAAAAATATATAATCTCAGAAAATTACAAAAATATAGGTTTAGTTTCTCTTATCAGTGCTTTAGTTCATCAATACATATTTGAAAAAACGAAAAGAAGTTTGTTTTATAGTAGTAGTTTGCTTTGAATACACTTTACTTTCATTTATTTCTTGCTGAGTCAAAACACCATACAGTATATCACTTCCACTTCCTTTTGAGTAAGAAACAACCTTAAAATAAACGCATAAATTAAAATTTATTAGTAAGTTTTTATTTTTAGGGGCCTTTCACCTACTAGCTTAGGCTAGACTTGTGGGCTAGGGAGTGTAAACTTCCCACAAGTTATAAACTCAGACGTAGTGGACCGTTCTTTAGGTAAATCCTTGATTCTATCACTGTATCTGGGAAGCTCCTCTCAAACGGGAGTTAAGCACTAGGCCGCGTGGAGGCTTGGACAGAGGGGATAACCCCCCGAATCCTTGTCAAAACGTAACCCAGGACTTTTACGCATCTGGGGATTCTGTCTTAGACAGAGTTTCAGGCTCAGCTACCCTGCCCATGCGTACGAGTTCGACTGATGACAGTCCCCCCAGACAGCTGGTATTGTCAAGGTAGCCTTAGTCTCTTGTCTCTTTAGGGTTCATACCTAGGTAAACCGGAAGGTTATTTCTGGTTCACCTCGAACGGGCTTGGAAGGTAACCCTTGTGGAAAGTGCAGGAGGGTGGTGGGTGATTCCTCCGCTTATGCCTGAGAACCCCTCAAGGACGCCAAGTAACTGTTCATCAGCTTTCTTCGGGAAAGCATATCTTTATACCCTGGTTTGATTGCTTGAGACTCTAGGATCTTTTTAGTGTATGCTCTGTGGATTTGCTTGTGCTTAGTGGACCTTAGGGTGTGATTAAGTCAAATTTTTAATTCTGGAGGACCAACTAGTTAGAAGGTCAAGAAGGTTGAGAAACCTTCCTCCTCTTGCTGCATTGGAGCCTCCACCTTTACCCCAAAGGCGGAGATTAGGCACAGACGGTTCTTTTGAACCAATAGGAGTAAGTGAGGTTCTTGGTGAACCTGAATTGATAGCTAACCGTTTTGATTTAGACACAGTCGAGATAGAAGAATTGCAAACTGAAGAGTTTGCAAGAAATTTTAACTCTCCCTTGACTGGTCTTAACGATCCTGTGATCGTTCAAGTTAGACCTTTTAGTTCACCAGTAGTAGGTGTCCCTTTGAGTAGAGTCATGTCTTTTGCGGAAGAGAGTTCTTTTGTGTTTACCTCAACCCTTCCGGTTGAAGGGGTACTACCTCCCTCGGTTAGTGCCCCTAGATCTAGTTTGCCTTCTACTCCTTTGACTCCAGCGAGTCGAGTGGTTCAACCACCGGTTCACTCCAACATAGGAGGTATTTCTGGTAACACGGTTGCTGGGATTCCCAGTATACCTACCATTCCCTCTTCCTTCCCTTACACTACTCAGAGTGGTCCGGTAGGATCCTCGACTTATGTCCAAGGATTTCCTTGGAATGGGGGGCACATTCCCCCATCCAGTCCATACGTAGGTCCATCTCCTTCATATGTAGGAGTGCAGTTTGGAGGCAACAACTCTTATGGGCAGAGCTTCCATACCCCTATTTCGGTCCCATACTCGAGCCCTCCCTTCTCTTTGTTTAGTGGAGGGATACCTGCTCCAGTCTTTCAGACCCCAGCTTCTATGGGGATGGCCCGAACCACTTACACTGCACCTCCCACCCAAAATCCGATGGCCTACAGATGGAACCCGTTTCAAAGCAACCTTCCCACTTCACAATCGGTGTCAGGGGGCAACCCCACCTTTACCTATGGGAATTCGGGGACTGGACCCTCTAATCCCCAAGCTGGCACATCTAGTGCACCGATTAGGCCCAAACTTCCTTTTCTGGCAACTTTGAACTTGCCAGACTTATCCAAATTGATGAATGACACGGTGAGGCATGACCCCTTGTGGCCACCTGTTCCCACCAAACTGCCCTCGGACATCCCTAAGTTCGAAGGTAAGGCTGGTGAAGATCCTGGGGCTCATGCCACCACCTTCCATTTATGGTGTTCTTCCAACTCATTGAATGAAGATTCAGTGAGATTGAGGCTGTTCCAGAGGACCTTGATTGGCACTGCGGCAAAATGGTACATTGAGCTGCCTTCTGCTGCTTTTAGTAGCTTCTGGGACCTAGCTAGTGCTTTCCTTAGTCACTTTCAGCTTCCGGTCCGTTACGATTTCGAAACGGATTTGTTGTCCACTTTCAGACAAAACAAGGCAACCCACATCTCGGATCATATCCAAGAGTGGAGGAGGCGAAAAAGTCTCATCAAAGCTACCATCCCTCCTGAGTTTCTATTAGAGTGGTTCCTTAAGTCATTGTTGCCATACATTTCTAAGGATGTTTCCACATCAGGAGTGACTAGTGAAGAAGAAGCCATACTCAGGGCCCAGCAGTTGGACTTGATTTATTCACAGTCTGGGATTCTATATGAAATTATCCTTGAGGCACAAAGGCCTTCACATGAGGTCGAGAAACCTAAGCTTGGACCCCATGCCGATGGTGTGGTTGGGTCCGTAAACTCTCCCACTGTAGAGTCTTTGACAAAACAACTTCACCAATTGTCTGTCA
>LPNX010095605.1:3089-43903 GCA_001517045.1 Pseudotsuga menziesii
CCCCATAATATTCACTTTCACTATTATTTTTTGCCGACATGTTAGTAACGTTACATCACGTTACATCACGTGACAAGATCTCCCCCATACTAGGCTGTAGAGCGCCTTTCGGCGCAATAGCCACCATACCTAAAATATTCTTAACTATAGTGGGCCCTTAGCCACCCATTACATCTCTAGGGAGGATCCAAATTATACTCCTAGATTTGTCATCCTATTTTTCTCTATCTTTTTTCTTTCTAGTCCATTAGACTTAGTCAAGTTTCCTATCTCTAAAATTATTTTTGTTTTAATTGCATTACATTTCACGTCCAATGGTTGGTTTTAGCGTGGGTCTTTAATGTTTTATAATCTTCTTTGAGCATCTTTATGCCTTAAGTGACCATGCAGGTTTTAAATCAGCCCAAGGGTTAAGTTTTAAATGCTAAAAAGGAAGGCTTGGTACTTTGAACATTTTGGCAACATGAATCATCATTCTTCTTCACATGCGCGCTGTTGAAAACAAGATGATATGAAAAAGTTTAAGCAAATCGAACTTCAAGTAATGATTGCACTAAAAGCCTTGAGATATGGTTTGATTTTTTTTAAAAGGTGTCATTTACCTTGTATTAATGTTTCATTGTAAATTTTGAGCTCATTCCATTTCAATTTTTAATAGCTATGTTCTAAACTAATTGTTGATTAGCTATGAGATTGTTGGTCATTCTTGACATACATGTATTGTATTTTGGATCGAATTTCTTATCAAAAGAATAGTTTTGTATCCCAAGAAACAAAAAAGAAACCCAATATTTCATTGGGAAAATAATTTTTTTAAGATGGTTCATTCCTAACTTTGTAGAAATCATTAAGCAGATTACAAGGATGCTTAATAAGGATCAAGAAGTAATATGGAAAACTGAAGCCACATCATCATTTGAAAGAATAAAGCAATTCCTTTTTGAAGCTCCAGTGTTGGTGAGTCCATATTTTTCTAAAGAATTCTTAACTTTTTCTTTTGCATCCAAAGACACTGTGACTATGGTGTTGTTACAAAAGAATTCAGAAGGTCCGGAACAACCTATTTCATTCTTCAGTAAAACTCTTGGATATTATGAACTTAAGTATAACATAATAGAAAAACAAGCTTATGCTTTAGTTAAAGCACTTAAGTTCTTTAGAATTTACCTTTCACACTAAAAAATAATAGCATATGTGCCAAATGCTGTGGTCAAAGAAGTTCTTGCACATCTCGACAATAAAGGGAAAAGGGGGCATTGGATAGCAAAAATAATGGAATATGACCTCGAAATCAGAATTACAAAATTAGTTAAAGGATGAGGACTTTCCCTATGTGACTAGCATATTCTAATTGTGAATCATTGGGATTGAACTATATCTTGAATCAGTCATCATAGTTAGAATTGCAGACACAATAAGCCAAGAATCAAATTTATAACATGTATGTTGCTTCGTCTTGGTTTGGAGATATAGTTTATTTTCTTTTTTATTTGAAATTCCCATCAAACTTGGACAAGAGAAAATGTCAATCATTGAAGCTAAAAGCTATGAAATATTGTTTAGTTGATCATACTTTATTTTGGAAGGACCTTGGAGGAACGCTCCTCATGTGTGTAAGTGAAGATGAGGCTACTATGATAACAACATATTTGCATGGGGGGCCTTATGGAGGACACTGATACTGTAAAGACACAACCTTCAAGATATTGAGGTAGGTTATTATTGGCCTTTTTTTTTATCTGACTTTTATGCCCAGGTCAAAGCTTGTGTTGAATGCCAGAAATTTTCAGGTAGGAAAAAAATTCTCTCTACCCTTGAGAATTATCACAGTAGATGCACCCTTTCAATAGTGGGGTTGGATTTTATAGGTGAAATTAATCCTTCCTCAAGTGGGAAACATAAATGGATATTAACAGCTGTTGATTTCTTCACTAAATGGGTAGAGGCAATTCCTACTAGGAGGGAAATCAATAAAGTAATCATTAACTTTCTAGAGGAAAATATTTTGAGTAGATTTGGATGTCCCTAATAACTTGTAACTATTTATGCTATAGCCTTTAAATATAGTGCTATGGTGCAGTTTTGTGAGAGACATAACATCATACTCAAGCATTCCACGCCCTATTACCCACAAGGTAATGGTTTGGCAGAATCAACAAATAAAAGTTTGATCAATAATATTGAAAAGCTATTATTTCATAATAAGAGAGCATGGGATACCAGACTAAAATATGCTTTCTAGGTAGATCAAGTAACAACCAAGAAATCTATTGGTATGTATCTCCTTTCCAATTATTTTATGGCATTGATGTTGTTTTTCTGGTCCAATTGGGCCTGCTAGTAATGAAGTTTATGCAAGATAATATGGAAGAACCAAATGAAGTCCAGGCATGAATTTATCAACTGATTGAGGTGCAGCAAGAAAGGGAATTGCTGGCAGAAAAAGCTCAGGCATACAAAGATAAGGTCAAGGCATTGTTTGATAAGAAGACTAAAGAGGACACTTTTCTTCTCGGTGACATGGTTCTTAGGTGGGATGCACGAAAAGATTAAAAGATTAAACATGGAAGGTTTGATAACTAGTGGTTTGGTCCCTTCAGGATTGTGAAGATATTGGGAAACAACACATTTGTTCTACATAACCTGGAAGGAGAAGAACTTGCATTCCCAGTCAATGGGAAATTCCTTAAAAATTTCCACATTTACTAAGGTCAAGGTTGGCCTAATTCCATTGTAAATATTAGTGTGTTTTCAGGTTTGTTGAATAATACTCCATCCCAATGGATATGTATTTAGATCATAAGTTAGAATTAGTAGTAGCAGTTAAATCAGGTCGGTAGTTGATTTTTAAAGGAAATTTGTATGTTGTTCTTGTTATTTCATAAGGAGAATACCACACCTAGATGGAGTCAAATGTTAGTCCTAGATATGTCATCCTATTTTTCTCCATATTTTTCCTTTCCAATCAAGTTACTCTTTGAGTTCATTTAGACTTAGTCAAGTTTCCTAGTTTTAGAATGATTCTTATTTTAATTGCATTAAATTTCAAGTTTAATGGTTTATTTTATCCTGGATATTTAATGTTTTATAACACCGCATATTTATGCCTTAAGTGACCATGTAGGTTTTAAATCATCACAAGGGTTAAGTTTTAAATGCTAAAAAGGAAGGCTCAATACTTTGAACATCCTAGCAACATGAATCATCATTCTTTTTCACTTGTGTGCTGCTGAAAAAAGAATGATATGACATAGTTTAATAAAATCGAACTTCAAGTAATGATTACACTGAAATAGTTAGATTATTAAACAAATATGCCATTTACCTTTTATTAATGTTTCATTATGGATTTTTAGCTCATTCCATTTCAATTTATAATAGATCTGCCCTACACTAACCACTAATTGGATGTGAGATTGTGGGTCATTCTTGAAAGGATGAAAAAGGTGAGCGATCGAAGTGGAAAATTACTCAAGTTCGAGCCAGAGAACATGGAATGGACCAAAACATTCCCACATTGTGTTTAGAAGTTGAAGGAGGCAGGATGGTATTCCACGTGTGAGAGAATATAGGGTTACAATATCGAGGTGACAGATAAATTTGCTTTGAATTTCAAGGGTTCAATAGTTGATTTTGGTGGCTTTGAATTCCAAGTCTTTGAGGAATTAATTTCAACTATGATTGATGTGATTGCAGAGGGTGAAATATTGTTTAAAAAGAAACCATCAGATGCATATTACAATCAGTTTCTCCTTCCTCAGCATAAAAACCCCGATTGGAGCAAGGGAATCCACAAGAGTTTCCTGAAAGAGGAATGATGCAACATCTTAAGTATTGTTTAGCATTATGCTATTTGTGAAGGGATATTTTCCATAGTTTTTATGTATCATTTTATATTCCTAGTTCATGTTGCAGGGATTAAAAAGCTAAAATTTCCCTATTATTTGCTAAGAAGCCTCACTAAAATGGCTACGAGAGTTCAGAACCACCTAGAACATACCAATCATAGTGTGTTTCACCATGGCTTTCTAAAATTACTTGTGCTTGAGGAATTGAAGAAACATGAAAGGTCTTGGTCACATTTCTTGTTTTAGTCAGGCTTTAAGCTTGAACACGAAATGGATAATAAAAAGATAAAAAATCCCGATAAAACATTGAAACAACCTCTCAATACAGATCAGGGTTGAAAACGTATACAAAATGAGGTCTCAGAGCACAAGTATCTATATAATTTTGAGCCTGAACATGTAGTGGAAGAAGTGAATTCACAGATTCTAGCTAGAAATGATGAAGAGAAAGTGCATTCAGAAGTCAATTTGTTGGAGGTTGTTTAGAGTCAAGGGGTTTTCGCTTCTGAAGATAAAATTCAAGACATAAAGGAAGGGAAGAAGGCCATTGACATCCCTGAGTTGGTTGAAGAAGTTGAAAAGGAACCAACCTCCAAGAAATTGAAGCCAAGAATGTATGCACAATTTGTCTTTGATCCTGAAATGTTTGATAGTGTGTCATGAGACCTAAAACCAGTAGATGGAGGAAAAAATCCAATCCACCAACAGACTAATATTTAACATGAACACAATTATAAAACCCAAGCTTAAGAAAAGCGACGTAATTGGTATTGAGGACTCCTCAAATGAAGAGGACCGTAAATCTAAGAAGGTAGATGAAATGCTAAATGGGGTTTTAGAAAAGATTGATGAAGGCCTTAAAACATTTCCATATATTTTGGAAGGAACACATACAGTTAAAGGAAATGTTGTGATGGAATATTTAGAGGATGAAGAAAGACTAGACCCTGTAGTTTTTAAAAACAAAGAGAAATGCTTGGATACATAGGAATTGGATCAGTCTTCCAAAAGACAAGAGGTTGCAGCTGAAATCGATCATTCCATGGAAGTTCTTATACATGAGACCCATACTGAAAAAAGAGTTGGATTTAGAAAATCTAAAAAAAGAATTCCAATAGTATAAAGAAAAGAACAAACATTTGAATGAATCTAATGACATAGCTATGCAAGAAAACCAAATGCTTAAGAAGGATCTATAAGAGTTAAATGCAAATGATGAAGAATTAATCCAGGTGGCCCAAGAAAAAGTTAAGAGGAGGAAAGGATATCAAGAAAGAAACATGGAACTTTCAAGGCAGAATGAAGACTTTCTAGAGAGACTTTCAGTTATAGAGAAAGAATGTGTACAGTTGAAAAAGAAGTCCCAAGCATTAGAGGGATTAGTTGTTTTTCCTGAAGTAGCATGTTGTGTTTGATTAAGTCTGTCACGTCCCCACCTTTCTACCGGTGAGAGGAAACGAATAAATAATATGAAGTCAAGCAAACTAAGCCCCATGAATATAAGATATAGAATTGCAATGGAAGTTAAACATACACAGATGCATAATTCGTTAAACATACAACGGAAGCAAACACACTCATCCAATACAATAAGAATTCATCATGTTCATTCATAAAATAATACAGTTGCAAGTATTTAAGCACAAGAATACTTATCTTCAGGAAAAATTGTCCCGCAACTAGCTACGTCGCTGCAACGTTCCACCCGGCCATAGGCTAGTGTGCTCATCAATCTCTCAACAACACTGCCACCCCCGATTTGGGCATGATTCCACAAGGAATAAGGGGAAAATAGTAGGCTCACACATAGCCAAGGATACACAACTCATCCAACCCAACACGGTTGGGTTTATCAGGCTATCATGAGCTGGAAACGATGGCTGCTAAGCTAGTGGGCTCACTAAAGAGCTAAGTACAGCTGTACCATAGCTATCCTAGCTTATAAAACATCCACACACACCCAACACAAGGAACCATCTCCTTCTCTACTGCACAGTCCCTTAGGCCATGAATTCCCTTCCAGTGCTATTTAGGGGGTGTAGAAAAGAAATCCATCCCTCTAGCTCTTCCTATGAGGCTCTTGCACACACACTAGGTTTATCAAGCATGCTTAGGCTCTGTTTCCACTCCCAAATGGTCCATAGAACAACCACTATGCACACATAACCCAACACAACAATTCATAGCTTTGGGATCTAAGGGAGTCACCACAGAGAAAAAATGGATTAGGTAATACACAGCTCAAACTGAGTAGAATGACTCCAGAGTCATTCTTGGCCCTATCATGCCCAAAACGACTCAACAAAAATCCTACAGCAACCCAAATTCATGGGGTAAACAACATCGATCTCTCAACTGTATGAGGGGAAGAATACAATCTACATGAAGGTGGATTCACATACCCAGACCTACATCACGAAGAAGGAACTACAGACAACAAAAGTCAAGGAAGAAGAACCCCCATGAATGTCTGTCTGCAAGAGGAAAATGAGTGCCTCTGTGAGTTTGGAATCATGGAATGACGGAATTCCTGGATGGATGCTTCTCTACCCACATGAGGGAATGAATGCTCCTTCCTCTAGTCTTGCGTGTGGGCAAGGACTGACAGTCCTGCCAATTTCCATGGTTTCCCATGCAGACGTCTTCCCAAGGCAATAACTTCCCCCAACCAACCCTAACAATTAATTCGATGGTTGAATGAGACAAAGGAAGCATGAGTAAGACAAACAGGCTAGTTGACATCTAGATGGGTTCATCACTTGACACTTGGCTGTTTACCAATGGCTCCCAAGGGTTAGACATCCCCCCCCCTTAACCTTAGGAAATCATGCCCTTTTCAGTATTGTTGCATCAACATAGTTGGTTGTGGGTCTTTTAATTAATTTTGCATATGTACATGGTGTTCAAGATTATAACGTGCTTGGTTAGCACAAAATACCATTGGATTCACCGAACATAATACGGAAATCAATGGTGGGGAATTTTCCTATAGCTCCACACCATGATCCATTACAATATATACATCATATACATTTAATGCAAACATGGTCAAAATCGGGGTGTTACAATCACCTCCCCCTTTAATAGCACTATCCTCAGTGCTTACAAAACTGGAAAAAAATGCTACACTAGCATCACCTTAGTGCTCAACGGAATTGAACAAAAATGGATGTGCCAATTGCATGGCATCCTCCTGCTCCCATGTAGCCTACTCAGGACCGTAGTGCTCCCATTGCACCTTTACCTGTCCCGTTGCTCGGTTTCGGAGCATTATGACCTTCTTGTCGAGGATGTACATTGGCCCGATTTGGAACTCTCCCTCGGGTTCCACCTGAATCACATCCCAATTTATCACATGGTTAGGATCATGTACATATTTCTTAAGAAAAGAAACATGAAAAACATTATGAGTTCTAGTGCTAGAAGGAAATGCAAGTCTATATGCAACTGGCCCTATTCTTTTGAGCACTTCAAATGGCCCACAATATCTAGGTGACAGCTTGGCACATCTCCCAAGCTTCAAGGAACTTTTATTTTCCCTCACTTTGAGGTAAACATGATCCCCAACACTGAAATCTTTGTTCACCCTATGCTTATCTACATAGTTTTTCTGTCTATCCTGAGCTGCTTTCAGATTTTGCCTGATCTTTACAACCTCTTGCTCCATCTCCTTGAGCAATTCTAGACCTAGAACAACCCTTTTCACTGGATTATCCCAAGTAGTAGGTGTCCTACACCTCCTTCCATACAAAGCTTCATACGGACTCATCCCCAAGGATGCTTGTTGTCCATTATTATATGAAAACTCTACCAAGTGTAAGTAATCTTCCCACTTGGTTGGTTTTTCAATCACATACATGTGAAGCATGTATTCAAGCACTTGATTTACTATCTCCATCTGACCATCATTCTGAGGATGGTAGGCAGTGTTGAAGTTCAACTTTGTACCCAAATCTGCAAACAAACCTTTCCAAAAATTGGAAGTGAACTTGACATCTCTGTCAAAGACTATTGCCTTAAGCAATCCATGCAATTTGAAAATATCCTTCATGAAAATATTTGTAATGTCATCAGTCTTATGCGTAGATTTAACTGGTATGAAATGTGCTGCCTTTTTCAACTTGTCCACCAAAACCATGATGGAGTCATGTTGTCTCCAAGTCATTGGAAATCCTGTAATAAAATCCATGGAAATAACTTCCCATTTCCATTCTGGAACTGGAAAAGGCTGCAACAAACCTGTTGGGTGTTGATCCTCAACCATTACCTGTTGACATTTCATGCACCTTAAAATGTACTCAGCCATGTCCTTTTTCATTGCTGGCTAAAAGTACTACTTTTTGTCTGTAGCAATCATCTTTTGATATCCTGGGTGACCAAAATATGGAGCGCGATGGATCTCATCCATCAAAACTCTCCTTAAATATGCTATATTTGGAATATAGATTTTGTTCTTATAAGTAAGAAGTCCATCTTCTTCCAATTTATATCCATCATACCTCTTTTCAATACTTTGCTGCTGCAATTTGTCTTTCACCTGCTCATACAATTTATCTCCAACAGTATGACTAACAATATACTACCTCAAATCTGACTGGAAAATGGTAATGGATGCAACGTGCATTTCCTACACCTTCCTGCTGAGTGCATCAACTACCTTGTTCTCCTTTCCTTTTATGTGCTTGATTTCAAAATCAAATTCACATAAAAACTCCAACCATCTAGCTTTCCTAGCATTTAAAATTGGATGACCAAACAACTACTTCAGACCACAATGGTCTGTCCTTATCTCAAATCTCCTGCCCATCAAGTAATGCCTCCACATCTTGAGAGCATCTACTATGGCTGCAACCTCTAGATCATGAGTGGCATAGTTCTTCTCATTCTCCTTCAACTTTCTTGACCTATAACATATCACGTGGTTGTCCTACATAAAAACTCCTCCAAGTCCTTGTCTGCATGCATCCATACACACCACAAAATCCTTTTCTGGGTCTACAATCTTCAAGACTGGTGCACATGTGAGAATATTCTTCAACTGTTGGAAGCTTTCTTCACACCTCGGTGTCCATTCAAAATTTATTCCCTTCTTTTGCAAAGAAGTGACTGGATGTGCAACCTTGGAGAATCCTTTAATGAATCTCCTATAGTATCCTACAAGCCCCATAAAAGATCTTACATGTGCCACATTTCTTGGAGTAGGCCAATTCATAATGGCTTCAATCTTCTTAGGGTCTACCGATATTCCCTCTTCTGAAACAATGTGACCAAAATACTGAATTCTATCTCTATAGAAGTCACACTTGCTCAACTTTGCATACAACTGATGCTCCTTGAGCAATTGCAATGTTAACCTCAGGTGCTCTGCATGCTCTTCCTCATTCTTAGAATAAATAAGGATGTCATCAAGGAAAACAAGCCTACAAACTTGTCCAAATACCTGCTGAAGATACTATTCATAAGGCACATAAATGTAGCTGGTGCATTTGTGAGACCAAATGGTACCACTACAAACTCATAATTCATGTACCTTTTTCTGAAGGTTGTCTTATGAATGTATTCATCCTTGATTCTCACCTGATGGTAACCCGACCTTAAATCAATCTTGGAAAATACCTTTGCTCCTTTCATTTGATTAAAGAGGTCATCAATCCTAGGAAAAGGGTATTTGTTCTTCACAGTAACCTTGTTCAATTGTTTGTAATAAATACACAATCGGAGTGCGCCATCTTTCTTCTTCACAAATAGAACTGGTGCTCCCAAAGGAGACACACTCGGCTTGATATACTTCTTTTCCAACAATTCTTGCAGTTGCATCTTTAGCTCTTGCATTTATTGTGTGCTCATCCTGTAGGATGTCTTGGACACTGGTGCTGCTCCTAGCAAAACTTCAATTGTGAAATCAATGTCCCTCTTTGGAGGAAGCCCTAGAACCTCTTCAAGAAACACATCCTGGAATTCTTGCAACACATGAAAGTCCTCCAACCTAGGAGTTTCATTCTCTGCTACCTCCAAAATATGAGCTGCATACAACTAGCAACCTTTCCTACAGAATTTCTTCAGCTGTATTGTTGAAACATGCCTTATTGAAACCACCTTTGGAATGCCTTTTACAACTCTAGGGTTCCCTTCTTCATCCATGCATTCAAACGTTTTGTTGTAACAATCAAGCTTAAATCTATGAGCTTCTAACCAATCCATTCCAATGAGGACATCATAGGAACCAAGCAGTAGAACATTCAGATCTACACAAGTGGCCAATCCATTCATAACCAATGGACATTTCTCTACCACTTCACTAACCTTCCTCTTTGTTCCAGTGACTAGCTGAACTAACCAAGACTTCTTATGCTTTATTCTCCTAAAAGCACAAAAATCCACTACTCTAGGAGTAATGTAACTGTGAGTAGAACCAAGGTCAATTAAAATAGAAACAGATTGCTTGACAATATTACCTGCAACTTCAACCACCGTTGACTGGTGATCTTCCTAACAGTCCTCCAGTGCTGCATAAATCCTGGGGATGGTCCTGACCACTTGACCCACTGTTTCTTCCTCTTGAAGGTTGTAAGCTGGCCTTGCATTCTCATTTTAAAGCTAACAATTCCTGCGTATGTGGGCCCTCCACATTTCCAACATCGAAGAGGTTCTCTATTCTACTAAGGATCCTTAGGATTTTCTTCCATGACTTTGGCTTGCTGCTTGTCAGCATGTGATGGTTGCTTCTACTGATTCCTAAAGTTAGAAGGTTTGAAACCTTTCTTCCTTTATTCAGACTTCTCATTTGTTTTGTCCTTCCATGTCTTTTGGTAATCAGGTTTTCCTTTGCTTTGCTCATAGCAATACTTAGCCTTCCTTATCACTTCTTCCAGAGTTCTAGGTTCATAAGACTCAATTCTGTCTTTGTAAGACTGAGGCAATTCACTCAGAAAATGTTGGATCTTCACCTTTTTATCTTTGATGTACCTAACATACCTTAACAATTCCAAGAACTTATTTGCATATTATTCCATGGTCTGCTGTCCCAATCTCAACTCATGGAACTCTTTGATATTGTCATCATAGTACCTGTCAGAGAGGTATTTATGCTTGAAATAATTATTGAATTGTTTCCACTTAAGTCTCCTTTCACTGATCCTTTTTACTTTCTTGAAGTGCTCCCACCAAATGGATTCTCTTCTATTCAGATTGAATATGGAAACCCTTGCCTTCATGTTTACTGAATAATCCTGAACTTGGAAGTAATTCTCTATCCCAAGAAGCCAAGCTTCAACCACTTGTCCAGTCTTTACCTCACCATCAAACATAGGAGGTTTAACCGTCTTAAATTCATCCCGAGAGAGATTCCTATAGCACCTCTTTCTCTTGCCCTTACGAGAAGAAGAGATTGAATCCCCACTAGATTCTTCTAAGTTAGATGATCTACTATAATTCCTTCTTCTTCTTCTGGTACTACTCTTACTACCTTCTGGTTTTGTTGTACCATGCCCAGAGTCCATCTTTCTTTTGCAAGTCGGTCAAAATTTGCAACATAGAAGCATTCAACTGATGCTGCTCTTCCTGGGATTTAATCAAGCTTCTCATGGTGGCTGCAATATCTGGCTATGTCTCTTGGAATCTCCTTCCATTAGACTCTATCTCATCATTTCCAAGTCGAACATTTTCTCTCATGGAATCTCGTGCATGCTCGTAGGAGTCCCGAGCATCATATCTGTCATGGGTTCTCATGGTTGAACCACAACTTACTTTATTGAACCGCACTACCTGGAATATTGCCCTTGAAGGTGACTATGATTCTGCAAAATGTGTTAGTAACACAACTGTTAGCTACATAACATTTATACAAATAATAATTACTTACCTTCTCTTGGAAAAATCATACAATGACAACTTTTCCCAAAACACAGAATTTTCTTTCTCAAAGAATGACTGTCTCAGCGGGATGACGGGGGTCATGGGGGCTCGCCATTGCAGGGCGGGTCGAGGGAAATGCCCTCATTTTTGTTGTTGTTGTAAATAGTTGATTTTCGCTCAATCTGGTGCATAAGGCAACTTTCGTTTTTCACTTTCTTGGTCCCTACAATCCCATTGAAAAAAAATGTTGATTTTCCTTGCCAAAGCCCTGTTTCGGCTCAATCTTCAGCTTTCAGGCGATTGGTGTAACTTAGCTGACGTATCAGCTTAATCTTGCCCTTCTCCTTCCTCCATAGTGGATAAATTTTCAATTTCCACCCGATCAGCGACCTTCCATTGTAGTAGAAACATTTTGGACTTCCACCCGCCGTAGCGTCTCCATCTTTGTCTTCCATCCACCGCTTCAGCGGCTCCTTCTTTCTTTCTCACCCGCCGCCGTAGTGGTTCGGTCTTCCTTTATCTTCTGTCGCCATAGCATCTTGATTTCCAGTTTCCAGCAGCCACGTTGTGGCTCTAAATTCACCTTTTCTTTCCTCTGTCGCCGCCACTGTAGGGGCTTATTCTTTCTTTCTCAGCTGCAGATGTGGCTCCACTCTTTTCTTTTCATCCACCGCATTGCGTCTTGGTCTTTATTTTTCCCGTCGCCGCTGTTTGGGTACACAGGGTACTCCCAAAATACCGAACACCTTGAGCAACCGCTTCACACAAATAGATCATAGATCAACACACCGATGTTTGTCACGTGGTTAAAACCCTCGAGAGGGAAACAGTCCATGGCCCCAACCAAATAGCTACTTGGAGCAATTTATTATGCAAAAGAAATAAATTTACATGAGCTTCTCATAATTGATCAACTAGCCAAGGACCCTCTATGCTCTTTAAATAGAGATCATAGACCAATCGGGTGTTAAGCCATGGATCAATGGTAGGTATGATCTAAGAGAAGTTGAACCGTCGGATCACTCTATGTCTAGAACATATCGTGACCATCGGATTATAATATTTACAAATGCATACTAAAGAAACACACTTTTACCTAACAAATATATTACACAAGTTGATCTTAATTAACTCCTAAGTGTCTAAATATCCTAACATCCCCCCTTAAAAACAACTTGGGATAGGATTGAAGGATTTACAAAAGTGACACTATTAGGAGAAGGAAGGAGGAATTAGAGCTTATCCCCCCTTAAGGACACATTCATGAACTCCTAACATAGACCAAAGTTTATAAAACTTCGCTTATGTAAGAGACTTGGTGAATATGTCTGCAACTTGATCATCTATAGGGCAATAGAGAACTTCAATAACACTATCATGAACAAGATTTCTAATGAAGTGCATGTGTAGCTCAATGTGTTTGCTGCGCTGATGTAGAACTAGATCTTTGCCAAGCTTGATGGCACTTTGATTGTCACACCAAAGTGGATTAGGATGATGCTGCTCGAATCCAAACTCTGAAAGGATCTGTCGAAGCCATAAAACTTCCTGACTGGCATTAACTGCGGCTCGATATTTTGCTTCTGTTGAAGAAAGAGAAAGTTCTTGTTGTTTCTTACAAGCCAAGTGATAGGTCCAGATCCCAGACTGAAAACATAACCTACAGTAGACTTCCGATCATCAGGATCACCAGCCCAATCTGAATTAGTGAAACCAACCAACAAAGGTTTCCCCCCTGTACTGTAATGAATCCCAAACTGAATTGTACCTCGAATATATCGAAGTATTCTCTTTGCTTCTTTTTAGTGACTTTCATGAGGAGTTTGCATATAACGGGAAACACGACCAACGACAAAGGAAAGGTCAGGACAGGAATGAGTCAAGTATAAAAGACTACCAACAAGCTGACGATACAAGGTGGCATCTACTTCAGGGGAAGTACAAGTGGCAAAATTTTTGACTCCAGACTGGAAGGGAGAAGGGGTTGTTTTACAATCTTCCATGTGGAAGCGACGAAGAAGGTCACAAGCATACTTAGACTAGGAAAGACATATTCCTTCTTTGGTTTGCAAGACTTGGAGACCAAGAAAATAATGCAAATGTCCTAAGTTTGACATTTCAAAATTTTGCTTAAGACTAGATTTCACATGGGTTATAAGTTTAGGGTCACTACCAGTAAGGATAAGATCATCAACATAAAGAACAAGTATGATGAGATGGTTTCCTACTTTCTTGGTATAGACATTGGGGTCATAATGACATCTAGAAAAACCAATGTCAAGGAGAAAACTATCCATTTTGGCATACCAAGCTCTAGGAGCTTGCTTAAGGCCATATAAGGATTTTTTAAGGAGACAACAAGGCTAGAGTTATCCTGAACATATCCAAGAGGTTGTTCCATGTAAATTTCCTCATGTAAATCACAATGTAAGAAGGCAGACTTGACATCCATTTGATGGAATTCCCAGTTATGTGAGGCTGCAAGGGAAAGAACAAGGTGGATGGAGTTCATTTTTGCTACAGGGGCAAAGGTTTCATTGTAGTCAATCCCTTCAACTTGGGAAAAACCTTTGGCAACTAACCTTGCCTTAAGTCTTTCAACACTTCCATCTGATGCATACTTAGTTCTGTAGACCCATTTACATTGACAAGTTTTCTTCCTTTTGGAAGAGGAACAAGGTCCCAAGTATCGTTCGCCATTAAGGAATGATATTCTTCATCCATAGCTGCATCCCAATCTGGATTTCCTGAAGCTTCTACAAAAGTTTCTGATCATGATTCTCAGAAACTTGAGCCAAAAGAGAAGAGGCTCGCTGAAACTGAGAACATGTTTGTCGTTGATCTCTAGGATCACCGTCAAGATCACCAGCTGCTTCACATGTTGGATGGACCCATCGAGGAAGTATTGGTGCTGGTGCAATTGGAGGAACATGAGAAGGCGGAGGTGGGTTTTCATCCTCACTGTCATCATCAGAAACTGGAGTTGGAAAACTGTCAAGGAAGCTGGAAGAAGAAGAAGAAGAAGAAGGCACAATCGCCGAATCAGGCTCGCAGGCCAAAGATGGCACACCCGCCAAGTTAGGCTCACAGGACAAGAGATTTTCATCAAATTTAACATCTCTTCTAATGATTATATCATGTAAATGGGGCTGAAGAAGTCTATAACCTTTTACATCTTCAGAATATCCAACAAATATGCACTTTTCACTTTTAAGCTGTAATGCTTTCCGTTTTTCATCCGGAATGTGAGCCCATTCTTCACAACCAAACACACGAAAGTGACTTACATCTGGTTTAATTTTACTCCATGCTTCTTCTAGTGTTATACCTTGTAAAAATTTAGTGGGTGTGAAATTAACTATGTAATTTGCACAATTTATGGCCTTAGCCCAATATTGAAGACTTAGTCCCTTAGATTGGATCATACAATTAGCCATTTCTTTTAAAGTGCGGTTCTTCCGTTCAGCTACACCATTTTGTTGTGGTGTATATGGAATAGTGTGCCATTGTTGGATTCCTTGTTCAGTGCAAAAAATAGTGAACTTGTTGTTAACATATTCTCCTCCATTGTCAGATCTTAACTTAATACTTTGATGACCAGATTGTTTTTCAACAAGGGCCTTGTAGGCCAAGAACATGTTAAATACTTCGCTCTTAAGTTTTAGGAAGTAAACCCAAGTGCATTTGGAGTAGTCATAAATGAAAGTTAAGAAATATTTGAAACAAAAAAGGAAGCAGATGGAAGAGGGCCACACACATCACTATGCACAAGCTCCAAGAGAACCGAGGCGTGCCAAGAGGCACGTTTGTTAAAATTGTCCCGATGATGTTTTCTGAGTACACAGCCGGAACAAACACCATCCTTTCAAGATACCAGCGGAAGACCAGTCACCATATTGTCTTTACATAGTTGTTGCAATGAGCGATAATTTAAGTGACCAAATCGCTCATGCCAAAGTTTGCTCAAGTTATCACTATGAGCAACAAAAACTGAAGGAAAAGGTGATGACTCAAAGTTGTTAAATTTGTACAACCTGGTAATATCATCAACAGTTTCAGTAGCAAGGACATTTTGAGGATTTTTACAATCCTTGATTACAACTTGGTGAGGTGTAAACGTCACAGTTTTACCTTCACCTGGATGAGTAAATTGATAGACTGATAACAAATTGCAGGAAATTTTTGGAATACATAGTACATCACTGAAATGACCATTTTCTACTGGAATTGTTCCAGATCCTACAACACTTAGAGATCTATCATCACCAACAAATATTTGTTTGGTGTTACATTCATGCATAGTAGAAAATATGGATTTATCCTTAGCCATATGATAAGATGCTCCAGAATCAATGAGCCATTCAATTGAAGTAGAAGAAGAAGATGCAGTGTAAGAGTAACTAGAAGCACAAAGTGCATGTCCATGAGAGGTAGATTCTGAAGATGAATCTAGGCTGATGTGGTGCTTCTTCATTGCTTCTTCCAAGGCTGCCATCTTCTTAAAACACTTAGATTCATCATGATTATATTTCCCACAAAAATTGCAATGACGCTCAGTCTTCTTTCCTTTTTGCTTGGATTCTTTGTCATTTTTTAAAGAAGGAGTTGACTGAGAAGGTTTGGGACCCTTGTTGTTTTGTTTATTACTGCAAAAATTCTGTTTCTTGGGAGGCTTGGACTTTTCTTTCTGTTGGGACAACAAGGCTTTCCCAGATGTATTTGCATTGTTAATTATTCCAAGATGAATGAGATTATCTTGCTCTCTAATTAAGGAATCACAAAAGGATTCAAAGATAGGCTCTTGATAGCTAGCTGCAGTCAAGAATTATTTCATGGAGTAGAATGTAGATACAAAAACATAATATGCAGGTCCAAGTTTTGAAAGAATATGATAAATACATTGTTTGTCTTCTTTCTTAATCTTGCATTCTACACATAATAGTCTAAGATTTTTATACTTAGATAAATAGTCTTGAATGCATGAAAAATCATTTGGATTCAAGGAAAACAACTCATTCTCAAGTTGATGACCCCAAATTTCATTGTGTTTACCAAACACAGATTCCAACATTTCCCAAGCGAGATTAGGTTCATCAATTCCAGATATGTGGAATCGCAAATCAGTAGAGATTGAAATCCCAATCAATCCATGAGCTTGATCACATCTATTTTCCCATTTAATTTTCTTATCATCATAAGTGGGTTCTATTTCTTTCCCCGAGGTTATCTTGAAAAGCCCCCTACTTCACAGAACATCCTCCATACGAGATTTCCATGAGAAATAGTTAGAACTTGTAAGTATAATATCACAAGGGGTGGCCATACTATAAAATAATGGCTGAAAGAACAGAAACTAACTATCTGGATGCAAAGAGCTCCAAAAAATATGCCGTTAAAAAAAATGGCACTTAAAACTAATTTTGGATGATGAAATTATGCTTGATCAAAGAAAAAGTTGAAGATGTCTCCAATAGTGACGTGGCAGATATTAACTTGACCAACTAAGAAAAGAAGTCCCCTCTTCCCAAGATCAACCTTTTACAATCACTTTTACAATAAAGTTGCTTTGAAGTGAATCACTTTTGTAGAATAAGTGATCTTCACTTTTACAATAATGTGACTTTTAAATAGTGCGGCAATAAATTAAAAGACTTAAGTGACTCACTTTTATTTTATTTTATTTATGTGAGATGCACTTTTACAATAAAGTAACTTGAAAATAGAAATTGCATGCACTAAAAAGTAGCTTAATAAGACTTGAACTCAAGACCTATTAAGTAATAAAGCAACTTTGGACCAAGTGAGCTAAGTTTAAAAGGTACGTAAAATAATGGAAATAGGAAGGTTTTTTTTTTTTAACTCTTCTCTCTCGTTCTCTGTGCTTGTTTTTTTTTCCTGCAAATCACAAAAAAAACAAAAAACAAAAACAATTTTTTTTCCACACAATGGGGTTAGATCTTGGTTAGCTTACCTGAAAATTCCACGTTTTCAAGTTTTCTCGCTGTTTCTGATTTGCTGTGATCGCACAAGGTGCACGGAAAAGAGCATACATAGCCGAGAAGACAAGAAAAAAAAACTTTCCCTTATTGTTTCTGATTCGTCGCAATCACACAAGGTGCATGGCAAAGAGCATATGCAGTCAAGGAAGGCAACAGTCTGAGACTAAAACAAAAAAGATCTAATAATAAACTGATAAAATATGAGAGATTTACAAAAAACAAATCCGTCACTGTAACATTATACCTTTAGATTTGCCGAAATGGGTGTTTCTGGAGCAAACTGAAACAATTTTTGGTGAAATGAAAACTATTTCTTAATGGAAACGGAACTCCGGACGCAATGGAAAATCTTCCATAGGCCACAAATGCATATAAAATCCAGAACTAGAAACCCTTTCAAAGTTTTGACAACACCGGTTCCAGATCTTGATCAAAATCGAAAGAAACTCTTCATAAAAGCTCTGATACCATGTTTGGGTACACAGGGTACTCCCAAAAGACCGAACACCTTAAGCAACTGCTTCACACAAATAGATCACAGATCAACACATCGATGTTTGTCACCTGGTTAAAACCCTCAAGAGGGAAGCAGTCCACGGTCCCAGCCAAATAGCTACTTGGAGCAATTTATTATGCAAAAGAAAGAAAGTTACATGAGCTTCTCATAATCGATCAACTAGCCAAGGACCCTCTATGCTCTTTAAATAGAGATCATAGACCAATCAGGTGTTAAGCCACTGATCAATGGTAGGTATGATCTAAGAGAAGTTGAACCGTCATATCACTGTATGTCTAGAACATATCGTGACCGTCGGATTAGAATATTTACAAATGCATACTAATGCATAGTAAAGAAACACACTTTTACCTAACGGATATATTACACAAGTTGATCTTAACTAACTCCTAAGTGTCTAAATATCCTAACAGCTGTTGTAGTGGCTCGATCTCCATTTTATTTCTGCCATTTTGGCTGCTTCTTTGTTTCCCAGCCGCAATGCACCGACTCCTTCTTTCGGTTGCACCCGCCGTAGTTGCGGCTCGAACTTCCTTTTCTATCTGTAACGTACCGGCTCGAAGTTTAAGTTCCATCCACAATGACTGTAAAACTTCAAACTTTTCTTCTGCCCCGAGCTATTTCCAACACTTAAGAAAAATTTTAATTTTTCCTTCTTTCTTTCTTTTGCAGTCGCTGCACCAGAAGACTTCTCATCTTCTAGCCGTCGTTGCGGCTACATTCTTGGGACCCAGTTGGTGCTGCAGCTCCCTTTCTTCGACTCCACCCACCGTGACTCTCTCTTTGGAAGACTTCGGCCGCCGTAGTAGTAGAGAAAAAGGGAATGCTTCCATGGTAGTGGTTCCCTTTGGATGATGCAGCCACTGTAGCGGCTTTGCTCTAGGTTTCTTAGCCTCCATTCAAAGGGGAAAATTTTCACACTTAGAAAAAATTTTAAATTTTTTTTGAAACATTTTCTCTACTAGCCTATGCTCAACAAAGGTTACCCATCCCCTGTTAGTTGATCTTCTGGCCCATAGAGGCCCATTGCTGCAACCTAAGAGCTCTGATACCAATCTGTCACATCTGCACCCTTCTACTAGTGAGAGGACGTGACTAATCGTTATGAAGTCGGGCAAAGTAATCCCCATGAACATAAGATATATAATAAAAATGGAAGTTAAACATACACATACGCATAATTTGTTAAACATACAATGGAAGCAAACAAAATCATCCAATACAATAAGCATTCATCATGTTCATTCATAAAATAATACAGTTGCAAGGATTTAAGCACAAGAATACTTATCTTCAGGAAAACTTGTCCCGCAACCAGCTACATCACTGTAATGTTCCACCCAACCATAGGCCAGTGTGCTCATCAGTCGCTCAGCAACACTGCCACCTCGAGCTGGGCATGATTCCACAAGGAATAAGGGGAATCTAGCAGGCTCACACATAGCCAAGGACACACAACTTAGCCAAGGCAACAAAGTTGGTTTTATCAGGCTATCATAAGCTAGAAATGCTGGATGCTAAGATAGTGGGTTCACTGAAGAGCTAAGGACACCTGCACCATAGCTAGCCTGGCTTCTAAAACATCCACACACACCCAACACAAGGAACCATCCTCTTCTCTGATACACGATCCCTCAGGCCATGAATTCCCTTCCAGTGCTATTTAGGGGGTGTAGAGAAGAAAGCCAACCCTCTAGCTCTTTTTGTGAGGCTCCTACACACACACACTAGGTTTATCAAGCACGCTCAAGCTCCTTTTCCACTCCCAGATGGTCCACAGACTAACCACTATGCACACACATCCCAACACAACAATTCACAGCTCTGGGATTTAAGGGAGACACCACAGAGCAAAACCAAATTAGGTAATACACATCTCAAATTGAGTAGAATGAATCTAGAGTCGTTCTTGGCCCGATTGTCGCCAAAACAACTCAAAAACAAACCTACAACAACCCAAATTCATGGGGAAAAAACAATGATCTCTCAGCTACGTGAGGGGAAGAATACAACATGCATGAATGTGGATTCACATACCCAGACCCACAGCATGAAGAAGGAAGTACACACAACAAAAATCAGGGAAGAAGAACCCCCGTGAATGTCTGTCTGCATGAGGAAAATGAGTGCCTCTGTGAGTGTGGAATCATGGAATGACAGAATCCTTGGATGGATGGTTCTATTCCCATGTGAGGGAACGAATGCTCCTGCCTCTGGGCTTGCATGTGGGAAAGTAATGAAAGTCCTACCAATTTCCACGGCAGCCCATGTAGACGTCTTCCCAAGGTAATAACTGCCCCCAACCAACCCATGGCAATTAATTCGGTGGTTAAATGAGACAAAGGAAGGGTGAGTAAGACAAACAGGGTGGTTGACATCTAGATGGGTTCATCACTTGACACTTGGTTGTTTCCCAATGGCTCCCAAGGGTTAGACATTCTCCCCCTTTAACCTTAGGAAATCATGCCCTTTTCATTATTGTTGCATCGACATAGTTGGTTGTGGGTCTTTTAATTAATCTTTCATATGTACATGGTGTCCAACATTATAACGTGCCTGGTTAGCACAAAATACCATCGGATTCGCCGAACATAATATGTCAATCAATGGTGGGGCATTTACTATAGCTCCACACCATGATCCATTACAATATATACATCATATACATTTAATGCAAATGGGGTCAAAATCAGGGTGTTACAAAGTCAGTCTCCATATTTCAAAGACTCTATGTGTCCAAAGGATCAAGGAAAAAGTGCATGAAATTATGGACAGTTTTAGATAACTACTTCACATTGAAGGTTAAAAAATAGTCAAACAAATCCCTAATCCTAACTCATTTTATTGAAAATAACAAGTGCCTCTAAGGAATAATGGAATCACAGTTGGTGATTACCTTCATGATCGATTTTTTGATGGGTCAAAGGCATGAATTGAATACAAGCTTACTAGCTTAATTGTCTAAGTTAATTTATAACTATTTTATAATATTCGATCTTGAGATTTTGGATCTCGAAAACCGTTTTAGGAACTCAGTTTGACTAAAAAATGTAAAAAGTTATATGGAGAAGGGATTATTGATATGAGGGTCATGAGGTCAGTTTTGAGAGTTTAAGACATATACTATGTTTATTTTGAGGACCTGTAACAGAGGATAAGATTAATATTATATATCAAGAGCCAGGTTTTAGCTATCTTTTGAGCTTGAATGTTCTACAACTTTATTTAAACTATCACTGTTATGAATTCCTTCATGTTGATGTTTTCTTGTGAATTCTCATACCGTGGTTGAATATTCATGAAATCTGTGTTTAGAATGTGTTTCTGAATATGGTATTTTGATTTGTTATATGTGATTGAACATTCGTTCCACATGCTATTATCATTAAGTCTTTATCTTGAGTATTCTTGACAGCCTTTATTTTTGTATTTGATCACCTCTCCTTATTTTTATACTTTGACGTTTTCAATTGTCTTCTACTCTCCTTTTACCTACAGTCCATTATCCCTCATAACCAACGTAAAAATCCAAGCCTTAAAACTTAGAGGTTCCTATACTCTGTATCCTTGTAGTCTAGTATAGACTTTAGGACTAACACGTAACATTCCACCCCTTTTCTAGAAGTGTCTCTTCATTAGAGGAAATTTCAACTCAAAATGGGCCTCCTAAAAAAAATTAATAAAATAATAGTTAAAATAATAAAATAATATTTATTAATTTTGGAGCAAGAAAAGAAAAAAACTACTTTTTTGTTTGTATTTTCGACATATCTCCCCATGTTTTTACTCAAATTTCGATCGGGAGAGCTCGTTGGATGCGGAATTATCATCATCACGTTTTTTCAGGTATTTCTTGTTTTTGGGGTAGCGGAGTCTGTCAAAAAGTATGCCGAGTGGGTACTCGTTGGATGCGGAATTTAATTCCGCATCCAACGAGCTCTCCCGATCGAAATTTGAGTAAAAACACGGGGAGATATGTCGAAAATACAAACAAAAAAAATAGTTTTTTTTTATGATACCTATCCCCAAATTTATATTAGAAAAGTGTTTAAGACCTATACGGTATTTCAAATTTAAATAAATTTCATTGGCTAACAGATGATGACATGGAATTTGAGTTAAAGTTAAAAGGCCCATTTTGAGTTGAAATTTCCTCTAATGAATGTTTGCAATGATGGTGTACAACCATAAATCATGGTCATGTATAAGTTTTGACCACATTGTTGAATTCTATAGGAAACCAAGGTTCCATGTACAAGTGTTAGTAGTGTTGTCTCCTAATATGCACCTCAAATAACATGAAAGAAATCTTCAAGCCACTGGGTGTGTCCTTGGGTCAAACTTGTTGTCACTTAACATTTGACTCCTCTGTATTAGGAGAATTTTTTTTTGGTGGCAATAGGTAGCAATGTTAAAATGGTCTAAGAAGCTCATCCATAAACCTGGATCCCATGTCCACATACTCATGTTGAATCCCAATTGATGACACCTAAGTGTGACAAATATATGAGTATATTTCTCTAAATGGCCATCGTGATTATATGGATCCAAATAAAAGGAACCATATCCAAAAGAGCATCCACATAATTGTAAAAGGTTAAGCATGGATCTATAACGAACACTACCATTAGAGAATGCATATAAATTGGTAGTCATGACCTATTATGGACTTCTCTCAATGGTGTTCATTTCATATAGTGGAGTAGTGTCATAAGGTAGATACTAGAAGTAGTTGTATTCCTAGGGATTATAGGGTGAATACATGAATATGAGTAACACTTTCCGGGAAAAAGTGATGGTGAAAATTCAATTTTTTACTTGTTTATCATATCATATCCCTCAAAACTCATATATGCCTTGTGAATTCTGAGATGCAACCAAAAAACAAATTGTGGGGAATTATTGTAAACAGGAATATTTCATCTTCTACGGACATAAGCTGTTCCTTTGGTATGAATGGTTCAGATCTAGAACAAATGACCGACAAAAGATGAAGACCCTCCCTGGATGTCGTAGATACCTGGAATGCCACTTCGATAGTAGACTTATGTACCTACAATAAGATTAAACACGCAAACACATCAAAGCTACCAGAACATAATCCACTGATCCATGTTAGTGACTAAGGAATCTAACAACATTTACATGCGAAATCAAAACAACAGTAATGTGGGATGGAAATCAGCTTTTCATTAAAATGAATGGAGAAGTTTACAACCAATTAACCCTTAGTGTCGACATGCATCTCCATGAAACCAACACTTCATCCCCATAAGCTCCAACTTTGCTCTCTATGCTCTCTAATGGCTTGGGCCAAGTGGTCAATCCAACATCATAACAATACCTCTATGGTTCCCCCCTCAACCATGGACATGAGCTTGTATTTACAAGGCTCAATGGATAGGAATGGTTGAGATATTTGTGGATGGGGTGGCCTCTAAGATCCTAAGATGGGGGATCTCGAGCTCAATTGACCCACAATGATAGGGATAAGAGAGGACACGAGGCTCATGATCTAGAAGCCTCGAGAAACCTCTATTTTTTCTCATTTTACCCAGGGTACCGCCTTTTGCCTCTTATGACAGAGCGGTTCAGGTTAAAAATGCTTATGGACTAAAGGTTATAAGTGGTGGGACTGCTTATGGTAAACAAGATATAGGCGGTGCAAGGAAGGTACTGCTCATGGATAACGAGGAAAGCGCGGTGCTGAGTATTTTTATGAAAGATTGACAATCAACATGGGTTTCCTCTCCAAGTGCTGGGATTAAGGGAAAATATGTAAGTCAAGGGTCTTATCACATGGTGGTGACATGATTGTAGTATAAAATGATGCCCCCCAAAGCATGAGTCTTAGAGGGATACGATAAACGAGAGCTTTGAGAGAACAAGTCGTCGCTACGAGGTGAAAATGTCGGCTCAATCAGAGCATGTCATCAAGTAGGAATCTATAGTACATCAATATTTTTGACTCATAGACACAAGTAAACAACTCATGGCTGTAGACCAATACAAGGTAGATCCATGGGAGGAATAAACAAGCATGGCTACTAGAATACAACGTAGATCCATGTGATAGAGGACTCAAACTTGGACATAACTACTAGACATACAATGTAGATCTATGTCATACAAACACAAATTTGAGCATAGCCACGACCATACAAATGTGGATCCATGCTAGATATACAAAACTCCATCGCAACCTGAGGGAAAATCAACGAGTGCTTTAAACAAATACCTAGGGTCTTTGTCTCGTCTTCCACAAAGTACGATTCTATCCATGTGATTACAATGATCTGAATTTGAACATGGTAGAAACCACTTGATTACCGGCCAATGATGTGAACCATTAACAAGTGTGAGGGAGATCATCATTGATGTCAATGATTCCGAAGGTACCCTAGTATAATCTACTGAGTGTGAATAGATGTCCTGATGTCAAGCACCCTATCGATTCTGTTGATCAAAGGTCAATGATACGAACCTATGTCAAGAGCGAGAGAATATGTCATTAAGGCATACACATCTCAAGCTAATAAGTATTGTTTCTAAGACTATTTCACGGATGATGAGCTGATGTTGACGGGAATAGTCTCATCGAAGGAGGGCCATGATGAGTCCCACATCGATGACACAAAAATTGAAACATAGTTCTGGAATGATGTGAATGTAGTAACCATAGGATTGACTCAAAAGTACTGACACAAAGACTGTGTTGACTGCAGAGGTAACACTTCTTCAAATTCCCTTTGAACATCGGGAGGCACGACAAAAGACTTGGCAGCATGACTGGATGGGACAAACACACAATATGAAAATGGACAATGCATTCTTTTGAAAGACTCAAAGGAGTAGCATGACCCATGAAAGTGGATTGTCATGGAGATCAGCTAAATACCCAATTGACTGACATGATATGCACACAAGTTCCATGTTCAAAGGTAACGACAAATTATTGCCATTTATTTGCAAAACGACTCCCTTCCCATTTTCCCCATCATGATCGATGAGTGCCTCTTTTCGGTTTTACCAGTTCAAAGAGGGTAACAAAAACTCGATATAGCTTGTCGGAAGACAAGTCCAGACTCATATGTTTTACGAACCTGAGAGAGGAGGTGTTCGTTCCCAAAACCGGTCTCTCAATGTTTAATTTAACGAGTCCAATGAAAGAAAAATCGGTATCGTTCATGTTTAGAGAGTCTGAACTATTATGGAAGAAGACTCCAGAGGGATCCTTTTTCATATGATTTAGTATCTAAGGCCCAAAAAAGTGTAAAATCATACCTTAGAGAACTCTTCCAGTCATGATTGGCTGGAGTGTTCCTTTTTTGTAAATAGTCTATCCGAACCGAAAAAGAGATAACCTACCATCGGAGAGACGACTCTTCAAATGATTTAACAAGAGTGAAGAAGAAAATATCGCTCGACAATCTTTTCGTATTTAGGGAGCCTAAAAAGAGTTTAAAGAGGACTCCATGAGGTTTCTTTACACAATGTCAATTTTTACGAGCCTGGAAAGAATCGAAAATGGACTTGGACCTTTGATACTAGGTTTAAGGAGCGTGACCAAAGTGTCATAACAAACGCTCATCGAATTTTTTCGTTTTATGGAAGTACACAAAAGTTGTAAACAAAATCCAAAAGCTTTTTGATTTGGTGCTTCTATCCTGCAATCGACTCAAAAACAAGTGTTAAATGCGCCCATGACGAACATTAAGGGATTATGATAGATAAATTTCGAGTAAAAAGTGATTTTAAATAAAAACTATAGTATATCAAACCCTAAAAATGCGTATATAAGCCATGTAAATAGTAAAAAATCAAATCATTTTACTATTTACCCATAGTGGAGAGCATTTGGAGCACTTTCCTAGTCATATCTTCAGCAACGGATACCGGGAGTTCCCACCATCGTATTTGAGCACCGTCAGTTCCAGGTAATAGCTAAAACCTTACTCTTTCCTTTCATAGTCTTCATTTTGAGTTTTGATGGGATTTTGGGATTGTATGGCATGCCTTAAAACCATGAAAACGGGCACCGGGCATACCCCTTGCAGGAGATGTGGTACCTCGCTAGAACCACGCCTAAAACAAAGCTAACAGGTGGTGCCACCGCCTGTCTCCAATGGTGCACAGGCGGTGCCGGCCGTGGAGATTTCAAACTGATAGCACAAGCAATAATAAACCATTCTTTTGAATTTAAATGATTAGAGATGATTCTAATGTGTGCTATAATTGTTTTTGGCAAGTTTTTGTTGCTCAGTCATGGTGACATGGAAAGAAAGACAACATGACAATGATGATTATTTCGCTGAAAGGAATGAGGGTTGTATAGCCGCATTACGAGACTGTGGGCTCTTGAAATTCTTTCGGAACCCAAGCATGGTATCACATGAGAGGTTGTTAGAGCACATATTTCGGATGTGGAATCCATAGCAACAACATTTTGAGGTTGGGGCCCATATTTTGATAGTGGAGGTAGAGTACATATACTTCTTGACTGGTCTCTAGAGTCGGGGTGCCCCCATCTCACTGACAGGTTCCCGGGGAGGGGATATTACCACTCGATAGTTGATAGATCATCACTCTGTTGTAGGGATGAGCACATCGGGGAAGAAAATCCCCATCAAAGCAATGAAAAATAGACCCCTATGTACTGTCCTATTTACCATGTAGAGGGTGGCCAGGAGTCAGGGTGTGCACCAGGCTTCTAGGGCACACATGTTATATTCCATAGAGGCCATGGAGCCCACGGTATTCAATTTGGTGGAAGCCATGCTTCCGATATTCAAAGACCAACTAACTAAGTGTCAGCAGGGAGAGATAAATCAGTTTGGCTTTGGTTCCATTTTAGCCTGCTTCTTCCTCGAGCGGGTGCCACAGATGAGACCTTAGGTTGTCTTCAGAATCCTGAGAGCGTGGGACCCCGGTATGCTGAGGTGGGTCCAAATTATGGCTCTTACAGGAGCAGGTAGGGGGAAGGTGAAGTTCAGTGACCCATTCTTCAGATGGATCTACGATCAGATCCTCATGGTGGAGGATTATGCTTATGTAGGCATAGAATTCCACGGATATCCTAACGTACCGCTCCCACCTGGCGGACAGTGGGGAGACATCGGTACGAAGCAAGAAACCCTAAAATGGATGAAATTTTTTTATGTTTTTTGATGTTTTATACTTTTTATGTTAAGCAATGAGACCTGGATATTCTCTTGCAGATGTTGGAGCAGCGCAACCTGGGGGAGCCTCCCCATTGGATAGGCGATCTGGAGCTCGCTTTGTACCACAGGGCGATGATATCACCAGGGATTTAGAGGAAAAACTAGAGAGGTTGACCTTGGATATCCTAGATGCTTCTATTGATGACCTCCCTCCGAGGTATCAGAGACCTACAACGGGAGTCCCAGGTCGATTCAGTAGGCTGCTACGTAGAGTAGCTTAGGCAGTGATGTGCTACCACGAGCATCACTAGAGATTGTGTGTATGAGATATCTACTGAAAGCTAACAGCTTCAGGATTTATTATGGTGATTTTTCCTGAAAGCCTACATGCTTCGAATGAGGTCTTGTGACCTATTTTTTGTAAACGTATTCATATATACAGACTTTGACCTGGTGTTTATATGTCTCAATTGGTGAATGTATTTTGCATGAGTTTTATGTGTCTTTAAATGTTTATTTACAATAGACCATGTTTGATTTCAATGTCATGAATGGCCAATATGCCAACCTAGGATGTAATTAGCTAATGAGTCAGCAACTACATTATGTTCCCTAGGGATATGCCTATAAGTGATGGTTTCAAATGATCTTTCTAGTAAATGTACCCTCCAGAAGAGATGAAGAAGCACAGGATTTATAATGGTGTAGATATGGTTCAGATGGTAAACCACAAGTTGTGATTCCATTAAGACTACTAGATTGCGAACATCTTGGGAGGCAGCTTCAGTCAGAAGATCGATGACTGCTTGATACTCAGTGATGTTATTAGTAGCAGGACCTATATAAACCGATCCTAAATTGACCAAATCTTCAGCTGGGGAATAAAGGACCCAAGAAACTGAGGTGAGATTCAAGGTGTGGCGACAAGCACCATCAGCGAAGCCATAGAAAGCCATCTGCATGACCAAAACATGGTATAAACAGATATGGACACTAAACTCAAAACCATCTTGAAAATACTAAAAGCACACTGAAAGCCAAGCAATATACATATATACAGGATACCATCCAAGAAAGACCTAGGCATAGTACCTTTTTAGGTACAACTCATTGCGAGGTTTCCCTAAAGGGATTCCATCGTAATCAATGAGCTTGTAGGCTCCTTTCTCCAAAACCTTAGAAATAACAAAAGGTCTGTACCACATGGACTCGAACTTACCCTTCCCTAGTTTGTCATATCTATGGTCGTAAGTCAAAACTAGGTCACCCTCGTTAAAGGTACGAGGTTGGATGGATTTATCATACTGCGCCTTGACGCATTTCTTACGTGCCTCATTAGCCAAGGAGGCATCTCTCCAAGTCTCGCCAAGGTTATTCAAGTACACAAATCTTTCTTCCTTTGCGGAAGTGTCTGGGAGAAGTTTGACGGTAAGTTGTAAAGATGGAATCTGACATTGAATCGGTAAGATAGCTTCAAGTCCATAGACAAGATGGAATGGTGTGAAACCAGTGGATGTTTTCACCGAAGTCCGATAAGCCCAAAGAGCGGAGAAAAGAATGTGGTGCTAGTTGTATTTATGATCTCCAACCATCCGACGAAGCATAGTTTTTAAAACTTTGTTAATGGCCTCTACCTGACCATTAGCTTGTGGATAATATGGTGTAGAGTTTTCAAGGTGAAAAACTAGCTTGGCACTCAGTTCCTCCATCATTTGATTCCAAAAATGTGATCCGTGATCAATAACGATGGACTGCGGGACCCCAAATCTAGCTATAATATGATTGAACAAGAAGAGAGCGGCAGTCTTACCATCTTCCGCATATGTAGGCATGGCCTCAGCCCATTTTGTAAAATAGTCAACGGCTACGATGATGTAACCATGGCCCCCGGCTGAGGTAGGCTTATAATGCATGCATTCAATCCCCCATTTGGCGAATGGGCCAATGGAAATGATGGGGTGTAGCAGACCAGGATGAGTGCACTTTTTGGGATAAAAGTGTTGACAAGGTGGGAATTTCCTAACAGCCTCATGACAGTATTTGAAGATGGAAGGCCAGAAATAGCCAGTGTGAAGGATTTTCTGGGCTATAGCCATCCCAGATAAATGACCGCCACATGCTCCAGAGTGGCAATCATTTAACACATGTTCAGCCTCCTCATGGGTGAGGCATCGCCGGAGAATAGAATCAATCCCACGTCTATACAAGGTATCATTCAGGATGAGGTAGTATTTTGCATGGTGACGGATATGGCGGAAATCATCATGAGATAAATGCGGCTAAAATCATTGTGTTTGGAGATAAAGAAGTAAATATCCATACCATGGATCATTAGCGCTATTCAGGAATAGGAATTCATCCGAAAATGAATCACTGGGCTCAGATTCCGTCGAAGCATAGGGAATATCACACATGAGCTCGACAAAGACCAAGGATTTCTTTGATGTGGCTTTGGCAAATTCCAGATCAAAATCCTGAAGTATGACTATCCAGCGGGAGTACTTGCCCCCGAGCACCTAATGAGTTAGGATGTAATACATCGGGTTCTGGTTTTCCAATACAGTTGTTGTGTGGGGCAAAATGTAGTGACGAAATTTTTGTACAACAGTGACTGTGGCCAATGCTAAATTTTTCACACGTGAATAGCGAGTTTCTGAATCCATGAGATTCTTACCAGCGTAGTAAATCACGTGCTCCTGACCGTTGGTATTTTCTTGCACTAAAACCATAGCGATGGTAGTAGCGGAGGTAGCAATATACATGAGAAAGTCCTTTGAATAATCCAGGGGGTGTATCACGGGTGAATGAGTCAGGGTGTGTTTAAGATTATCAAAGGCGCGTTGGGCTTGGTGATCCCAAAAGAACGAGGTGTTCTTCTTGAGGAGACGCATATAACCGTGCGTTTTCTCTGCGAAATTGCACACGAAACGACGGATAAAGTTTGCCTTCCCTTGCAAACTTTGGAGTTCAAGGAGGTTGGTTGGGGCTGGTATAGCTAAAATGGCAACAATTTTTAGAGGATCAATCTAGATGCCATCTTTGGATACCACAAAACCTAGCAAACGTCCCGTCTCAACGCAAAAAACACATTTATGCAGATTGAGCTGTATATTATAATGACGGCATCTCAGGAATATCTCTCTAAGATGACCAGAATGGTCCTCCCGTCACTGTGAATGATCAGGGAGGTCGTCAAGGTACAGTTCAACAATATGTTTAATATCATGAAATGCATAGTACATCACACGCTGGAACGTGGCTCCAACATTTTTCAAGCCAAAAGGTAACTTCTTATATGCAAAGGTTCCCCATGGGAAAATGAATGTTGTTTTATGCTGATTGGTGGGTAATATCTCAATCTAATTATAGCCAGAGAAGCCATCCATAAATGAGAAGATGACACTTCTAGCACAGTTGTCGATAATCTAATCAATGTGCAAAATAGGAAAGTTTTCCTTGGGACAAGCTTTATTCAAATCCCTAAAGTCGATGCAGACTCTAATGGTGCCCTACTTTTTATTGACAGGGACAATGTTCGATACCCATTCTGTCAGGGGTACAGGATAAATAAACCCAGCTTTGAGAAGTTTCTCAATTTCAACTTTAATAGTTGCGGCCTTCCGAGGATGGACTTGCCTTAGTTTTTTCCTGATAGGTTTGGCCGTGGGATAGGTTTTAATCTCATGGACCACAATGGATGGGTCAATCCTCGGCATCTCTTCATAGGACCAGGAAAAAATATCACAATTTTTTTTGAAAAGTGCCTTGTATGCTTTAGATTCATCTGCTGAGCAGTTCTGCCCAACATGAACATGCTCGATGGTATCAGTCTTGGCTGATATGTCAATTGGATTCGTCTAAGTAATGTTGCAAAGGTTTCCTTCAGAATCTGTATATTGCAACAATATGGGACTTTGGGGTACGTTGAAAATATTGGTAGGAAACAGGGATGCATAATCATGGTTAACCATACTGGTGTTGGGGAGGAACATGGATCTATGATGGTGATCCTCCCAAATGGACTCATCGGAAGGAAAAGTCTTAGAGAGATAATCTAGAATAGGAAGAGAAGGTTCTAACTAGTACGGTAACTTGGTAAGGATCCGAAGCCACTAGATGAAGGTCATCAGTGTGATCATCAGAAAAGGTTTGAATGGTGTCATACATTGCTTCGTGTGGACTCAACGAGGTGGAATCAACAACTTGTTTTCCCTTAGGCTCACAATCAAATGAGGTGATCATGTGGAATATTGCGATATTAGTGTTAGGAGGAGTGGATGGAAAAATCCCCATAAGGGATGAATCCTTCAACATGCCTATCCCAATCGACTGTTAAGTAGGAGGGGACTGGCCTAACATGGGGATGTTATTAGCTGTGGAGGTAGTAACATCCGATGTGCAGAAATTGAGCTGGTCAATGGTAACAATTCTCTCTAGATGCGTAAATTGGACTGTTCAAAATACTGTTGAAGCGATAACAGTCATGGCATAGAACCAATTTATTCCTAGAAGGAGGTTGTAATCTAATGGGGCATCTACCACTTCTACATGAATGGGAACAATTTTTCCCCCAAGCTTGACCGCTAAGGCTGATATGAGACCATGGGGTTGGAAACCCCATCCGCCAAAGGCCTTAAGAGTTGTAGGTGATGTTACAAGCTCAGGAGAGTCGAGAGCTTTCCAACAAGACAGAGACAAAACCGAAGTCGAAGATCCTTCATCTAGAACCGTTCGAAAAACTTTCTTTCCAACTACTTTCGTAATGATCTGAAAAGCAAGTTTATGAGGTAACCTAGACTTATAGTCCTCAACATTGAAATGAATCAAATTAGTATTATCTGGGTCTAAAGCTCCTAATGCTGTCAACAATTTTTTTCGCTGTGTATGGCAACTTTGGAGTACCTCTAAGGTAGACATTGCACAAGGTGCCTGAGTGAGATCTTCAACTACATTATAAAATTGAGTAGCTTGGGAATTAGGGTTAAATACAGCCTTCCGAAGAGTACCCTTGGGTGGACGCAAAATCGTGTCGAGAGTAGGCTTCTCAATGGATAGGGGGACAATGGACGAGGATTTAGGAGAACTAGTAGAGGGAGCTTTTCCGAAGGAAGGATGATCTTCTTTCTTTCCTGTGGGTTTGTCATAATTCTGACTTCAAGTTTGCAGATTAATGGTATTCGAGGACATCATACGAATTTCCTCTGATGAACTAGAGTTACCCTAATTAGACATGTCATCTATTAGTTGTTTTTGGGAGGGAAAATGATCCGTGAGTACTGTGGGTGCGGGATTTGATTTCAGAAATTGGGAGATTTCGTCCTGACGGGGACACTCTTTTGAGAAATGGTCACCTCTGCATAGCAGACATGGATATTTTTCCTTTCTTTTCCCTTTATTGTTATCACTGTTGGTTGGTCTTGGATTCTCTTGTTGGTTTTTGGGTTTTCTATTCTTATTTTTACCCTTCTTTTTATTATTGCCTGAGGTTTGAGTAATTTGAATAGAATGGACCTCGATGGAAACCTTAGGATTCGAAGGAGTAGGGGTGGCAGTCTCGGGTTGCTTGGCAGGTTTTGCTGCTGACGAGGACTGGATTGAACCAACAATCCCATCAACAGGTACTTTGACTTGTGGCTTGGCTAGATCGGTGCTTGGGTGAGGAGCTTGCAGAATCAGGTCATAAAGAGTTCCAAACTGGGAATAGACCAAGTCTAGATACTGGGCTCGACTAATAGCCTGCTCTTCAGTAACGGCACTGCCCATAGCCACATCTTGGGAAATTGGAGGCAACAAAGATTTGGTAAACCAATCTGCTAATAACTGATCCAGAATAGGGGCCTTAATAAGCCTTCTCCACCTTCTCCATTCATGGATATGATCGGATATATGGGTGGAGGTGTTCTGTCGCAGAGAGGTTAAGAGATCAGTACCCATTTCATAATGAATAGGGAGCTGAAAGTGTGTAAGAAATACAGTTTCCAACGAGCCAAAATCCACAAACGAATGTTGTGGGAGTTCAATGTACCACTTTGCGGTTGTACCAGTCAAAGTTCGCTGAAAAAATTGTAACCGAACTGAATCATCCATGAGGGAGTTTGAAGAACACCACAAATGGAATGTCATGACATGGCTTTTTGGATTGTCTCCCTGCTTCCCATTGAACTTCAGGATGTCCGATGGTAACTTTACCGGAATGGGAGGCCATGAGGGATTGTGTCGAATGGGCTCATTAATCAACTTGGATAAATCAGGCATGTCCAAAGTTACTAGGAAAGTAACTGACGGTTAGGTTGCACAAATTGGTAATATTGATATGGCATATAATTACCAGTAGGACCATAAGTGGATAGATAGAAAGGTTGTTGTGACGAAGAACTAACGGAAAATCCTCCCGCAGGGGGTTGATTTCTGGGATCAAGACCACTAGGGCCTTTGGGAGGAGGACCCCTGGGGCCTCCAGGACCACTAGGACCATTGGGACCACCTGAACCACCAGGAGGTGGACCACCAGACCCTCCAGGGCTGCTAGGAGGTAAACCTCCAGCGCCTCGGGAACCACTAGGAGGAGGCCCACTGGACCCTCCAGGGCCATTAGGAGGAAAGCCACCATGCCCCCTAGGACCACTAGGACCTTGAGGAGGAAAACCACCAGGTCCTAGGGGACCATTAGGCCTCCCAGGGGGAGGACCTCCATAAGGTGGTCATCTAGTACTTCCCGTAGTATGTATGGGTATCCCGCCCATAGCTGGCATGTAAGACCAGTTAGGTTGCCCCAATGGTGTAAAAGTATTACTAGGGTATGGAATCCCAACATAAGGCATTCTTGTAGGATTAGGTGGATGATTAATGTTTCCTATAGGTATTTGATAACCATAACCTCCAGAATATTGAATGGTTACAGGTTGTGCCCCCAAGGGTTGACCTGAACTGGATATGGGATTAACCACATTAGTATGGGTGGGAATGACATAAACTATAGAAGGTTCTATATTAGAGGTCTGTCCTTGACTAGGTACAATTCTGATGCCAGATAATGTAGGTCATGCCGGGGGTTGCCCCTTGGCACTAGAAGGTAATGACGACACGAGAATTGAAGGTTAGGTCCAAGGTGCAGAATATCTGGGAAGATTGGGAACAGACATAACATGGGAGGTGGTGGGGTTGGTATTTTGACTTGGGTTGTGTGGTATTATTGTGCCATCTATAATCAGTTCAATGGGTCTCATAGAATCAACAAGTGAACGATATCCCATAGGAACAACTGTGGAACGTGCTGGTGCCGTGCCCAATATGTCATCTATTTGTCTTTCAATCTCCAGTGCACAGAGAATGGATGCGTGGTATTGTCTACGTTCTTCTTCATCCAGAGAAACTTCTCTAGAAGGGTTTGCACGGGTGCCATATGGGGAAATGGCCTGTCTTATAGAGGTATCCCAAAATGGAGCATTGAGACCATAATTTGGATGGGTAGTATCATCAACATGACCTTCTTCGGGAGAATGGGATGAGGTATTTCCCCGATAAGGTTGTTGGACCAAGAGAGGTGAGTGTGAAGAATGTGGTCCTCCACTTTCTGTAACCACATTATCTCCCACCTGGGAGGTGGTAGCATCTCCTTGGTCGATAGCTTCCATTGGATTTTCTCTTGAACCAGGAATAAAATCAGTTGGCAAGCCCCATACTCTTTTGGAATGTCTTAACTCATCTAGTTTGTACAGTTCCTATCTAACCTAGGGTCTAAAAAAACTAGAAAACACACCAAAAAGTTTCCCTACACAAGCTATAGGTCAAACAAGCACACTTAAATGATAGAAGGAGTTTAGATAGTCAGGTCTCTCACCAGGATTTTTCAAGAAGGAACCACTCGCGATATACCTCGAGGGTATGTGCATGGTAATCTCCCCGAATGTTGTTTTCAGTGTATGGCTCCAAGCAAGATGGCCAAAGGGATTTTCTCAGATGGATAAGGTATCCTAGTGGGGTCTCCCGATATACTCAAGGTACGTGGGAGCTCGAATCGGTAGTAGTACTGTCTAATGCATAACTGTACACAAGGGGCCTTCCGATATACAATCAAGTACATGCAGTACCTTTCTATATACCTCAAGGGTACGTGAAAGGCCGTTTGATATACCGACGGTACATGGAAGAACCGCGTGAGTCCCAGGATGTAATGCAGACAAATAACAATAGCTCCTACACTTAACGACGCCCGAACACGTCTCTAACCTATCACTCCAATTGCTATGTAAATTTTAACCTATAACTACCGTTAATTTTAAAGGGGACGGTTAGGTGAATGCATGGTGTTTTGACAGAAAAGTAAAACCATGCAGTATGCGTATGAAAATATTTCACTTTACCGTTCAGTATGCCTACTTATGGGAGGGAAATAGATTATTTTATTTTGTTTCAAGACCAAAAATATTTCCAAACAACAATCTTGAACACAAAGTCAAAGACAAGCAGCACTTTCCAAACTGATTTCTTTTTTTTGAAAGCAATAAGAAGGGGAAGAGTCTCTTTTCCTAAAAGAAAAACAAGAAGCACACTGTGGAAATTGAACCCAGTGATAGATTAATTTTACTCACAACAATTAACAATTGATCATGCAAAATCACTCACAAAAGAGACTGGAATTGGAGTTGAACACTAAACTGTATTAAATCAGTGTACAATAGCCAACCCTGTAATAAAATAGGTTGCTGAATAAATAACATACATCAGGGATTCGAATGCATGAGGAGCAATTCGAATCTAGCATAAAGCAGGCTTACTAAAAATAAGCAAATCCCCCATAGGTGTAAAAAGATGATCCCAAATCTGTCATGGAGCTCATGAATTAGAAAAATGGCTTAAGCAAGCTAAAGAGTGGTGGAATGGCAGATCATACATGCTTTTGCATGGAGAAAAGAGAGGAGGATGCGTAGGACAAAAAACTAGTCAACCTCACCTAGTCTAGCTTTTCCTTTTGCCTTAAAACACTGAAAAAGCAGGCAATAAAGCAGAAAAAGCAGAAGGGCGCCTAGGAGGCCAGGAATAAAGCAGAATTGATTCCTTTAGCTCTCCCATGCGCTACATGAGTCAAATAAGGCAAGTTTGACCATTATATATAGGCAAATGACAACTTGCACAAGATGGGACACATGAACTAGGAAAATAAGACAAAAATAA
Source organism: Pseudotsuga menziesii (assembly GCA_001517045.1). NCBI lineage: Eukaryota > Viridiplantae > Streptophyta > Pinopsida > Pinales > Pinaceae > Pseudotsuga > Pseudotsuga menziesii. Next base: position 39,643 of record LPNX010095605.1, read on the forward strand.
TGAAATTAATGTCTAAGTGGGTAAACTATGGGTTGATTATTCTAACACCCCCCCTTAATCTTGACTTATGAGTAATATATCAGAAAATTATAGGGTCTAGCAACAAGGCTTAGTCACCCTTTACATACTGCATGTCCATTTAAAACAAGGAAAGAGGCAAAACCAACTTGGGAAAATCCTCCCTTAAACATGGACTGTAAAAAAAAATTGTAGAATCTTGTCTTCACTCATGCTTCACAGCATGATCAGCAATCCCCAGTAGTGATTTGAGATTGCTGAAGGTCTTCTCACAAAATGCTTTGGTGAAGATATCAGCTACTTGTTCTGAAGATGGACAGAAGAGTAGGTGAATGGTGCCATCATGCACAAGTTCTCTGATGTAGTGCATATGGATCTCAATGTGTATGGTTCTCTGCTTCTGAAATGGATCTTTGCAGATTCGAATGGTATTATGGTTATCACAGTAGATGGTAGTTGAGTACTCTGGTTCGAAGCCACACTCTCCAAGTAAACCCTGCAACCATAAACATTGAGTTGCTGCATTAACAACTCCTCTGTACTCTGCTTCTGTAGATAAGAGTGCAATGGCACTCTGTTTCTTGCTTGACCAGCTGATTAGCCCTTCTGCAAGAATGAACACATATCCTAAAGTGGACTTTCTGCCTGTGCTATCACCTGCCCAATCACTGTCAGTAAATCCAATCAAATCAAAATCAGATTTTGATTTATAGAAGATCCCATGTGTCCTTGTTCCCTGAACAAAGTTAAGGATCCTTTTGGCTGCTTTCCAATGGATCTCTTGAGGCTGATCCATGTATCTAGAAGCCACACTTACTGTATAACAAAGATCAGGTCTAGTATGTGTCAGATACAACAAACATCCAATCAATTGCCTATACAGTGTATTGTTTACCACAGGTGAAGAATCAGCTTCTTCCAGCTTCACTCCTGAAAGGAAAGGAGTTTTGCTTGCTTTTCAATCCTTCATTCTGAATTTGTTCAGCAAGTCCAAGGCATATTTGGACTGGTGCACCTTGATTCCAGATTTGTTTTGAGCAATCTCAAGCCCCAAAAATTGACTTAAGAGCCCAAAATCTGTCATGGAGAAGGCTTGGTTCATAGCTCCTTTTAAGGAATCAATCTCAGCCTTTGAGCTTCCTATAATGAGGAGGTCATCAACATATAACACAATGATCATTAATGAACCATTAACTAACTTCAAATAGACATTTGGGTCTGATTTGCACCGAACAAAATTCAGTGATAGCAAGAAGCTATCGATCTTGGCATACCAAGCCCTGGGGGCTTGCTTTATCCCATACAATGACTTTCTCAACCTGCACACAAGAGAAGGGTTAGTAGAAAAACCTTGAGGCTGCTGCATATATATCTGTTCAGTGAGATCTCCATTCAGGAAGGCACATTTTACATCCATATGATGTACCTCCCATTGCCTTGAGGCTGCAATGGCTAGAGCTAGCCTGATGGAATCCATCTTTGCCACTGGGGAAAAGGTCTCATTGTAATATATGCCATGAACCCGTGAGTAGCCCTTGGCTACCAATCTGTCCTTGTACTTAAGTGGTGAACCATCAGCAGCAAATTTGGTCTTATAGACCCACTTACACTGTACTAGTTTTCTCCCTGGGGGAAGATCCACTAGCTCCCATGTGTTGCTCTTCTGGAGTGAGCTGAACTCCTCCTTCATGGCTGTTTGCCATCTTGGATCTCCTACTGATTCTTCATATGTTTGAGGATCAGAATACACCATCAAATATCATTTTTCAGCAAACATAGGATCCTTCATGCATAGACCACTCTCAAATTGAGATCTAGTCCTCCTTGGGTCATTGGGATCCCCAGCTAGCTCTCCTACTGCATGTAGTGTCTTGGCTGCCCATATTGGCCTTGTAGGGATGTTAGGGTCTGCAATAAACTCATATCCATCAGAAAAATCAGAATTAGCATGTTCAACAAACTCTTTACTTACTTCTTGAGGTTCAGGTGGTGAAGAGGCTTCACCAACTTCCACTGCTGCAAGGGGTTCTTCTTCAAACTGAACACACCTTTCAATGAAGGCTTTGTTTGTGCTCAAATTTATCAACTTGTACCCTTTTGAATCTTTAGAGTATCCAACAAAAAGACACTCTTGGCTTTGGGGCTGAAAATCCTTCCTCTTCTCTGTCGGGATTCTAGCCCAAGCCTTTGAGCCAAAAATCCTGAAATGAGTCACATCTGGCTTGTGCCCACTCCATGCTTCGAAGGGAGTCATGCCATCAAGTTGTTTTTGAGACACCCTATTCTGAATATAGGCTGCACAGTTGATAGCTTCGGCCCAGGACTTTGGTGGAAAAGTTTTGGCCTCCATCATGCATGTTGCCATCTCCTTCAGTGATTTGTTCTTCCTCTCAGCAACACCATTTTGCTGTGGTGTGTAAGGGATAGAATGCTGCATCTGAATACCTACATCTATACAATAATTAATAAACTCAGACTTGACATACTCACCACCATTTTCAGATCTGAGGGCCTTGAGTTTCCTTCCAGACTGGTTTTCAACCAAAGCCTTAAAGACTTTGAATAGGCCAGAAACTTCAGACTTGTGTTTCAGGAAGTGAACCCAGCAATACCTGGAAAATTCATCAATGAAGGTCAATGCATATTTGGCCTGACTCATGCACATATGAGGGAATGGTACAGCAACATCAATGTGGATCAGCTCGAGGGGTGCAGAGGTTCTCTCATGACTAGCTCTCTCAAATTTGTGCTCTGGGTGTTTTCCTAGGATACAACCTTGGCAGACTCCTTTGGAAAATTTTATCTTGGGCAACCCTATGACCATCTCTTTTTCACTAAGATCAGAAAGATACTTTTAATTTAGGTGGGCAAATCTTTCATGCCAAATATTGCTGGCTTCATTAGCATGAATGAGAAGAGCAGAGGGGTTTAAGTAAGGTAGGAAGTGGGAGAACATGTATACCTTTTGAGCATGATTTGCAAATCCTTTTGCAATGACTCTACCACTTGAGATCTCTGTGATCTCAACTTCATCGGGTGATAATATGAATTTCTTAGGAGACCCAGTGTGGGTCATTTGGTACACTGACATGAGGTTGGAGGTGAGACCAGGCACATACAGCACATTGCTGAACTGACCATGATCAAGATCTATCCTTCCTTTTCCTTTACTTTCAGTGAGAGAGTCATCTCCTAGTACAATAGATGGTCCTTTTGACATGTCCAGTGAGGAGAAAGCCTCCTTAGTCAAAACCATGTGTCTTGAAGCTCCAGAATCAATGATAAAACTGGGTGAGCTTGATGTGCCAGCAACTAGAGCATGAACTCTCTCTCTGTCATCTGAACTTGATCCTCCTTCTCTCTTCTTTGAGCTTCTGGAAGGGAGATGCCATTCTTCTCCAGGAGTTGGGTCAACATGTCTATCTGCTTTTTCATACAAGAGATTTCAGAGTGATTGCCCTTATTGCAGTATGCGCACTTGTTCATTTCACCTTTGTTTTTCCTCTTCTGGTTATTCTTCTTGGGACCTTGTGGATCCTCTGGAGACTGTTTCTTGTCTCTCTTTTGCTCAGGTGGCTTTCTAGATTTCTTTTTGCCTTTTGAATCCACCTTCGAATCTCCAGCAATCAAAGCTTGATCTTTGGATGGTTTGATGGTGCCCATCATCACCAGCTTGTCCTGTTCTTGTGTGAGAGATTCCATGAAATATGCAAGGCTAGGCATCTTCCAGGTTTGAGCTGCCAGTTTTGTGGCATAGAAGGTCAAAACAAACACTGAATAGTGAGGGCCTAGCTTCGAGAGGATGGCCAGTATGAGCTGATCATCTTTCTTTTCAATCCCACACTGTTTTAGCTGCAAAACTAGTGCTTTGAACTTGGAGAAATATAGCTGCAGGGATTCAAAGCTATTTGGACTCAGAGAAATCAGCTCATTTTCGATTTGATGTCCCCTCATCTCGTCTGTCTTTCCAAAAATATCAGCAAGCTTCTCCCATACTTCATTCGCTGATGTCAATCCATCAAGATGGAAAAGGAGGTATCTGGAAATACTCAGACACAGGAGGCCATAAGCCTCATCCCTCCTATTGTGCCATTTTATCTTCTCTGCAGCTACATTGGGCTCTGCTTCTGTTTCCATAGTCATCCTGTAGAGGCCTTTCGTTCTCAACAGTATCTCCATCTCTGCTTTCCATTCAAAGAAATTGAAGGGAGTCAAGATAGTTTTCTGTGATTGATCCATAGCT